>JAYKKM010000313.1:1090000-1690000 GCA_035772405.1 Chrysogorgia sp. JL179-B06
CATTTGCCACCGAGAGAAGCGTTTTCAAATTTAAACACCTTTACAACGAACAGCTGATTGCACGGACTTTTTTCATCGTCGATGTCCAGTTTTTGGATGTACCTCTATACCGTCTGTTGCAAACAACTGGTGCGTGGCCCAATTTTTTGTATCATGTTTCTAGCAACCAACAACAGTGTCAACTTAAGATAAAGAGAAATATGATGACGACATATTTTCAAACTGTAGTATGAATGTCATTGTTTGACATTTTATTCACATTACAATCGAACTTGTCAAGGAAAACACTTAAGTTCTTAACTTGGTCCTGTGTTAATTTCGAAATTGATAAGTTCCTTAAAGGGAAACTGTACCCAAAAAATAAATTACTTTTAAACAAAAGGCCTTTAAGTATAATGTTTAGAAATGTTAATAGTTTTACGGTATCTGCTCTAGTACTCGAGAAATAACGTTTTGATTCTCGTATTTTATGCTTCTGGACGCCGCCATTTTCGAGTTTGCTCGACGGCTCAGACTCGAGGTCCAGCGGGGGTTTCTTTTCAATTTGACGTCACTTGAGTGCAAGGAACAAAAGACAAGCACTCAATGGCGTCAAAAACCAAATTGGGATAACCTTTCATGTTACTCCATCACCAATATAACATAAAGGGAATAGACCGATTGCAAATATGGCGGCGATGTGCATGATGAAAACGAGGCTTTTCGGTGGTTTACCGTCGCTAGGACCCGAATCACGTTGATTGATTGGCTGTTGTTTTTGGTCCAACAATTGTGATCCAATCAACTAACATGATTCGGGCCCTAGCAACGGTAACCACCGAAAAGCCTCGTTTTCATCACATCGCCGCCATATTTGCAATCGGTCTATCGAGGTGGGAGGGTTAGGAAGACACTTAAGGCGGGGGGGGGGGTTTAGGTGGCGGGTTAGGGTTATAATCTAAGTTGTTTTGGGGTTAGCGGTTATTTCATGACGATTATATACCTCGATTCATTTGGTGATGGAGTAACATGAAAGGTTAACCCAAAATTGAAAAGAAAACCACCGCTGTACATCAATCTTGAGCCGTCGAACAAACTCGAAAATGGCGGCGTCCAGAAGCATAAAATACGAGAATGAAAACGTTATTTCTCGAGTATAAGAGCAGATACCGTAAAACTATTAACATTTCCAAACATTATACTTCAAGGCCTTTTATTTAAAAGTAATTTATTTTTTCGGTACAGTTCCCTTTAAATATTTTTAATTATGTATTGTATTGAATTGAACAATTGTATTTAATACTGAACACGGTACTAAATTAATAAAGTTTTAATGTGCATTGATAAGGCCAAGTAAAAAAATATAGTAGTTTATCGCCCTAACTTTAAAAGGTAAGATGACTTCTCCGAAATAGCCATCACCCCTACCAAAACCTAATTTTAACACACATTAAATCTATTTAATGTTGTATTACAAGCACAAACAAAAACCATGACAGCGTCGAATGGATTTCTCTGCAACTGCTTCGATACAAGATTGCGCCAAAACAAATTGTGGCGTGTAAAACCCGAAATGAACCGGGAGATACCGAAACGCATGGAAAATGGCCGACAGGTGGCGCAGAAGGCAGATGTTCGATGCAAATAAAATAAAAAATAAAATAAAATTTGATGCGGCCGGAAAAAAGGATGCGGGCGGGGACGATAAACTAATATATATTTTTACTTGGCCTAAGTTATATTCACAATTAATTTGAGCAATTATTGATATTCAATGGAATTAATTAGAGAAAAAGTGGGGGGGGGGCACGTACCCCCGGCCCCCCGCTTCCGCGGTCCCTGACATTTCCATAGTATTTTGTATTTATTTACGTATGACCAAGTTATTAGCATTTTCTGATCGTAGAGAGTGTGTTGGTACATATAACGCGGTGTAGAAGTTCTATAATTTAGGTGCGTGCCATATTGTTAAGAGCTTTAAATGTTAAGAGTAGGATTTTGAATTTTATCCGCGGCAATTGGAAGCCAATGAAGCTGCTCCAGGATTGGTGTTATATGTTTGTCGACTCTTAACCATTCGGTTACTACTTTGGAGACTGTATTCTGAAACGTTTGCGATTTCGACAGATGCAACAATCCAGTCTTGTTGTTACAAATGTCAAAAGCATGAATTAGGAGTTCAGTATCGTCCTTTCCCAAATAATAAATAAAATAAAAATACGAGGATGAACAAAATCTCACGACAACTTTATAGATATAGTAGGAAGGAACTTGTCTAGGTTGAAGAAGCGGTGATAAGTTGTGATCAGAGTTGCTCTTTATCTCATTAAACACTGAACTTTATACTGCATGCAACCTTATGCCCATGTCCTGTAAGGTAGTAAGACCGCTTCTCTTATATATATAGCTCTTATTTGGATATGCAATAGATTTCTCAAACTCATTAATAATTCATGAGGAAAACACAAAGGAAAATCATAACCGAGATGTTGTTGGTAAATGTGGTAATAAACGTCCATAAATTAAGCCAACTTTCCCCTCAACTTTCTCTTAAAATACTGGTTAATTTGAGAAGTTATATCATACACTCGAAAGGCGTTTATTATCTGATTCGAAAACACCTCGAAGTTGGTTAAAAAACTCGGCTATCGCCTCGTTTTTCAACACACTTCTCGAAGGAAAGGATATTACCTGTATGTCATTTGCGGAAACCTTCGCGCGTTTTAACTGAACGATAAAATAAAAACATTATTAGCCTTCTTAATTATCAGTACTAAAAATATGTCCATTCCACTTAAGATCACAGCTATATAGTTAACCTTGAAAAACCTGGGATTAAGGTTACGATTAGGATTAGTGCACTGAGGTCGGGGTTAGGGTTAGGATCTGGAATTAATCATTATTCGTAAGCTACAATCATTTGACAATTGTCGATTATTCGTAATCTAAGACTGAGGATTAACTAAGTGATACTGCTGAGTGATATTGGTAAAGGTGTTGTGCAAATTGAAATAATGTGCAGGAGGTCTAGAGTGGAGCGTTTAGAACGGAGGCCGTGCGTCAGAGAGAGAAATGAAAGGCCCAGGCCCAGGCCCGGAGCTACGGTGTGCGTGTGTGTGTGTGTGTGGGGGGGTGACACCCCCATTCAATCGGAATTCTAGTCCAACTGCACCCCCAAATTGTCCGTTGCTCCCCCGAAATTTTGATCCTAGCTACGCCACTAAGTGTCGCTGTCTTTAGCTCGTTGTAGTTCGAACTCGAAGATAGGTTTAATTTAAGATTTATTTTAAGATTTTTTCCCGAATGACAAGACCATTTGCCCGAATATAATGAATTTTCAGACAAGTTGGTGTACTGCCGAAGTATTCAGGCCCGGAGCTACGGAGGAGTGCGCCAGTGCGGCACAAACCCCCCAATTTTTTTTACGAATTTCAGTCGCGGCAGAAGTTATATTTTAGTCGGCAGAAGCTATATTTTAGACGTGTTCGATTTAACACGGACAAGTAGAATCATTAACGTTTAGCACTTATCAGTTTAAATTAATTACAAACTACCAAATTTAAGACTCACAAATCTAATGTTGATGTTAAATGTTATGTATATATGTAAATGTATTAACGAGAGAACACCAAAGTAAATTTATTAAAATATCATCATGTTTTCATTCCGTATTGAGAGTGCGTTATTCGTCGTATTAGGACTAATTAACCATTTCACCAGCTGACCAGGGTCATTTTAGTGGGTACCCAACGGAAAGACAATATTTTGACAAACTTCAGTTGGATGTAGTCGGTACAAGCTCGTGCGTCAGTCGGTTGAAGTGAGCTTACACCCCTGTAAAATTTTCAGAAGGAACTGAACGTAACACCTTTTAAAGTATTCAATATATACCAGAAACACTAGCGTTCACACCTCGTCCCTAGTCTTCCGCTCTTTTCGGAACCTCAAAGCATTCTTAAAAACTCTAGCTCAACAACTGTTAAACAGTAAACAGGTAAACAAGGCGAAGCAAGAGCTGAAGGACTTCGAGTGTTGCCGACAGGACAAGGTACTTTCACTTTCAGTATTACGCATGTGTAATGAATAATACTTTTGAAAAATAACCTAACCCATGAGTATATTTCACTTCATTTCAATCTCAACATTTCCACGTATTCACAGCTTAGAAAACACGCCTGGCATCTATCTTCGATTTTTATCGGTTCATCATAACTGTGTGATTGATGCTAATCATAGACGACCAATGTGGGAGAGCGTGATACCTCCTTGAATTAAAAAAAGCTTAAAGAAAATTGATCACGCGAACAATTTTTTAAGCTTAACCTTTAAAGCTGAGCAATACATATAATATGTACCCCCTATATAGGTTTCAAATTGTTTATTAGAGGATGTTCTAATTCTCTCTATACATGTATGTATCTTATTTCTTATCTATATTCGGGCATGGTCCGGAAAAATGTTTTACCTATCCACTCCCCAAGAAACGGAAGCGCGTGTACACGTGGTTATAAAGCGCACTGTTTTTCAAAGTGCTCACATCCTTCCTAATTGTATTATCCGTTCCTATCGAGTTGTTAGAAAACAAAACAACCCACATTTGTTCCTAATTTGTCGCTATTAATCTCAGTGATTCTTTTACGCCTTTATATACCTCTATATTCTATTTAATCATTCGAATAGACCATTAGGTCGACGTTTATCTATATGCCTATGCACCGGGGGAGTGAGGGCACGTGTCCCCAACTTTTATGAAAAGTGCAAAGAATATATAGTCAAATAGTATATATTTCAACCCCTGAAGCTTGCTTCCTGCACCCCTGTATATGCTAGATATGTTTTCTCATGAACGGAAGACTTCTCGATTACGTTACCACGACAGTATTTATTAACCCAGATAGCAGAGCACATTATCAGTGTAACACCACAGGTTCACATGTCATCAGCTACAACGATGAAGGATTGGGTCTCGATTGATTTCGGCGCTGCTATGACTATAGATAGCTTTGGTGGGAAAGATAAGCCGGATGATACAGACGACAACAACTAGATGGCGATCATCGATAATTACCTTAAGCTTTCGCCTTTCGAGCACCAGTTCAGTCATCTGACCAATGAATATATGCCATTTATATACAGCAAGTTTGTGCAGGATAAACCATAGTAAATACATTGCGATGTACTCATGAAGTTAGGGAACATTACACGTTTCACCCTTAATTTACAGAAATAAAACGGTCATTAAAACTAAAGGAGGTGATAACGTGAACGTACATGCATTTAAGTTTATAAATGTACATTCAGAGATTCTTTGCGTTTCATTAAAGTTACTTAAATACAAGAAGTACAGTCAATAACTTCATTGCAAGTTCAAAAGTATCATGGAATCATCTTTAGACTTTAACGGGATTCGAACACTCAATACTCAAGTAATGCAAATATCACAGACGTTTGCGTCAAACCGCACATTTTGTTATTGTGTATACACATTGTGCATGCGTTTCCGTACGAAAACTGAGTCACAGAGTCAGTGGGCATGGCCGTAAAGTCAGTGAAGAAGACGCATTTCAAATGAGACAGTACGCCAATACTTTACACTATACTTTAAAGTATCACCAACTACCTGGTCGGTAGTCTTCACGTTCATCTTCAAAAGTTCTAACGAGTCCTGGCGTGTCTCTACTTCGCCTTATACGGCCATTGCTTACGGAAACGCCAAAAGGTGTACACAATGCTATAATGTCCAGTTGATTATACGTTTTGACGTTAACCTTTGTGCAATTTGCATTATTGAGTGTTCGATTATATTAAAGTTGATCCCATGATACTTTTGAACGTTATTGACTGTACTTGAAAGGCAAAGTATCTTTGTGAATGTATACATTTATCAAACATGAGTGCACGTTCATATTGAACACTGGTCTGTAGTTTTAAACCGTTTTGTTTCGGAAAATGAAGGGCGAAAGGTGTACTTATCAAGTAAATCTAGAGGCGGGAAAGGTCTATTTGAGAAAGACGAAAAGGCGCCAGTTTTTAGAGACCAAATAAAAACCAGTAGAAACCAGTAAAACCAGAGCGCACGCGGCGCTCGCCCCCGCTTCCTTCCCCCCCTTTAAAATCCCGCAAACAAGTGTTTTCTGTTTTTTATCATGTCAATGGTTCTACTTCTGAGTTTTACTGAGTACTTTTGAGTTTATATTAAAGTGTTTCATAATCTTGATGCCCCTTTGTAATCGTGCATTTTTAGCAACGGTGGTGCCCTAATTTCGCAAAAATTCTTATCACAAATCGCCGGAAAAGCACTTCTGGGCTTTGCAAAATTAAAAATTTCCTGGGGGGGATGCCTCCAGATCCCTCTAGTGGAACGCCTCGAACATACACCTTTCGAACACGCCACTGAAAACTAAGCTGGTAAATTTTGTTGCCCCTGCGTGTATAAAAACAATATCGGCAGTACATTTGCATTAATAAGAAAGCGGAATATATTACAAGATATAGTTACTGTATTTTTATATCTCCGACGACACGTAGCCGTTTCTTTTATTATATATGGTTTTATATTATTATACAGTGCTTTTAATAGCATCAATAATCATATCACTGAATAGTGAATTGTCACATTGCTTTTCACATATGGCCCACGCGAAAGTCGACTCGGCCGCAGAAATGTACAATTGTAATATTAGTTACAACATGCATTACTTATTAGTCGATTAGAAAAGAAGTTCTGCTAGTCTTCTTGTCGCTGGGTCGTCGCTACTAGAGGGAGAGTGACAAAGTGTTTAAAAACCATATAATTCTTGAAAAAATATGGACAGTGGAAGTATTGCTGAAATTCGGGCATAATCTATAGCAGGACTGTAATCAAAGTAAGCAAGTTATTGGATAAAAAGGAGATCATTAGTAAGAAGACCCCGGCCAGGGTAAGCATTAAAAACTGCGTTTAGCGATTGGGAATTTGACGTTTACTTGCTAGAACAGTATCGCTATACCATGATAAATACACCATGATAAATACACCATTTAGCGCTGCGGCGCTTCAATTAAATTTTGGAACTTTTTGGTGTGGCGCTAAGCGGCGCTTAATGGAGAGCTGCGCTTATTAAAAAGAGGTTGACAAAATACTCATAGTACAACTTTATTCATACAAAAATCGGGCCACCATAAATTTAATAAAAGAACGCCAGTCTCTTCGTCACTATTGCCTTCTTGATGTCCGATCACGTAGCGAAAATCATTCAAAAGATCTAGTCCAGTTGTGTATTAAAACCTGATCCACCTTATTCGAATAAGCGCCGGGTTTGGCACTTAATAATAATCGAGAGTGGCGCTTATATCGAGAATTTACGGTATACCAACATTTGAAGCTGTGATGTGCAATTTTATAAAAAATATAGAATATTCGGCCAAATTATCACCCAAACCAAAGTGGGAGTTCGCAACCCCCTGCTTGTTGTAGTTGTTCATATTCCGCAGACTGATTTGTGTACAGCTAACCGTATAACGTATCGGTAGTTTCGTTGCGCTGACATGCAGTCATGGCATAGGATCTGGCAGTACCACCGTTGAGAAGGGCGGGGAGAAGCGGGGAAAGACGAAAAAGTTGTTTGGCCTGCTGAAGAAAACTTGTCCTCTAATTATAGACTAAAATCAGGCGGACATAGTTGTTTTTTATCGCTTGTCAAATAACAGCTGTGTTAAAGGTGTTGTCCCAAGCTAGCGCTAAGCTTAAAGCCATGGTCGAAAGAGTACAGCGGCGTGCGACGAGCTGGATTCTTCGAACAAACAGAGGCTTCTGACCCTCAACTCCATCACCTTTGGTTTATGACAGGAAAATCAAAGATATTATGTACTTTTTACAAAGCTTTATACGGCTTTACTAATTAAACATGGACATTATGTTTTCTTTGTCAAACATGGGCGTACACGGCTTAGCCAAAATCCGACTTTAACATTAAATGTTTCTCGTTCTAGAACCAGCACATTTCAAGCATCTTTCTTTAATAGAATTGTTGATCTCAATGGAATTTAATTTGTAAACTAGCTAGTACTTTTCATGGTCCTCAATAGTTTGACGTCCTTCTTAAACGACCGCATACCTATATCCGCATACCTATATCGTGAAATAATGATTTTTTTTAATATCGATGTGCCTTGTATGTGGTCATTATCTCGTGACTGCCCTTGCCATTGTATTCGTCTTTTTTTTTATCAACATCTCGTTTTTTATACTTAAGGGGTAGCTGCACCTCGCAAAACAAGTTAGCATATATAGTGTAGGGGTAACCTACAGCTGGAAGATCCAGGTTCATGATCCTGGATCGTGTAGGGTTTTAAAATAATCGAGGAATAAGTGCAGACTTTCGCCGTCTTCTCGCGATAACGATGTTTAATATAGTCGCGAGCGTTTATATATATGAGCCTCTGGCTCGAATGGAAAGAAAAAGTTATCGACTTTCAATAAATGATATTGATATATTGATATACCAGCTAGGGTCCATCCTGGCTGTCGACGGGTCTGGGAACTCATGGCAACTCGTATTAAGACAACCATTACATAGATCAATAAAAGTCAGTACACAACCGTGGTATATAATTGAACACGGTGGTCACACAAGGGTTAAATATAGGCTACTACTTCTTTATCATCAGCTATCGAAAATTACCGGATACACACGATTACATAGCTTGCGCATTAATATAGGTAAGCCACCAGTAACCGGTAGACTACCATGACGTCACTACGCGTTCTGGATACGTGTTCGGCGTTTTGGACGTGTACAACAGTACTGATTACACGTTCGTTAACAAACGGGCTAGATAACAAGTAATATTTGGCATTTCACTCGATTTAACTACATGTTCTAAGGATTTATAGTGAAGGAAAATTTCGAGTGTTAGAATATATACATTTTAAGACCAAATCTGGACCAGCATGCGAAAAATGCAACACCAAGGCCTTATGGTCGGTTTAGATATGATTGGTTTATGTATTATCGTAGTAACCATGTGTCACTATTGCTTTATCGCAATAGTAACATATCTAAAAGCAATAGGCATGTATCGCACTATTGTTTTATAGTCTAATTAACAAAATAATGGTTGCATAGTCATGTTTTCTTTATCAAATGCGGATGATGCTGGCTAAACAAAAACATTGCGGACATAACCACCATGCAGTACATTGGAGTTTGGAATCTTAACAACAAATTTAGCTTAACCTGTACCGGAAACCGGTAGGCCGGTAGCTATAGGTTACCAGTTTTTACAATCTAGGGACCAGTCATTATTTATGGTCGGGGTGGCCAATGCCGAAGAGAAATAGAGATTTGGTGTTGAAAAAAAATTTACCCAACCAAATTAAGATCATGCAGAAATTTAACCGTCCCAACCATTTATCGGTAAAGAAAATCTTTTACCCAACCCAAGAAGAAAAAGGTTAGATAAAGCCCAATTCCCATCATATCATCGATACATGTTTTAATAGAAAACCCAAATAAATATACAGACGGATCCTATACTGTAACTTTCAGATTATTATCTCCTTATACTGAGCAGGAATGCAAGGAAAACAAGTAGAGGAATACAATAATAAAAGCTAATGTGTCATGATGAATAAGGAGAACTGATAATAAGATTCCAATTTTAAAGGATGAACTCTTAATGAGGAGGAGGATGTTCGTTTGCGGAAACAAAAATAAACAAAAAAGGGATAAGGAGAAGAGGACTGGGAACAAATGTCGGTAGAAACGCAGCAGCCAATGTGGCAAGAAAATGCTACCGACATCGCATCGAGAATATAGACGATCGGTGGCGGACTGAGCAGCCGTGTTTTGCAATAAAGCCTCGGACACTATAATCTCGTGGTCGTTAACAAACGTTCGCTGAGGTTCGATGGAGAAGAGGCTGACCGACGGCCTCCTCTCGTATTCCGACGTTGATGATCCTTCCGCAGGTTCATCTAATGAAAACCTTATTACGACTTTTACTTCCTCTAAATGATCAAGTTTGACCAACTTTTCCACTTCCATCGACCCTTTGCAGAGCCCACGGTGTCAATCCGAAGGCCTCGCTAAACCATTCAATCGGTAGTAGCGACGGGCGGTGTGTACAAAGGGCAGGGACGTAATCAACGCGAGCTGATGACTCGCGCTTACTAGGAATTCCTCGTTCAAGATCAAAAATTACAATGATCTATTCCCAGCACGACGATGATTCACAAGATTACCCACACCTTTCGGTGCAGGAGCAACTCGTTGCCATCGTCAGTGTAGCGCGCGTGCGGCCCAGGACATCCAAGGGCATCGCAGACATGTTATTGCCTTCCTGACTTTGGTTGATAAGATTCCAATTTTAAAGCTAAGGATGAACTCTTAATTAATTTTTCATGTAAATTCTCATGAAAGTGTTGCTACCCAACCCTTCAGAGAAGTGATTTTTTTTTACCCAATCATTTTCTCTTCGGCCCCCACCCCGGTCATAAATAATGACTGGTCCCTAAAGATCTCTACTATGTTGTTATTCCTTAACATGCATATTTATGCAGCTGCTGTATAGGAAATGCTCTCTTAATGTTTCCGAGAATTAAAGTGCTTTAAACTATATATGTAAGACATATAATAATAGTTAAATCATGTAATTTTCCGTGATTATCGAAGAGCTACTATTTATTTATTTTTATTTTATTTTATTGGACGAATATTTATACAGGATTATCACTTCAGATAGATTATGTAAATACAAAAGGAATCTGGAATCAACGTGGGTCCTGTTGGTATAAAAGTCCATAAATAATATAAAATATTTATAATCACACAAATAAAACTAAGATTGGTTAAAAATTTTAAAAATACACTTAGTCTAATAACACTAAAATTGGTTAAAAAATATAAAAACATACAATGTTAAAAATTGTCCATCAAAAGGTTGTTAAAAGAATCAGTTTTACGTATGTGCAAAGGCAAGTCGTTATAAAGCTTTGCTCCCATGTAGTAAAAGGATCCTCTACTATATTCTAATCGAATTTTTGGTATAAGTTCCAGTTGATAACCATTGTTTCGGGTCGCCACATTATGGTCACGTTTCACAAAGTAATTTGTAAAGTTTGAACAGATATTTCCATCCATACATCTTCGAACAAGTCGACAGGCTTTTATTTGATTGATGGACAAAGGTGTTTTAAGTGGGCACTTGAAGTAATTATGCTCATGGCACGGTCATGAAATGATGAAAGTTTATCATTTACTCACATTCAAATTCAACATACCACAATAAGTTAAGATTGGTACTACCATTCCTTGGTAGATCGCTTTTGCTGCTGTGACATTAAGAAACGGTCTTATCTTTCGTAATAGTTTCAATCTTCCGCAGGCTCTCTTATAGGTGTGATCAAAGTTTGAGTTCAAAGTGATCTATGTCAACGCCTAAATACTTATAATTTATTGTAGCATACGTCAGATATAATCTACTGAGGGACCGGTCATTATTTATGGCCAGGGTGGGGGCCGAAGAGAAAATGGTTGGGCAACTGAAAATTCTAAGACCTAAATGGTTGGGTAAAAAAAATCACTTCTCTGAACAGTTGGGTAGCAAAATTTTCATGACTATGTACATAAAAAAATTAACTGATCATGATTTAAAATTGGAATCTCATCATCAGTTCTCGTTAGTCATCATTGCATATTAGCTTTTATTATTGTATTCCTCTCCTTGTTTTCCTTGGATTCCTGTTCTGTATAGGGAGATAATAATCTGAATGTTACAGTAGGATCTGTCTGTATATCTATTTGGGTTTGTTATTAAAACTTGTATCGACGACATACTGGGAATTGGGCTTTATCTAACTTTTTTCTTCTTGGGTTGGGTAAAAGAATTTCTTTACTCATAAATCGTTGGGACGGTTAAATTTCTGATCTTAATTTGGTTGGGTAAAATGTTTTTTCAGCACTGCTCTTCGCCGTCCCCACCCCGTGAGCTCTATATTAAACTGGATCGGCGAACTATGTTCCGGGCATGAAATGAAGCAAAATATCGCGAACATGAGGCTGATTTTTTATTGTACATCAGCTCCAGTCCTTTTCACGACATTTTACTTTAGGTTTTGTTTGGTTCGGTTATGAAATCATTTACAAGAACGAAAGAAGTCCTTGAACGAAGTGAAAGCGACAAACATTCAGTGACCTAGTACTAGTTTAAAAAGGATTTAGTAATATTCTGTGACCTGATAGTGACATCAGTTATCTGAAAATGTGGGGGACGGTAAAAATAATTAGAGCCGAGAGACGGTAAAAATAATAAGAGAGAGAGAGAGAGCTCACTGATTAAAACTAAATCATTGAAATATTTCAATGAATTTACTATGCCTTTGTACATTGCCTCAATGGCGTAGCAAGACTTTTTTGGGAGGTGATCAGGCACAATATCTTTCGTTTCACAATGCCATGGTTGAACGAAACGTGGCTAATTGCTTCTCTCTCTCTCTCTCTCTCTGTATATATATATATATATATATTGAGCTTTATATATATATATATATATATATATATATATATATATATCTATCTAGTTCAATCTACAGACACGTGTTTCACTGCACCACAGCTCATCAGTGTAGCTTGGAACAATCTGGATGAGTCTGGCTGCACTATTATACACTTACGATCGTCATTGACAACCGCTTGTGGGACAGAACCGGCGATTAGAACATCCAGATAGCGTGAAGTGCGCATGGGGCCAGAGCGATCAAACTGCCACAATGGTAGCGAGCGTTGCATTATTGCAACATATATAGTATAATATAATAATAATAATCTATATATAATATATAGTATAATTTCTGAGCTTAAACGAGTTCTGATTGGCCAATCACAAGAAATCATGTTTGAAAAAGTGTTTTTTGTAACCAGACTGAATTTATTCGTTCCAGTTCCCTCTCGGAATCATCATTTTGATGTATGGTTTCTAAAACATGACGAATATTTTCAAAAGGCGACTATATAATATTATAACGAAAAAATCTGCGAAAAGGCTCAAATACATATCATAAAGACATTGTATATATCAGATTTATCTCAAGATAGAACTGTCTAAGGGTAAGGAAGTTGTTTATCGTATAATTATTTGTATTTTTACGTCCGTTTTGATCGTTAGTGTGTTTTTAAAAGTTGTCAAGCGTGAGGAAAACATCGAGCATTGGATTAAAAATTATATCTAACACAGTTCAAACTGTCTGTTTAAAACTTCTCAATTGAATATTCAGTTCAAGCCTGAAATTATACTAAAACAATTAGTCACCTCAGTCTCGGTGATTATATTCACCGATAATCACCTCGACTTCACTGACTTTTACAAAAAACATTTTTCTCAGGATATGAGCTTGACGATCGTCCATGTATCGTCAACCTATTATGCACTTGTCAATTGAAACCCCGGGAATTTACGGGTAATGGCCGTGGATTAACGTTGCATTTCTCCGGGGGAATTAACGAGTTATAGAATCACGAGGCATTGTTGCCGGGACTTTAACGCTCGGTCAGAGAGTACTGGGAACGAGGATCACTTGCTCCGTTCTCGGTAAGTTTCATAATTTGTGTCTCGTAACCTTCACAATTTGTGTATTAAGTCACGGCACATTTCAAGTCTATTGAGAATAAGGTGGTGACAGAATAGTCATGAAAAATACTGCACTAGCTACCGAACAAAATATTGGAGTTTACACGTGGCCATTTTCGAGTTACGCTCTATATAATTATTTTCCGACCTCGTCCAACGACCTGAAACTATTGTTTGCAGGAAGTGAACCATATAAATTTGCAAATGAATTATTCAATTCAAATCAAAATGGAGATTTTAATAAGTACCGCGGCCATAGAGGCCGGGACTTTAACAGGCAATTCTCCCCGATTACCGGGGAAAATGTCGAACTTTAACACTCACCAATGTTAATTTTCCCGCCCTGTCCCGGGGTTTCAATTGACTAGTGCATTAATAAGTTTAAAGTATAAGTCAGTAATTATATCAATATTAACAATTTTTGTGAATCGAATGAAGGAAAAGTTGTAGTGAGTGAGTTTTACCAATGTGCGAGGCAGCGAGAGTTTTGCGAGGCAAAACAGCGAGGCATGCGAGAATCTTGCGAGGCATGCGAGGCGAGGCAGTATTGAACCTCCAAATTGTAAAAAAGTATGAGAATCGAGCTAATAATTAAAATTTTTAAAGTTTCTAGTGGGGAAAATTATTATAAACACGCATATACTCAAGAGTCTCAGAGATTCTATTTTTTTATTGTGAGAAATCTAGCAATTCATTAGCGAAACCAGGGAAATGATCAGTGAAAACGTCACAGAATATTAATAAATACTAACGAAAGCACTAGCCAGAGTCGAAATTAAAGGAATAAACTTTAATTCCAAACATTTTTTTAAACATTCTAAACAAGTGTTGCTGTACATTATCCAACTTAAACATCGTAATAAAACTGCAGTAGTTTTGATAAATTTTGTGGACAAATGAACAAACTAAGTAAACTTGAATCCACTAGTGGAATGCAACAATACAATAAAGAAATGTTAAAAGTGCTAATGCTATAAAATATGCACTTTGAAATTAACTCCTTTGGTTGAAAGAACTATATAATTCAATAGGCGTACGAGACGGGGGGGGGGCTGCAGCTCCCCCAGTTGTGCGAAAAATTAGCTCTATTCGGGCAAAAATGGTCTTGTCATTCGGGAAAAAAGGTCCTGCTGTATTAAATTATTTTAATATTTGAATGCAACTTAATGACATTATAACGGATTCTCATTGAGGGAAATCTGGGATTTCATTGTCGTTCATCGTTTAGCAATGGTTAAAAGTGGCAAATAGCCAGGCCTTGGTTCGGGCGTTGTCTAAACGTAATCTTGTACATTTAGTTTTGTGGCTAATTGCTTTTCCTTCCTTCTCTTCTGCCGTCGTGCAAGGTATTCTCTATGCGCGGGAGAGATATCCACACCGACGGTCTAAATTTGGAAAATCTGTGTTACTTTAACGGTGATTAAATACTTCGAATCCCGCACACTGCCGCGGCTGCAAAAACGAGAAAAGGTGCCCTCAAATTGCAGGAAATACACTTTCAGGGAATTCTCGGGGGTAATATGCACGTCATCATTTATTCGGGCAAGTTATGCTCAGCCCCCCACCCACCCCCCCCCCCCCCCCCCCACAAAATTTTGCCCGTACGCCTATGTATAATTCTGTTATACAAACATTAAACCTTCACCATATATCCTGAGAACATGTAGTTTAATCGAGTGAAATGCCAAATATTACTTGTTAAATATTAAAATGTAAACTAACATTTAGAATGTCTAATATGAAGTCATTATATATAGTGTGACGTCAAAATAAGGATCATTTCAAACAAATCTTAATAGTTCAAGAACTCTAATAGTCCACATTTATAATTTCAATAATTCTAGCTTTCAAGTAAGAGAGTTAACTTAAAAGTGAGTTTTTTTAGGTTATAAGTCATCGCTGCAAATAGCGGACGGTCAACGGTCAATGACCGCCGATATTTCACCTTTCACTGTCGAATTTTTGTTTTCAATGATCATCGTGACCAGTCAAATATTTTTTACACTCGGTTTTTTGTTTAACCTGTGAAATTCCACAGTACGGACCACTCACCGACACCAAGTGTAATGAAATCAGCGGCTAGCACCACGATCTCTTTATAATGTTATTACAGTGATTTAAAAGGAAAGATGAATGAAGAATGAAACAAACTGAACAGCAAAATGAATGACCGGCAGGATTTGCCGTTTTACCGCCAGAATTAGATTTCTTCTGATCATCATGACCGGCGGATTACAAAAAAATTATTTGCAGCGCTGATAAGTAACGTTTAATATTAAATTATCAAAGTTTATAGTTGTCAAAAAATGTTACCCCCTATCGAGCCACATTAATACAATCAGGAAATGTTAAAGTGCACCTAACCCCAAAAATGATAATGCTATGTTTGAAAGGGCACTTAAAATGATGAAGAATGGCACTAACAGTTCTTCGATATCTATTTTCGTTCTTGAGGTATTCAGTTATATGTGATATGTGATGACGTCATAGCAGGCAAACAACGTTGTTGCCATTCAAAAATTTGTGTATATCTTCAAAGTTATCCAACGAAATTACTTGAAACTTTGCACGTGGATGCATACCACCAAACTAAAGAACATGGTTCAAGTTATGTTGTCACCATAGTAACATATTAGCTTCCAGACCTTCTAGTCTCTAAAACAAAATAATGTGTTTTCTCTCAAATGCAGAACATGTTGAGATTGGCAGTTCTCAATAACGTTTGCAATAACTTTTCTAATGCAATACCCAAGTTTGAAATCGAAAACGTTACTTGCGATGACAGAAAATGAAGATTTCTGTATGGGAACGGAGAGGTTTGGAAGCTAATCTGTTACTATGGTGACAACATAACTTGAACGATGTTCTTTAGTTTGGTTGTATGTATCCATGTGCAATGTTTCAAGTAATTGCGTTGGATAACTTTGAAGATATACACAAATTTTAGAATTGCAATAACGTTGTTTGCCTGTCATGACGTCATCCTATGCCTCATTAACATATCACATATAACTGAATACCTCAAGAACGAAAATAGATATCGAAGAACTGTTAGTGCCATTCTTCATCATTTTAAGTGCCCTTTCAAACATAGCATTATCATTTTGGGGGTTAGGTGCACTTTAATCATCTTTCTTTGTTCGTCAGTCAATTATTTATCGTAGACAACATTCATACCAACTTGATATGGTTTGAAAAATGAGTTTCTTGGCAACTTCGAGATACATTCAAACCGAGGGCAGAAGTAAAACATCCTTTTTACCCAGTTCAAACTGAAAGTCCTATAAGGGCCCTCAGTGGAACGGCTAGCACAATCTCAAATACGATTGTCCGCTAACAAGACGGTATGCCTCGCAAGATTCTCGCATGCCTCGCAAGATTCTCACATGCCAGCTCGCATGCCTCGCAGCCTCGCACTTTGTGCATACTCGTAGTGAATCACGAATGTCGAATCATATATACTTTTTAGTTTTTAGACCCAACCGGGGACCAGTTGCGAAAAATGCAACTTCAAGGCCTTCCGTCTGGGAATTGAACCCGCGACCTTGATCTCTAGACGAGCGCTCTAACCGACTGAGAAGCCGTTGCCGTGAGCTTAGCTGACGTGTTTATATTTATAGTTGCATATTTAGACAGTACAGTTTGATATGATAAGACTTAGGTGTTATATAAGACAAAAATAAGTTTACTAAAACAGAAAGAGTTGCGAGTGTAATTACTTGTCATATAATGATGTATTATAGTACTCTATTTGTATATGTATTGTTATATATAGATAGGTAATTACGGGTATGATATCCATAAAGATGATATTGATCAAGCGCTCCCACGACCTTATAGAAGGTCATAGAAGTTTCATCTGTACTTCATTATAGTACGTATTCCAAATAAGGAACAGTAAATATTACCAGGAACGAGAGATACTAACACTAAGCCCAAATTAATCCCCCAAACAACTCCCAAGTAACCCAAATAACCCCCTCAAATAACCCTCCAAGTAACCCCAAATAACCCCCAAACAACCCTTCCAAATAAGCCCCCAAATAACCCCCTATAATAACACCCCTAATAACCCCCAAATAACCCCTCAAATAACACCCAAATCCTACTCATGTTTTACTGTCCATTTGAGTATTGTCGATCTCCATTGTGTCGGGCACTTCGATGAGACCATGATCAGACAAAAGTGTAACCACGGTTGATTGAAATTTTATATCTGGTTTGCTTTGTCACGACGGTTTTTAATATAAAAAAATAAAAATAAAAACCTCCCTCCCGACCTCGAAAATTTGGAATGGGTGGACGATAAACAAGTAATTTGTTTTATGTGGCCTAATGCACACAGCAACGCTTGTGGGATATGAGCAGAACATGTAAAATAGTTAGCGTAAATGTATATGCTCGTCAGCGAAATGTATTTGCTCTTTCTTTCATGCCGATCAATATGGATACCTTTCAGAAGTTTCGAAGTTATATCCTACTGGTTCGATCCCCGTTATAGAAGTCCCCCAAGTTGTGCTATATTTGATATAAAAGTAGATATACAAATCGATTATTCTATAAAATAAAGGTTCGTGTCAATCGGGTTACTGCCGAAATAATATTACGTTAACGCCAGCTGTTGGTCAGAGAGTGAAACGTGGTCGTAGTGTGATGTTTCCCATCCGCAGCGACGTTCAAGTTTTCTGAGATGGAAGGCTTGATGCACACCGAGACAACTACCGCATAAAATATTGACCGAATAAACTGCTAATTAAGTAATGAATAACTGAAGTTGCGAGGCATGAAAGCCCTTTATTACAGTGAAATACTTTTCATTATAGGGCGTACAGAAGTACTTCATTAGAACCCTTCATTATAGTGCAGCGAAAGCCCTTTGACACTTTGTTTCCAGCGCCAAGCCGTCTTCAGACTGCTCTAGTTGAAAGGTTTTCGCTACTACTTACTAGTGCATATTTGAAAGTTTATATACCACCTTCGTTATATTTAATTCCTATTCACATTTCACACTGCCTGTGCAGAATTATATACATTTGATATTACTTATACTGCAGACATAGGAAGAGAAAAAGCCGTTTTAAATACTTTCACCATGCATATATACTGTACACTTAAATTAGTTATCTTATTTGCCCGAGATGTATAAGACCTTCTTTTTTAGTATATCCGTTGCTCAGAGGTGTCGTAGGTCTTTCAAACTACCACAATAGATAGGTGAATATAATACTAATTAATTTTCTGCCGATTATTTTTTTTATATTATATATATATATATATATATATATATATATATATATATATATATATATATATATATATATATATATATATATATAATATATCTGTGTGTGTATGTATATTTTGGTGTACTGCCGAAATAGTGCATTGTAGGAGGTCTAAAGTACGTTGAGCGAAGGCATGCCTTTCACTGTATATGACAAAGGACCATGAGTGTATTTGATTTGTATTTCTACACTGCCTCCGCAGCACAACGCTTTTGTATCACACCGCTTTTATACATATTTATTTATTATATAGATGGGAGTGTTTTACTAAGAAATATGCAGTGACATATTTTCCATATCCTCATTAGTGAAGCCATCGATCACGCGATTAAACATTTTCCCACCTTTTGCATTGAATCTATATAATAAAAAGAAAATTACAAGGTGGCTTGACGATATGAATTTTATCTTCTCGTCTCATTCGTAATTAGGCATGTCCCGATTGTGCTCGTAAAATCCTAAAAGGTTGCTATCTAGTACTATGTCAAAAAGTTGCTAAAAAGTTGCCAAAAATCCTAGCTAAATTTCGAAAGTTGTTCATACTTGCCACCTAAATTTCACGATATTTTCACACATACGTTAATTAAAAGCTTTATATTTCGTTCTTCTTTTATAACTGCTAATATTGGTTAAGATAAATTGCTTGAAATTTGAACAAAACTATATCGAAAAAGTTTCCACTGCATTTTAAAATGTCGCTCGCAAATATGGGCGTATTTTTATAAAACGTTTAACGAATAACGCAACAAAACATCTGATGGCATTTAACTACAGGCATCGGAATAGCTTGAACATGCATCAGAAGTCCAGTGTCTCAAGCGCCACTTCTCGGGATGGGAGGCCCTCGGTTAGTCGGTAGAATGAAGACAATTTTGTTTTTAGTGGGAGAACACAGTAACCCTACAAAGTAACATCAAGTGACAGCCTGTGATCCTGACAGGTAATTTGATCAAAACTTGATAAACATCAAGAAATTCGCAGAAAATAACGTTTTCTATGAAACTTTTAAATTTTGAGTGATTGATTATGTTAATTTGTGATGTAAACCTGTAATTTGGTAAAAAGTTGCTCAAAAGTTGCTCAGAAAGGCAAAAGTTGCTTGAGGTTGCTAGAACTGAAAAACGTTGCTCCAAACGCCAAAAATTGCTCAAAAGTTGCCGAGCACAACTGGGGACATGCCTATTCGTAAAATATTGTTTTCACCACTCGAAGATAAAATTCATATCTTCTCACCGAATATCCTCTATGAAATTATATGAATATATCTATATATTTTGTTAAAGTCGAGATGGTGACAATTGTGCCCTTCTTGCCCTCCCCAGCTATAGACGTCCCATACCCGAGCTTTTTAACGCGTTCTTGTGTCTGTGCCCCTTCGCGGGCTTCTGAGAAAATACCCGAACAAATTAGTCCATGCATGCACTAGCAGTTTCTCATGTCTACGTGAAAAATATTCAGCTGTGTATATTCTCGACTTTATTCAATTAATTTCTCATTTCGACTCGAAAATGAAGGGATATATATATAAATAGTATAGTTTGAAGTATTGTTCAGTCTAGACTATACGGATTATTTAGCTCTCCTTAATGGGGATTGCAGACTTCCATCTCCGGCATCGATTTAGTTTCCATCTCCGGCATTGATTTCAAGAATTAAATTCATCATAATCACAAACACGACGCTTTAAAGCAGTATTAAATTGACGGCAAGTTGTAAATGCAACCATGCATGCGCGGCCATTGAATATACATGGCGACGAACTTTGTTCGGTATCACTCGAGTCGACATAAGTACTGGATCGAGTGAGAGGTATATGCAGCGTTGAAGTTACTGTTCATTATGACAACTTTTCCGAGGTTCGTTCGGTTGAGCTGAGACGATAGAACTTTTCCAAATTCACTACAATGTGCACCGGAATTGCAACGGCTTAGAATTGGACACAAAAATTAACGAGTGATTCGTTGGACATTGAAGAAAATCCGGTAAGTGTATCTATTAAACAAACCTGCAGAATAGCCAAAAACGAAGAATTTGAGTTTGTTGGCCGGTCTGTTTAACCGTAGTTAATATAACCCACGGTTCAACAAATACTGTTTTTCCCGCCGTACTATTGTTTATATGAGACAGGTGAGTAACTGGTATAACAGTGGTGAAAACTTGGCACTCGTGGCCCGCGGGGATCTCGACCGGCAAGACGCTGGATACATTTACTCACATTAACAATATATGCTCATAATTAAACTCTTCGTTTACACACTGCAATTAATCGTGCTGATTTCTTACCCTGGTGCATGTTACGTAGTGGATTTACTCATGAGAGTATTGGGACATTTGCTTGCGAATGCTCCTTGCACCAACGTAATATGGACGATGGTCAACGGCTCAAATCCTCTGAAAATGTTTCTGCAGAGTCTCGGACAGGGTTCCGCGAACCTGAACCTTGTGATTGCCTGTGAGAGCGAAGGTTATCGATGATGTGCTGGTTCGATTGATCATATATGCATAGTCTACTTCAAGCTCGCACATTCACAGCTATTCACAATATATATATATATATATATATATATATATATATATATATATATATATATATATATATATATATATATATATATATATATATATATATATATATATATATATATATATATATATATATATATATATATATATATATATATATATATATATATATATATATATATATATATATATATATATATATATATATATATATATATATATATATATATATATATATATATATATGTACAATCTACAGACACGGGTTTCGCTTTTCCACAGCTCATCAGTGTAGTTTAGTACAATCTAGATATGGCATGAGAACTATTTATACCCAAGCGATACCCAAACATGCAAGGCATATCGCGCGATAAAGTTTTTATCAGACATAGTTTGACGCTACTCTGGCTTTAAAAAGTTTTTTGAACGTAACATTAAAAGTTACTGTCCATCTATAGTGTCTTCATCAGATAACTTTATCAGTTATGATAACTTTGTGTCATGCACTTCTGATATTGCCGACCTTAACGTAAATTTCATCCCGGCAAATCGAGTTGAGTCCGGGCTATTATAATTACATGAATAAACTGGCTACACATACGTACAGCACTGAACATCAACGGCACTATAGGGCATATATAAGTATATAACATATGGAAATTATGGCCTTTGTTACACACTAATTATAGTATATAGTATTTCGGCAGTACACTTTGTCTTTGACATTAATTGTGGCATGGTTTGAAAGATTCCACACGACTATATAGTTGGACACCTCTTTAAAACGGACAGATCTATAACTGATCTATAACTATCAGAAAGCTGGTCCATACAGAGAAAGAGTTGCCGTAAGTCGCAGGTTAATATTATTGTCGCAGGTTTATCGCATGACAAAAATGGCGCCGTGAAGATCAGGTACACTGATATGGTGGCAATTGATAAGTAAATTACCAGGCGGAAGCGGCAGTCTGAACGCAAAAATCAATTTCAGGAAAGTATTTAGAATACAATAGAGTATACAGTTACAAAAAGTACCTGATTATATGTATGAAAGTGTTGTATACTGTGTAGGTAGTGTAGAAATACAACTATCGAAAACTCTAAGAGGTTGGTGACGTGTCATGCCGATCAAATATAGTGTGTAGGTGGTCGATTATATAGTCCTGCAACTTTTCGAGCGAAGTGACACGTATAAAGAGGCAGCTTCTGTTGAAGTACCTAATAGTTAGTCGAAACGTTTGACCTCCTACACACTAGATCTCGACAATACACCAACCTTTCTACAGTTTCTGACTATATGTACATCGTTGAGCATTAGTTGCATGCATGTTGCATTGTTCAGGTTCGATATAGGGTGTGGAGAATCGTATCAGTGTTGTGTTTTGAAACATGCTAATGAGTCGAGGACTTCAAGAACCACGGGTTTATTCAATTTACTATCGGATGAAGCTAGATTTCGGAATATGGTTACCCCTGAATATCAGGACAAAAACTGAGATTCTAAAAGCGTGAGAAAAATAGTTTAACAGAGCACTTGGAGCAGACTGAAGTTTTCCAGATCCTTAGTTTGAAACTTCAATTGAATTATCGCCCTTCAGCCAGTATCTTTATGCGCTACAAGAGTCTTTGTGCAGTATAATCCTGCTAAGAATTTTACACATTCAAATTTGCATCGGGTTTCAATGTTTTTGCGTCGTCGTGGGAATTTCCCATCCACGACTTAAAAACGATTTCCCGTTGGCATTAAGGTCTTACGGACGTTCATCCTTTCTAATCGTCTTCGGCATATCATTATATCGTCTGTAACTAGCTAGGCACTGGTTGAGTAAACAGTTTTAACTCACCGCCTGGCCAAAACCGTCCTTGCACACGCCGGAATCAAACCTTTCTTAGCAGATCAAATGGTCGTTAGGCCGTTTCCGCTTTGGGAAAATGGCAATCCCTAATTGGGTTTGCTAAGATAAGAACAACGAGAGGGGCTTCGCACATGCTTCGGACCACTTTCATTTTATTGGTATTGAAATTACCGATAGGATTTATAAAATATTTATATGCGAGGTGTCTAATCTGAAAGCTATGAGAGGAATTGGCTTTGACAAGAGTTTAAAATTGTTTCTATATATTAGGATACTCAAGTAGCAACAGACCGCGAAATCGGTTTGTTATCGAGCACTCCATCGCATTTCACGGGCAACGTTTCGCCGGGCTGCTGGTAGATTTCACACGAACAGGTAAATATATATATATATATAATTATAAATATATATATAAGTTAAACAAATCAGTGATGTTTATTTTACACGCAGTATGGTCCGTTTTAAAATTAACAGATCGGCCCAGGTATACCTTTAATTAGTTGCTGGGAATTTTCGTTTTAATTCAACGTAAATTACTACTCTTCAAGATCCATAATATATAACGCGATGTTGACAAATGGCTTCCTATATAGAATATCTCACAATGTATATAGTATAAGCATAGTAATGAATGCTTAACATACGCTCCGCGTGTTACCTCACCAACCCATGAATTGATGTTTAACGGGTTTTTTCCCCCACCAAAACATCTCCTGACATCGCTTCGACCATCCGGATCCGCTAACCCAAACTAAACATCCATCGGCGCCATCCTTCTTTCAACAAATTCAACAATTTGTTATTTCTAATATTTGAAGTGGTAAAAATGGACTGGCATCCGAGGTATTGGATCTATAATCCTTCTCGAAAGATAAATAATATTCGTTTTCGTTAACAAGCGAGCAAGAATGCGTGAAGATATTGGCCATTCAAAGGCGCTCGGCGAATTCTTTCCCGATTGTGAGCCGACCAGTGTTAAATTTAAAAAAATAGTCGGAACGAATACGGTTTTTTTGCTCGAGTCGCATAACAATGGCTTTTCGTAACACAGTAGTGTTTTGATACGTCAAGATCTCGCGTGGCTATTTATTTAACCTTTCTACCAGAAACAGTTATATATGCTCTTATCGAGCAGACAAACACGGACCTCCCAATTCTTATCGCGACGGCAAATCTTGTCTCTTCGGCACGCACGGCGCATCGGTGGCATTTTTTTGTTTACGGGGGTTATTTTTGACAACGCTCTCGCCAGCAAGTGAACTTACCTGGTGTTCGAAGCCTATTTATAACACGGTGTGGTTGCAAACAATTAATCCACTTCTCAAACGTCCTCCCACGACCCACCGAGGTGTCGTCTGAGTGAGCCGATTATCGACAGTATATACACACTACAGGTTGGACATGCAGCTAGTAATGATTTAACGTCGCTGCCGTTGCAAGGCATCTTCTGAATTCCCAGGAAAGATTGCGATTACGTGGGAAAACTATACACAGTACACTTAAGGTGAGTCGATATGACAGAATGCGCTGCTAATCGCGTCATTCTTCAACAGTTGTGCCCGTTTTATTTTAAGACTTGCTGCTGAGACGTCGAACACGTTACACGTGCAGCATAGGATGCATCAGGATGCCGCCGCACAATCATCGACAATCAACTATAGACTGTAATTCTTTTTGTTCGCTTAGACGATCAATTGTGTAGCTACAACAATGTCGGCTTTGCTATCGCGGCTCACATCGCACGACGATAAGTCGCGGGTGAAAATAGGCCAGGAAAATTATACTAACAGAAGCGCTCTAGTCTATCGCGCCATTATTACGGCGCATGGCTCCAATATTAGCACACGAGACGGTAAACCTTTGAAGAAACCCTTTCGCCTCTGATTCCTTTATCTTTAAGACACATGAGACGACTTTCAATCGATTCCCGCTCTCTTTCAAGTGACATTTAATCCACTCGAAACTTTGAAAAACTTTCGATTCTCTGTGTACAAACATTTCGATAGCATTTGGGAAATAGCCAAACTCGATGGCATTGAAAGGCATGCATTGCGCGTGAGTTTTTTTTGTCAGACTGTTAACTGTTCGTCATTAATCTCTGCAAGCAGATTTCTTCCCACAGGCCGAAAGCCCACCGTGGTTTCAGGTTTTTAGTTACAAATCCACGTTGATAAATCCCATGTCAGAATCATGAGTGATCACCTATATAGTTTTGCGTTAACGCATTCCTCACACAAACAAATTGTGAAATCCGCATTTACCATATAGGAGTGTGATTTTTTTGTTCTGAACTGTTTTTGTTCTGAATTGTTCTGAACTGTCGATAAAAGAGTGCGGTTGTTAATTTAAAACTGACATAGTTTAATCAGTTTTTAGTATTAATTCGATTGTATATAGCTGCAAAGTCTGTTTAGATATATACGTTTACACAGAGGCGCTACCTCCTCGCGCTGGCTCCCGTTATACTTGGCTAGTCGAGTTGTCTTTGTAAGTAAACCCAATTACTTTCGGGGGTTTGAAACGCTCGAAACATTTTCGTCGGTTAATGGGACCGCTATTTATATTTTAATGTTGTAAAAATAATCCATCAAAGGAGGGTCCTTTTAATTTTGTTTGGCAAGCCTCAGGCAAGGATTTAATTAGCAATTACGTCTTTTCATGTCCCACATATACGCGATGATGTTCGCGCGCGGCAATGCTGATCCCGTTTTTTTTATTAGTTCTTTCACCGTCCCCGATGTACCGAATTAGCCTCGCTGAGATATCATAACCAACACAGCCCGCAGGAGCGGAAATGAACTCAAGAGTGTCACCAAAAGCGTCCGAGCTTTCGTTTAAACATCAATCATTCTGTTAAAGTTATAAACGATTCTGTTCATTCGCGTTTTTCCGCCGACTACATTTCGGTACTCGTGCACGTTGCCATTGTGGACACAAACAGTGACACGCACTTAATGCGACGTGCTAAACTTAGTGCCAGCTAAAACCAGAACAAATCAATTGAATTTTCGCCACACAGCATCGCATTGCCTTAAAAGGTATGACTGGGGAACATCATTGTGTTGGGACCTAACAGGTTCGGTCAAGATCTGCAGAAAACTCTCACGCCACCCTCTGCGGGATGGACTTGAGTATTCCAAGTATTACGATTGATTCTTTTCCACGGTGCGATAAGACGTTGGACTTTTTGTGGCCAACCAAGGTGAATGCGTAAACAAATTTCACTAACAATTAACACCAATTAACCTTGTTAAAATAATATTTGATAATATAGGTTAAACATCAAGATTCAAGATTCGCTATATACGGGCAGAAAACCTCTTGAAACAAGGTATACTGTACACGCACTGATGATACAGCCATTAAATATAATTATAATGTTACGGACAAATGGTCGGCAATTATGGATTATGGATAGGACATATCCAACAGATGGTTGCTATATACGTCGAGATGCGAAAGACCTGGCGTACTGGACGTTATATCGAGAACGTGTATGCTGTCCGAATTACAGAGCGTCAGATTGATAGTCATAATTTTACGAGTTCCCATATTATGGATGCCTGTTTTGATAAGATTTGACGTGTGTTCATTGAAATAACTCAACGTGATTATAAAACCGCACCGTCACACAAAACAGTGTAACATAAACATACACATGCGTGTAATATATGTCGCACTTGGTATAATCCCCTATAATATATACTATATAGTCAGACGCCAGTAAAACTACCGTTACACTCCCAAATTTCTGTCACTGATTTCTGTCGCAACCGCGTTACGGATCAAATCGAGTCCGTAGTTAGACCGGGCGACCATTTTGAGAATCGTGTTAGTTGCGATCGCCACAGCAATTTCAAAATGGCGGTTATTATGCGGCCAAAACGTGTGCAAGTATGCTATGCTATATATTAGATTAAACTCATCATTCGCCACCTCATTTTCATATAATCACTTATACTCACAGGAATTATTGCGAAACAATTTGACAATCTGTATGCTACACCTATCAACTTCTGCTTAATCCCGTTGCAGATTTAAATGCGTTGTGAGTTTTTGATCCAATGTCAAAAACATTCAATGCTTAGAAATCAGCATTGCGTGTTATGTTACACTAAGCCTAAAAGGTATTATTAACGTCAAATTTAAAATCCTCTCTAATAAGGCCCTCTGTATGGAAGGTTAGAGCGCCGAAACGTTGATTCGGAGACCTTGTTCGATTCCCGGTTGGGGCTAGCCTGAAAACCAGCCGTCCATCTCATCTCCGAGTGGAACGAGTGAGATGGACGGCTGGTTGGGGCAGTCACTTTTTCCATATATATATATTTGACTATATTAAATCCTCTCTAATATTAATATATATATATATATATAGGTTATAAGGATTTATGGTGAAGGAAAATTTTGAGTGTTGGAATATATACATTTTAAGACCAAACCCTGCGAAAAATGCAACTTAGGCCCGGGTCAAACGTCGAACTTTTCATGAATCAAATTCGATGTAAATTAGGAAACGCTTTTGTTTAAGTTCATTTGCATTGAGTTCGACTCATGGAAAGTTTCCTTCCGACTGGAATCGAACCCGCGACCCTGCGATGATAGTGCAGTGCTCTGAAGACTGACCACTGAGCTACGGAAGCGTTCTGTATAAAAAGTGGTGGTAATGCCGGGATAAGATTCTGGGTATATTACAAGTAATATTTGGCATTTCACTCGATTAAATTACAGGTTATAAGGATTTATGGTGAAGGAAAATTTCGAGTGTTGGAATATATACATTTTAAGACCAAACCGGGACCAGTTGCGAAAAATTAGAGGCCTTCCAGCTGGAATCGAACCCGCGACCCTGCGATGCTAGTGCACTGCTCTGACCACTGAGCTACGGAAGCCGAAAGGTTTCTATTTGTTTTATGTATAAGCTGTCCATATCATGTAGGTAATCAGACAGCAACGCTTTTAAAAATCTCTTATTGACGTTTCAGGCACTTCCCTTCTTCAGAATGTTCAAAAAAGATGTGTCAACCAAAGCACTTATATATAAAATAAATTAATATTATGAGAAATGATAAAAACCTTAGCCTCAGCTAAAGAGGTCAATTCTTATAAGGTAGCAATTGTATATACCTGTATATACCCAGGTTGAGCTACAACTGGGTGGTCTGCATAAAATTAACCATGAGAAGGTATCATGGTGACATTTCATGTGCTTTTGAATTAGGTAAATTATATTATGAAGGACTACCTCGAGTGTTAAATCATGTAGTAGCGAAGTTTAAGCCTGGACATTTTCACGTTTCTTTTATCCAACCTTGTTAGCCAAGTTCCTTAACTTATTGAAGCGTTCTATAATTCGATAATTCAATAAAAATGACGAGCTTCCTCAAGGTACATTCCTTTCAAATTTCACACTCCCTTTTCCTAGACCTGTCAAATTAGTACACATATTATGCAGGCAGGGTGCGATTCTGTCACCTGGCTTCCTTGCCATTCAATATGGCTCTACCCATGGGTCATATACCTTGCACTCGCTGGCTGGCGGATTCAACGTCCCGCCTCGTCTATTAATTGGAAACTGAAATGCGTTTTACGTCTGACAGTGACAGACGCCAACATCTCTCTATTCTGGAAAGCATTTTCCAACGCTTGACACACCTAATAATATAAAATAATACTTAACAAATAGAACATTTGCCTGCGTATCTCTGTCTATGTTGTGATAGGAACATGAATTACGTTATTTCAAGGCGAAATAAATGCTTATTATAGAAACGCGAGGCGAAGCTGAGTGTTTTCTGGTATTTTCCGCTTGAAATGGCGTCATTCATATTTCTATCACAGAGAACACAAAAGCCATTTTTCAATTTGTTTAATAAAATAGCAAGTGCCTTACGACAGAGACAATATAACACAAAGTGAAAATGACGTCATTTGTGTCTCTAGCTGTACTCTAATAGCAAAAGAGGCTCCACCAATCGCAGAATCACTTACAAGTTATTTTAAAGTGAGTTCAGTAGAAGAGTTTGACCCTTTCTCCACATATGAACATTAACCTAAATGGAAACGTGTTATAGCATTAAAGGGGTACTGCATGCAGTCAAAATACAAATGGAGTTAATATGAAGGATTTTACTGACTTTAGTTTATTTCCAAAGTTTTAGGGATTCAAATCAATTGCAAGTTGAAGTTGGAGAGTTTGTCCAATTTTGACGCCATATTTGTTTCTAAAATGCGACGTCACTGTGTGCTTCCATCTCGTATTACGCCTAAGAAGCTCCTCTACTTTCCCACATGAACTGAAGAACTACATAGTTTATTTCGACTAATTTTCATCCAAAGAACACTTACAACAGCTATCACTATGTGATGGCCATCAAAACGACTCCACTGCCGATAAAGAAGCACTCAATGACGTCATATTTTCCAAATAAATATGGCGTTCAAATCCTCAAATATTCAACTTCAACTAGCCATATCTTCTTAACTAAATCATTAGGAATAATGAAACTCTGGGAATAAAATAAGGTCAGTTAGATCTTTCATACGAACTTCAATTGTATTTTGGCTGGAGTCTCCCTTTAACCAAAGTCAGTATCATGTTTAGTATTAGGGCTTACCCTAATATCAAGGTTAGTATTTCAGGTCAGGTGTTTATGGATCGAGAACAGTGGCGAATCTAGGATTTTTAGAATGGGGGTTCTGACGCTACCTAGAAGGGACGCAATGTCTAACCATAACCATATGTGTTAACAGAAGACGTTCTTGGAAGTCTTTAGTTTCACCACTGGAGAAAGCATCAATAGTTTGGCATGACCCCACGCACCTGCTCTGATCTCAAAAACAAGAAAATCTTTGCATTTGTAATCAGTGACCTTGGCCAGGAAATGTTCTCGTCACGCAAGAGAATTGACCACAATGGGATTATTTCCCCGTATGCATGACAATCAACAATGGTTTCTCTTACTGATCTCTAGGCATAAGGCTTAGCAGGTGCCATTGCATATATGCAATAAGAACATGGTGTACTATATACGCGTTGCTGCTTTAGTAGAGCTAACTAAATAGTCGAATGAGCACCGTAAGGCGAAATATTTCCAAGGCGGAATTCACGAGGCTTCGCCGTTAATTTGGTACATGCCTTATCGTAAAATGCTAATTGCGCTCATTATTCGAGCTATTGGTTTTATGTACAGTGCATGGCATGTATATACTCAACACCGTTATAGTCGTGTTGACCATTTCTCAAGCTATAAGTTTAAATAAATACTGTGCTTAATCTTTGATCACTAAAAACACCTGGTCCTTGTTGTTGTGCAGAGTTTCCTCTCAACATTAAATTTATCTCCAAATAGGTTATCGCTTTCCGCTCGCATATCCGGTAACAAGCAGAGAAAATCTTTAACCGTTTGACTAGGATTGTTCGATAATTTGTTTTGCAACACAACTTCGTCATTTCTATGTTTAGTGCTTGTAGTATCGGCATCGGGTATTGTGGAGAATTCACTCGTAAGACTTATTATATATCACGAAATTTATGTTTACATGGTTTCAATGAATGACAGCTCCACCTACACACTTACTCCACTTACAACTGGGGGGCGGACTAGGCATATTTCAGCAGGCGTCTACGGTTATTCGTGTGGGAATATACAACCGTAGTGCTCTGCACCCCGGACTCTTTGGGTAATGGGCAAATATAACGTCTCTGGCTCTTGCTGTGCGCCAAACTCAAAACTCATTCTTCGCTTCTCCTTCATCGGAACTTTGTGATCAACAACAAAACGCTGTGTTTGTGGTTTGTTAATGATGGCATCTTCACTCGGAATCCGACTGTGTTAAAATACGCTAAATGAATTATCTTACAACCAAACCATACGAAGCCTTATCACACCTCACATTCCAAAGAAGGTTTTCAGATAAAAGGTTTTGATAACTGGTCGAACTTTGTAAAGAATTATGCATGCATGTGACCTTCCGTCCTTCCCTATAGTTTTGTCTTAGTGATTCTTAATCATTTCCGTAACGTCCAGAGAGTTTAAATCAATTGCCAAGACAACATTCCATTGATTTCGAGAAGCTGTCAAAATCTAATTTTTTATCCGAACGTACCGACATGTCTTGTTCGCGCACTTTCTACCCAGGGATATATAATTTTCTCTTGCCGCGCCATCGTCGACAGATTGACACAACAACAAAAAATCTTAAAAGGGTGAACCCCGTTTCACAGTTGGACAAACGCATCGACTACACAGGAAAATGCCAGCTGACTATAGTCCGACTTAATTTCTCTAGGTGATCCGCATGGCGCAAGGCCTAGCTACTATACATCATGTTCAAATGCTTCTATAATAAATGTGGCTCAACTCTTATTTTATATATGATTTATATATGCAGTATATAAATTATATATATATATATATATATATATAATATATATATATATATATATATTTTCGCTTACCTCAAAACTGGTCTGCTACAACTTGTTTCATCTGTAAAAGAATCATCAGGCAGATTCTACTGTCTGCCTGAAGATTCTTTTACAGATGAAACAAATTGTAGCAGACCAGTTTTGAGGTAAGCGAAAATCTATTTGCTCTAACTATATGTTGTTGAGCACTCTTTGCATTTCGTAGACCAAAACCTACACGTATATATATATATATATTATATATATATATATATATATATATATATATATATATATATATATATATATATATATATATATATATATATATATATATATATATATATATATATATATATATATATATATATATATATATATATATATATATATATATATATATATATATATATATATATATATATATATATAATAAGAATTTAGTGACGAATATATATATATTTACTATATATATATATATATATATATATATATATATATATATATATATATATATATATATATATATATATATATATATATATTATAAAATATATAGTTCAGATATATATTCAATCAGATCTATAGTTCATTCGTGAAAACACGAAAATGCATATATATATATAATCGACTAAATCATGCAAGCGGTAGATGCAGCCCGACTAAATTGCTTCACCACCGCATGCAAGTGATGATAACATCTCTGATCACTACCAAGTGGTGATTAGACATTTCTGTTGGCAAGATTAGAAAGATACGAGGTGCGAACTCCACATTCTTCTAAAAGGTCATCGCAAGAATCAGGACCTTACATAAACCATGGGATAAACAAACGTCTGCGATTTAGCACTGCGGTCTTGAGTAAACACGACATAACAAATTCTTTCGATTGTTGAACTTGCGAGTTCCGTGTCTCGAGTTCGACCGAGTCTTGCCCTGGCGGCTCGCCGCGGTGAGACGCATTCCGAAGGAAACCGGGTTGTTTGCGACGCAGCAAGACCTGCAGCGCCTTGGTAGGTGACAGGCATGTGCAAACGACAAGGATATATCTTTGTACACCTCATGCTGTTTGCTAATCTTTAAGTACGCTCTAAACCTACGCTGTGTTCTTTGTGTTCGCAATACATTGGGTAAGGAACCCGAAGTTACCTGCATTAGACGTCGCATTTCTACACGAAATTCAGGTTAGTTTAGACTGCAAAGCTACACAGCTCGCTTAATGCTGGTCCGATTAAGTTATGGTTGTGCGAGTGAGGGAGTACACCGAGTGTAGTCTAACGAGACTATATAAACAAGGTGACAAGGTTTTCGGCGATGAAAACACTTGGCAGGGTCCAATCAAATCGGATTTACACGCCAGCGGGAACACGGACAAGACGGAGAATCATGACCAATGAGTTAAAGCTTGCTATTCGTTACACTTTGCTTCGGCCACACGAAATGTTTTTGCTTGCTGAGTTGACTACTTGTAAATTAAACAAACTTGAGTGCTTCAAGTGGCTTGAATCCAAATGGGTGCTAAACGGCAATTTAGCCTTCTTCGCGCAGCTTTAAAGACCTGGATTAGTGTGTTAAGAAAGGTGGCGAACCGTGTTTAGAAAGGTGGCGAACCTTGCCTACTTTCTCACAGCACAATGTCGTTAAACATCCACCCAAAAACTACACTGTTGCGGCTCAGGGTCAATTCTTTCTTGATTTCGTGTTCTTAGTTGATGGTACCCCCCGGTGGCAAGTTTGTTTTGACATATTACGAAGACAAAAGGGCACGTCGAGAAACCCTATGACAGCGACGTGAAACCACGGTGTTGTTTGCAAAGGAAAGCCAACAAGTTGTAGTGACGTTCGCAATCATTACCGCAACACAGCGCAACTATAGGGCATTATCTACCATCTCGACGCCATTAAAAGGTAATCGCCTTTGCAAAGCAGGACTAAAGGCTCTGCTTCGCACACACTAGATACGAAAACACAGCGTATTTCTTTAACATATTTCTTCCAGATGCGAATTAGGTCAGATTTATTTCCAGGCACGTTATTGGTTGTTCACAATTGGTTTTTATGTAGAAGATCACACTGCCTTTGTTTCTGGTCTTTGTGATTGGCCCCTTTCGTGTCGCGTCTAAATTGGCGTGATAACAAATGTGCCGAACAAGGCCGCAATTCGGTCTACTTCCCACTAACCCAAACATTAAATGAAACACTAATCTCGAGCAATATGGCCTGTTTCGTTTCAGGTCTTCTCTATTTCGTAAGACTACGAGTGAAGATGACCGTCAGGGTGGACGGCGGTTTATTTCTCATCGCTGTTATAATTTCATCGATTCTTGCCGAAAGACAAGTCCCAGAGATTACCAAACGTGTACCACTGGTCGTCTCGTATGGCAGAACGCTACAGCTCGACCCAGAACGACACCTGAAGATTGTCGTTCCCGAAACAACCCGATGTAAGGTGACTGTGGTTCGCGACAATCCTCTCTCGGAACGGAGTGGTTACATGATGCCGAACAGCTTCCCGTGCGATTTCGTTCCAGGTGAAGTACGTTACGTTCATTTGGGCTCGAGAGCACCGAGCAACGACTTCGTGAAGCTCGAAGTTCGGGTGGATACGGCTACCGAGACGCTCGTTCGCCGCGTGCTCCTCGACATAACGGTGGACTTTTCGCCAATGAGAATTGTAACGAAGAACGTCGATCTCGTCGTAAACCGTCGCGGAGGAGTCTCGAACCCCATCGACGCCAAGGTACTGTATTTCAAGTACAATGGTCAATTGGAAACGTGCGAAATTACAATCCTTGACTCCGAAAAAGGTCTTCCACGCTACGGTCGGTTAGTTAACGTCAGCAGCAGGAGCGCCGGTCGACGTATCAACTGTGCCGCGTTTTTAAAAGCCGGTATTCGCTATAACCATTCCAGTTTTGCCCAGTCTCCAAACAGGGACTACATCCCGATGGTTGTTGAAATACACCGAAGTGGTGAAATTCTGTATTCGAAAGGCAAGGAGTACTTTCAGGTGGCAGTGCGGATACTTGGTGCAAGCCCGAATAAAAGGCCATCGCTTATATTTAATCGTTCATACTTAATGATGGTGCACCAGTTTGTCACGAAGCTCATCACAACGGACGTACTGGACGCTGTGGATGATGAGACAAAAGCAGATTATCTAATACTGAATGTGACCCAACCCCTTGGACCAGGTGAGGGTTCTATCATTAGTACAGATGACCCCCATAATCCAATCACATCATTCTATCAAAAGGATCTGAGGGATTTAAAAATTGCCTATGCTCCTCCGACGACCACAAGCAACCAAGCGAGTACGTACCATATTGTATTCGAGGCTATTGACACTGAAGCCAGCCATTCTGAGCCCGTCCTTCTTTACATAAATGTTTGGCCAAGAAACACCCTGTCACCAACGGTAACCAAGAACAAGGGACTTCTGCTATTCGAAGGTCAATCTCGTCGCATATCATCGAAAGACAACCTTCAAATCTCAGATAAGGTCAACATTGAGAAAGTGAGAATTAAAGTTGTCAGGGGCCTGAGACACGGTGAACTATATGTCAAGGGAAAACCCGCTAGAACTTTTACACCAAGAGATCTGGATAATGGCACCGTCATTTATCAACATGACAATTCGGATACATACAGTGACAACATCATATTGAATGCCACCAATGGTCAACAATATGTGGAGTTTGTCTTCATTATAAATATTATACCGGTTGACGATGAAAAACCAGTTTTGGTTCTAAATACAGGCTTGGAAGTCAATAAAAATGATATGGTTATCATCGATGAATTTTCCCTGAGAGCTACAGACATCGATTCAGATATCAATGGGTTGGAGTTTTTAGTGGTTGGAAAACAAATGCAAGGCTATCTTCATGAGCAAGTTCAGAAGCCAGGCCTTCAAGCTGGGCAGTTAGTGCTTCAACAAACAGAAAAACCAGCCAATGTAAGAGACTGGGTTCTACATCACAAAGACACTGTGTATTCTTTTTATGAAAAGACCAATGTGGACAGCTTTACTCAAGAGGATATTTTTCTGAGGCGATTGTACTACAAACATACTGGAGCAGAAATTTTTGAAGATAGATTTTATTTTGTTTTGGCCGATAAAGCTAAGGAGCCAAATACATCAGATTTGAAGACATTTCACATAACAATTCATCAAATTGACCTTAAATTTCCAGATGTCGACCCTGGGTGTACCATGAGTGTTGATGTAAGGTATTTGCTTAAGATCAAACTAACAAGAGAAATGTTATGGTTTACAGATGAAGACTCTGATGATCAGAAGCTGCTCTACACAATAATACAACACCCATACTTTGTTCCTTATTCAAATGAAACAAAGGATGCAGGCCGCATTGTTTTAACCGAGAACCCAGACATGGTTTTATCTAACTTTACCCAGCTACAGTTGCTGCACCACAAGATCTCCTACAAACCACCTTTAAAATTTAATCATTTTGCTGATCAGCATGTGCAGTTCAAGTTTTCAGTCTCAGATCCTGCTGGACATACTGTTGACAACCAGATGTTTAATGTAAGACTCCATGCTGACAAAAGCCAAATGCCACTAAACATTAAAGTCACTAAACTCCAAGTGAATGAACTTGGAACGCTGCTCCTGTTGCCAGAGCATGCTGTAATTCAGACTGGAAATCATCACCAGCTTTTCATAGTGGCACTCCCTATTAATGGCAAGCTGTACAAAAATGGCCTGCAACTAGATGTCGGTGGAAGCTTCACCTTTGAGGACATTGTGAAGCAGAGGTTGCTCTATGTGCAAGACAGTGTTGGTGCGATAACAGATGAAATCAGAACAAGACTGGGCAGTGGTGTTGATTCAACAACATTCCAAATTCTAGCAGGTACAGTGATTTTGTCAATTATTCATATTTAGATCAATTGAAAGCTCTTAAAAGCTTTATTGCACAGTTTGTGTGACTTTCAATGGCACAATGCCATATTAACATTCACATAGACAACTGGAACAACTTGAATTAACATACCGAGACAGCATATTAACAATGAGAAACAGCCAGAACTATCTAGAAATAACTATTGTGCCTGGTTAAGAATGCCATTATTAGCACTTAGAAACAACTAGAACAACTCCAATTTCTTTCAAAATACCAAAGGTTAATGAGGGGTCAGAAGAATGGGTGCAAACATGCATAATCACACTGATGCTAAATTTAATTACTGACCTCTGTAATTAGCATTGTCGACTGCCTGTGTTTTTACAGCATTACAATGTTTTCAGTAGCTTATGAAAAACAAAGGTGTTTAACCATCTCACAGAGGTCTTGCACTCTTGTTCCACATTGTGTGTAGAGCAACCATGTATACTGAATACACACAAGCTGATTAAACCACCTTCTGGTATTTAAATGATAATCATTGAGACAAAACCATATTTGTGTTATAAATAGCAGAAATAGCTATGAATCAGTTGCTATGTTTGAAATATGGCAGCGTTGTGTAGAATTGCTCTGTGATATCTTGGTGCTGTCTGAGTAGTGAATGGATAGAGTAATTCTTCAAGCTGTGTGGAAATGATGTATTGATTTTTCTTGCAGTGAACAAAATCAACACAACAGTAGTTTAATGATGAGTTTACTCAAATTAGTGAAAGACGTTCTGATAAGAGTAATTAAGTTGATGAAGGTTGCTGCTTCATTAAATGTCATCGGCCCGCGTATACAACTACAAGTCATTCGGTCATAGCGTTTTTGTTTACTCGCAATTTTCATGACATCCTGTAACACAATCATTCATTTTCTTATTGCCTTCCGTGTTAACTCACCTGTTGACTTCCGTTAAGGCGTTCGTTAAAACAAAAGAATTTACTTTGAGTAAGGCACGAGTCAACACTATACGTCGAAAACGCACGGTATAATACATTTTATTAAGCAGCCGGTTGTTCTGAGGAACTATCTCTTGTTATTCACGGTCATTTGTCTGAAAATAGACTATGGTATTTATCAACGTGTGGGATGAACTACAGTATACACTTAGAAGTATCGAGAAAGGGCCAAGAAGTCTTACAGTTGATAACTGTTAATTAAATCGGACACTGTGTTGTCAACCGAACTAACAAGAGGTTGACATTGGCGGTCGACTCTTTGTCGCATCTCTCAACTACAAAGCCATAACATGTATCCGCGCTTAATTAGACAGCTTCACAACGTTGGTAAATTGTTTTCTTTTGTATATAAAGAAAGCTTTCCAAAACGCGGGCATTTTTGTTTCACAAATAATGAACAATTTATTACCAAGGTGACTTGTCTAGTGTAAACGCCCCGTCATTAGTACAGGATATTGTGTGTTCAGTTCACTTTCAGGTGCTGTTACAAGGCGCGATGTTAAGTGAAACTACACGCTATATATTCTTGTTGCCGTTGTTGGTATATGACGGGGCTTCATTTAGGGCTGTGCAAAATGACGCAAGTGATTGACTCATGCCTTATGTAACAAGTTTTGCTTATACAGACCTGACCTGTGAGCTCTATATACAGTATAACTGGAGGACTGGGCAAACAGTGAAGCTGTATAGTAACTGGAGGACTATGTTCCTGGCAAAAAGTGAGGCCAAACATGGCCAGTGTTGCCAAGTCAAGTTTCGTAAAAATCCCAATATAACAGGTCTGAAAATATCCCAAGATTCCCTATTTTTTCCAAAAAATCCCAAGGGCCACCAGTGACTAGTCCCCAGGTCTCTATCGCCGTTTGAGTGAGAGAATCTATTTCTTTAATTAAACATAAGTACAAATTCACACGCCTTAAGGGTATTGAAATTGAAATCAGCTTTTTAAAACCCGCTGTTTGCTCTGGAAAAATCCCAAGAAAAATCCCAATGTCGAATCCCTGAGGCTGAGAAAAAATCCCAAAAAATCCCAAACTCCTTCAAAAAATCCCAAGATCTTGGGATAAAATCCCAAGGTTGGCAACACTGAAGATGGCGGACATCGCGGTCTTGTACGTAAAAAAACCGCGTATCTTTTCCATCTCTTGAACTTTTCATATTAAAAGACAGATACTTCGAAATGTCTTGCATTTGTCGAAATGTATGAATAACGGTATACGATGCTATAACTATTTGTTAATTTTCTCTCTTCGAGTACTCGTGCAGTGCTCTTTTAATCCGAGTAATAATTATGGTTTTAATAATTCGAATTATTGAAGCAACTCTTTCCGAAAATTTTTCCCTTAATAGCCTTTTTATCATCACTCAGCAGACATTTTGTCCACAAATTCGTAGTAGTATTCGCTTGGTACTTTTGTGGTGGTAGATATTAATCTATAAACGGCAAAATTTCGTACTTGTCGAGTTGTCGTCAAACATTCTTATCCGTGCCGTCAATCATTCGTCGCATCTCTTTCCGAAAATTGTTTATTAGCTCGTCAGTCGGATAACAGTCTCTACAGAACTAGATTCGCCTAAACCTCTAACTGGGCCTTAAATACTCGCAGGAAATGTAAACACAGGTGCGGACCACACGTTGGAATTTTCCGCACATACGCAGAACGGACTGGAGTTCACCTTTAATATTAGGCATTTACATTTGCGCATATATATATATATATAGCAAAGTGAAAATGAGGTAAACTGCCAAGATTTTTAGTGACGAAATACTGACGTTTCGAGCGGAGCCCTTCATCAGAGTAAGACGAGATGAAATAAAATAAATAGGGCTTATGCCAAAAGGGTGTCACAAGTAGAAAGTAGCCAATCAAATGCACGGGAGATAAACTAATAATTAATGAGATGCGAAAAGTTAAATCATTTGCTATTTTTACATTTGCTATTTTCCATCAAATCCAATATTCAAGGGGATTAGGCGATAGTAAAGCGGTACGTAAGAAATAAAAACTTGAAAAGGAATGAAAATGCATAAGCTAATAATAAAAAAGTTCCAAGCAAACTAAAATAACAAAAAACTTGTAGGAAATTAAATAAAAGAAAAACGTTCGGAATTTTCACATTTTACACAATGATCCTGAGACGTCAGCCATTTTCACCGATAACCCTTTGGTATCTTTTCGCCGTAATAAAAACATTCGTGATTCCTTAGTACATAGTGCCCTTGAACAAAATACCTCGGCACCAGCGGGAACATTTTTTTGCAGCCGTTCCCACTGTAACACATGCCCTTTTCTCAATCCCACTACAGTTATTACTGCCCCCAAATTCGACCACACAATCCGACATCTACATCGGTGAAACTGGGCGACGCCTTTCAGACAGGTTTGCTGAACATCTTCTTTCCGTGAGGAACAATGATGTTGACAAACCTGCAGCCCGCCATTTGAACAGCTCTAACCATTTGGTTTCAGACATGAAAGTCTGTGCCATCCTTCCCATCTGAGGTACTGGTAACAATGACCGCAAACGGCAAGAGAAGCGTCTCATTTTTAAACTTGGCACCACACATCCTCCTGGTCTTAACGAACGTTTTCTTTTATTTAATTTCCTACAAGTTTTTTGTTATTTTAGTTTGCTTGGAACTTTTTTATTATTAGCTTATGCACTTTCATTCCTTTTCAAGTTTTTGTTTCTTACGTACCGCTTTACTATCGCCTAATGCCCTTGAATATTGGACCTGTCATTTCTCCCTCCCCCACAGTCTGTTTGCTGATCGACTGTAAAAATAGCAATGATTTAACTTTTCGTATCTCATTAATTATTAGTTTGTTTATATCCCGTGCATTTGATTGGCTACTTTCTACTTGTGACACTCTTTTGGCATATATATAAGCCCTATTTATTTTATTTCATATATATATATATATATATGTATATAATTATATAAGTGTATATATGTATATATGTATATATATATATATATATATATATATATATATATATATATATATATATATATATATATATATATATATATATATATATATATATATATTATATATATATATATATATATATATATATATAATATATATATATATATATATATATATATATATATAATATATATATATATATATATATATATATATATATATATATATATATATATATATATATATATATATATATATATATATATATATATATATATATATATATATATATATATATATATATATATATATATATATATATATATATATATATATATATATATATATATATAGGTAATATTTGGCATTTCACTCGATCAAACTACATATTGAAAGGATTTATGGTGAAGGAAAATTTCCAGTGTTGGAATACATACATTTTAAGACCAAACCGGGACCAGTTGCGAAAAATGCAACTTAGCGGCCTTCCGGTAGGAATTGAACCCGCGACCCTGCGATTGCTAGTGCAGTGCTCTGACCACTGAGCTACGGAAGCCGTTGCCGAGAGCCTAGTCACGAGTTCTGTATATATGGTGGTAATGCCGGGATAAGATTCTGGGTATATTATAGGTAATATTTGGCATTTCACTCGATCAAACTACATATTGAAAGGATTTATGGTGAAGGAAAATTTCGAGTGTTGGAATACATACATTTTAAGACCAAACCGGGACCAGTTACGAAAAATGCAACTTAGCGGCCTTCCGGTAGGAATTGAATCCGCGACCCTGCGATTGCTAGTGCAGTGCTCTTACAACTGAGCTACGGAAGCCGTTGCCGAGAGCCTAGTCACGAGTTCTGTATATATGGTGGTAATGCCGGGATAAGATTCTGGGTATATTATAGGTAATATTTGGCATTTCACTCGATCAAACTACATATTGAAAGGATTTATGGTGAAGGAAAATTTCGAGTGTGGAAATATATACATTTTAAGACCTAACCGGGACCAGTTGCGAAAAATGCAACTTAGCGGCCTTCCGGTAGGAATTGAACCCGCGACCCTGCGATTGCTAGTGCAGTGCTCTGACCACTGAGCTACGGAAGCCGTTGCCGAGAGCCTAGTCACGAGTTCTGTATATATGGTGGTAATGCCGGGATAAGATTCTGGGTATATTATAGGTAATATTTGGCATTTCACTCGATCAAACTACATATTGAAAGGATTTATGGTGAAGGAAAATTTCGAGTGTTGGAATACATACATTTTAAGACCAAACCGGGACCAGTTGCGAAAAATGCAACTTAGCGGCCTTCCGGCTGGAATTGAATCCGCGACCCTGCGATTGCTAGTGCAGTGCTCTGACCACTGAGCTACGGAAGTCGTTGCCGAGAGCCTAGTCACTAGTTCAAAGTACACCTTTATAAACAATTTGTTGAATGTAAATTGAAGACCCACATCAGGATCGAACTACTTCTAATATACGAACACGAAAATCAACGGTGTCTAAGCCGTATAAACCAGCAAGAAATTTATCGACAACAGCAGCGTGTCTTTATCGCATAATGACACCACTGATCTCTAAATAAAGATTGGATCGAGCAACTATTGTTTAGATGCTGCGAAGAAAAATGAAGGCCATCTTAAATGGACCGTGTCTCTATCTGTCTCTGATCTTTTAAAGGACATTGGCAACAAAAATTAAGTTTCACTAATATGAAATAATTCGAAAAATGATAGAGTAACACCTTTTACAACTTTTCAGTTTTTTGATATGTAAACAAGATCGTCTCTGACGTCAGGTGCTGGGTTGAACATTTTCACTCATTAAAATAATAGTTCCATCTTCAAGTTTTTTTCCATAAATTTACTTCAAAATGTGCGTATAACCTCACGATAATGAACTACGTTGCAAACGTACCAATCAATGAGATATAAGACTTTTTTAATGAGTAAAAGTTCTCTACCCAGCACCTGACGTCAGAGACCATCTCATTTGCATATCAAATTTGAACCGGTCTAGAATTCGCACGTTTTCGGGTGGAATTCCTGCTCGCGGTCAATCTCGTTCCCAGAGCCTTCGCCGGCTCGCGGTCTAACTAAAGCTTTGTCACGGCCACCATTTTCTTTACAATGACGGCGGAATCAGTTGAACGATTGTTATTGTTAGATTTTAAAGGGAAGATTCCGCTTTCGTTAAGGACTGGTTTGTCAAAAATGGAATGGAATTTCTGTACTTCCAGTTTCATAATTTGGCCATGGGGTTAGGCTTTTCTCGATTGTGCCAGTAGAACTGGCACATTATGATAGTATAGCAGTGCTCGTTTTTTGTCTAAATTATGCTATTCACAAAATACACTAGAAAGGTCAAATTTTAACGTTTATTGTTAGCGAAAGCAAGTTTCTAACTTTTAAATGATCACTTCTTAATTTGTCCTGAACTGTTCTTAACTATAACAGGTAAGTTATCTTCCGGCGTGATGACGCCATTTTGGATTTTTGAATTAAGTGTACTTCCGTTGCTAACCGCTTCCGTTGGCAGTTTTTTACGTTTTTGGCCTGCCCTGGAGTGCCTGGACTACCACCGCTATGAGAATAGATTGAACAAAGCTTTAAAGCACCAGTATAAGGAATAAAACTTGTCATGGCTTCAATATTTTGCTCTGAAAGTTATATATATATATAAACATGCCGATTATGCTAGCAGTGCTTTTTCCTTAACAAGTGCCAAAAATATGCTCGTTTTCCCAAATTATGCCTAAAAATGTGCTGGAACAATCGAGAAAGGCCTACATGGGGTCGGGCATTTGCCCATTTAATTTCTTGCTACAGTAGGGCATTTGAACGGGGATGGGAATTTGAACGACCAAATTTTCAAAAATTCAAATTCCCGGGGTCTGCCCGGAGGGGGGGGGGGGGGGGGATGGTGAAGTTTCGAATTAATCGGTACATTAATAAGAAGTTATTCTTTTCTTTTTTCATGAATTATTAATAATCTTTTCAGTTACTTTCAATAAAGATATCATATTTATCTTCACATGTGAAGTTATCATCATGGCTATTTCATCGATTTCAATATAATAAACAGAACATTACATGGCCGTTTGGAGAGACGAATTTTATCTTCTCGTGATAAGTATTAATCACTCGTTCGTTCGTTTCGCTCGCTTGTGACTGTGAGAGATAATACCAAGGTAAAATTCATATTTCCAAGGTAAAATTCGTGTTTCACGGTCCTGTAATATCCTCCATTTTTTTTTTTTTGGTATCGTGAGCGGGCGGAATCCTAGCCTTTCCTGCAACCTGATTGGCTGCAGCAGTGGGCGGAATTTTACGATAAAGTATTTTGGTTTGTTTTTCTTTCCTTATCCAAATAATGCAGTTTTATCGAACTAAAGTATCTCAAGTCTTTTACCTTGTATAATAAAAAAATTAATATGTTATTTACCGTTTTTAGTCGGTCCGGATAGAGAAATATTTGCCCTCGGTCTCAAAAACGTCCCTCGGCCGCACCTCGGGCAAATATTTCTCTATCCGGACCTCCCAGCCGGTAAATAACATATATTTGTTTGATACAGTATGTAAATCATCATAAATATTACGTAATAATGCATAACTACTTTATGTATATCTTTTGGATTATCAAATTGATAACTTGAGAGTTGAGACTTCGCACGTTTATTGTCATCTGATACATGCACAGTTACAAGTGATTTCGTTTTATAAAATAACATGTACACAAGCGCTCTGATTGGTCAATACCCGTGTTTGGATAAGAGTATCCAAACACAAGAATTTTGAGGTCGATCTTGTACACACAAAAAGCAAATCATGCCGGCCCATCATCGTTTTTAAACATTTATTAACATTCTATACATATGCACAATAACTATAACTGAAAATATATATATTAACTATATTCCCTGTTAATTTTCACAAGATTTTGCATGAATAGGACGAAATTGTAAGTATTTAAAGCGGACAAAGCAACGCTAAAGCGAACGAGAATTCCCGTACAATTTGTCTGGGCAACGTTTACCTTATTGAGAGTTTCAATAAAACCCAAAAAGACAACACTTTTCTAGATATAGTCCACCAAGAGAACATGGAAAAGCAAAAAGGTGTAAAATGTTTATTTTACCTCTCGTTGGGCAGGATATTCACGAAGAAACCATTTATTTTGTTATTGTAGCCAACAAAAAATCACCGAACAACACTTCGACAAAAAAGATTCTGTGTGTTGTAGAATATGAAGGCTAGGCAAACTCACAACATCATTTTACATGATTTACATTTACAGCAATCCAACATAAAGTTAAACGGCATATATTTATTATGTCGTCAGCGTCATAAATCATGATAGAAAACCATCCATGATTGGCCGATTAGCTTAGAAGGACATGAAAGACTTCCGCTGATTGGAAGTTGACGGTTTTTGGGAGAATTGCAATGTTGATCTAATTATATTAATAACTTTTAGTGATATTTCTCTGTGGTTATTTTATAAAAGAAATACCTAATGGATTTCCGTGTTTGGATACACTGATCCAAACACTTGGGATGTTGCTCGACTTTCGAAAAGCTAAAAACACTCGCCTATAGCGGCTCGTGTTTTTTTACGCTTTTCTCAAGTCTCGCAACATCCCGCGTGTTTGGATCAGAGTATTCAAACACAGAAAACCATTAGGTATTTCTTCAGCATAATCTCAAGCATTCATGTGAATTTTCCCATTTCCCGTGTTTAGCTTCAAAACCTGGACATAAAAACGCCCCAATATTGGCGAAGAAGCTCGGTCCGTCTCTAGTAAAAATCTCCGCTATAAGCGTCGAAGAAGCTGGCTCTGCTATAATAACGAGAGAAGATTTGCAGGCGACAGATCCGGATACTGATGACCTTAAACTGTTCTTCATGGTTAACTCGTTCCCGATGAGAGGGGAACTGCTGGTCAACGGCAAAGCGGCAAATAATTTTAGCCAAGAGGACGTAATCAATGGCTTGGTTACCTATAATCATGATATGAGCGAAATTGGTGTGAATGAGGTGGAAGATTTCTTTAACCTTACACTCTCAGACGATTCAGATAGCCACGTCGTTGGTGGAACTCACCATATAGGTATATCATTATTATATATTATTTATATTTAACATTTATACCATTTATATCATCACTCATCAGTGTAGTGCTGATGAGCAGGATGAAGATGACTGCTATTTACAGTCACCCTTGATGCACACAAAATGTGGGACATCAAAAACCATGTCAGAGCGCTCAAACTGCAAGCAGTGAGCGTGCGCATAATGCGTAAGCGACAATGGTTAATCCTGTAGAGCGCTCAATATGACCAAAAGGTCATAGAGCGTATCTAACTACAGACGGTACCGTTTCGGCCTTTTGGGCCTCATCAGTGTAGTGCTGATGAGCAGGATGAAGATGACTGCTATTTACAGTCACCCTTGATGCACACAAAATGTGGGACATCAAAAACCATGTCAGAGCGCTCAAACTGCAAGCAGTGAGCGTGTGCATATATATATATATATATATATATACCGGGTGACCCAAAAAAAAGTACTCCGGTTTGATTCATAATAACTTCTAAACAAGTGAAGCTATTAAACTGAAATAACTTTCATTAGATAGAGGGAAGACTAGTTTAGATTTTGATATATTACAGTTGTATTTTACTTACAAATTCACGGAGATATTAATGTTCAAAATAGGTAGCATATTTCTGGATGTGTCTAAAATATGCAAAAAACGCCGTATCAAATTCTTAATGTTGGATGTCTCTGGGGAGTTGCATGTTATGTCTTATGGAGTTATGGTTTGATTGTGTTTCATTCTGAGTTTATTCTGAACATGAACAAATTTGGAATGTACCACATGATCAGCAACCGTAGAATTTAGAAGAGCTTCGCAGCATGCCGTAATCTAGAACAACGAATGATCCATGACTCCTTCGACGCAATGGTGTCACGGGCTAGGCAGTGCATTCGTGCTAGAGGACATGCGATTCCGAACCAATAAATCTTGCTTGTATTTTGTAAATAATAATACTTCGTTTCATAATAAACAATTTGTCAAGTGTCATTTATTTACTGCTAATAGTGCGTGTTTCAGTTGAGCAAAGCTTGATTAATATTTGATACGGCGTTTTTTGCATATTTTAGACACATCCAGAAATATGCTACCGAGTTTGAAAATTAATATCTCCGTGAATTTTTAAGTAAAATACAACTGTCATATTTCAAAATCTAAGTTAGTCTTCCCTCTATCTAATGAAAGTTATTTCAGTTTAATAGCTTCACTCGTTTAGAAGTTATTATGAATCAAACCGGAGTACTTTTTTTTGGGTCACCCGGTATATATATATATATATATATATATATATATATATATATATATATATATATATATATATATATATATATATATATATATATATATATATATATATATATATATTTTATTTATTTGATACGTGATATTCCCACGTAAATGAAACTTGACCGAAATGTTGGTCAGCGCAAACTCAATGGTTCCTGATTCTTTGAAGTTTATTAATACTCGCGAGATATCCGCGTAAATGAAACCTGAACGAAGAGTAGGTCGGTGCAATCACAATGGTTTCGTTGAGAAAAACAAGTATTCTTACGAATTCGAAAATAATGACAAACAAAATAGTTCGCCAAAACAGTAATCGAACAGAACAAGCCAAAACCAATAAACAATGCATGTGCTTTAATAAAAGCATTCGAAAACCGGCCACTGATGATTCATTCAAAAACCGGCCACTGATCATTCCTTGCTATGGTCACGTGTGTGCCCCCAAACAAACATCGCCAACCCAATACTGCTCACAATGTGTGCAACTGGTCAATAGACCAGTTGACACAAAAACGACGGAGAAATTTCGAGCGAGTCTATATCAGATCGATGGCAAATGATAAACAATCGCTCACAAAAAGATGAGATTGTATTTACTTTGCTTCAAATTTGGTGTAGATATACTCCATAGGCATAAGCGAATTCATTTTCTTATTCGAAAATGTCAAACTGAACTATTTTCCATACTTTCGGAATGTTTTCATAATTTCATCACTCGTATATAAATTTTAGCGGACGCCATGTTTGCCCTAGATTTCAGGTTTTGCTTGCAGCGTGAATATGTCGTGGCTTCTGATTGGTCAGGATAGGAATATTCCAGTTATAAGAAGATTTGTGATTGGATAACGCTACTAGTGGTCTATCACCAATAGACCACTAGTAGCTCAGCCAATCAGAATGTCGAATTTGTAATAGACCACCACTTGGTTGATACTAAATATATTTAGTATCAACCAAGTAGTGGTATTTAGTATCAACCAAGTAGTGGTCTATTACAAATTCGACATTCTGATTGGCTGAGCTGGTGATAGACCACTAGTAGCGTTATCCAATCACAAACCTTCTTACAGCTGGAATATTCCTATCCTGACCAATCATAAGCCACGACATATTCACGCTGCAAGCAAAACCTGAAATCTAGTGCAAACATGGCGTCTGCTAAAATTTATATACGAGTGATGAAATTATGAAAACATTGGCCCGAAACTATGGAAAATTGTTCAGTTTGACATTTTCGAATAAGAAAATGTATTCGCTTATGACTATGGAGTATATCTACACCAAATTTGAAGCAAAGTAATTACAATCTCGTTTTTTGTGAGCGATTGTTTATCATGGTGCCATCGAGCAACTCTACATTTTGACCATTTTTGAGATTTCTACAAACAAAAAGGTAAAACTATCTGAAAACTTGGAACAATGTTCGATAAGACTTTTTTACGTTAAAGAAAGGTTATAGTTATGGTTGATACTAAAACAATTAGACTCGCCCTCGTTGTCTATTTAACAATTAGACAACGAGTCCGAGTTGTCTATGAGCGAATAGTCAACGAAGGCGAAGCCTGAATTGACTATTCGCTCATAGACAATGAGGACGAGTTGTCTAATTGTTTTTGTAGAAACAAATTTTAGTGGACTATTACAAATCATGCATTCTCAAAAAAAATAGACAAAAACTCATCTGAAACCTCCCCAAAACGAGATTTTTCTGCCATTGTTTTGAGAGCGTTTTGCCATCATGGTCTATCACGAATAGACAACGGTTGAGTAGCCAATCAGAATGCAGCATATGTAATGGACCATGGTCAGTTTCTACTAATTAACAATTAGACAACGAGTCCGAGTTGTCTATGAGCGAATAGTCAACGAAGGCGAAGCCTGAGTTGACTATTCGCTCATAGACAACGAGGACGAGTTGTCTAATTGTTTTAGTAGAAACAAATTAGTGGACTATTACAAATCATGCATTCTCCAAAAAATTATCCAAAAACTCATCTGAAACCTCCCCAAAACGAGAGTTTTCTGCCATTGTTTTGAGCGCGTTTCCCAAACGTTGTCCATCACGAATAGACAACGGTTGAGTAGCCAATCAGAATGCAGCATTTGTAATAGACCATGTCAGTTTCTACTAAGAGCAGATAGACAACTCGGGCTCGTTGTCTAATTGTTAAATATGCCGTTTGGTCGGTTTCTGTATGTTCTCAACCGACCGAGCTTCTTTGACTTGCAAATTCAAACATACAGGTTTCTATTGTGCATATTAAAAAAACATACAGGTTTCTATTGTGTGTCTATTTATAGGGCGCTAGACAAATCTTAAAATTGCATTGTTAAGTTGCTTACTTGTTCATGAACTTAAAAAATCCACGAATTAATTCGAATGTCAATGCTCGTTTATTTACTCGTCGTCGCACTTGACAAAACCTACGGAATAAACTGCAGCGCTCGGTCTTATATATCTTAGCTACACGCATTAACAAACAATACATTCGTGAACCTCGTGACCTGCAATATGATATAAGTCGTTGTCTATACGACAGTCACTATACATCAGTAATATGCTAGGGTGTTTTGATTGTCCATCATTGAATCGTCCATAAACTCCATATATCTTCCTACATTCGCTACATCAATAACACATTTCTAATTACCGTTCCGCAGGTTTTACTTTTTTCGTGAAAATATCACCCGTGGACAACAAGGAACCTGTACTGAAAATCAAGGAGCGCATCCATGTATTGGAAGGAGGCAAAGTCCTCATCTCAACCAGGAATATCAATATCACCGACGTGGATACCAGACCCGAAGATGTCACGTGTACGATCGATGTTCAGCCGCAACAAGGTTTCGTGGAAAACATTTCTCCCGCCAGAGGTATGGAACAGTCCCAGGAAGGCATTCCTATCATTTTGTTCACCTTACAAGATCTGTTGTCGAAGAAAATTAATTACGTTCAGGGAAACCACTTAGGCCACGAACCGAAAATGGACATGTTCGCTTTGGCTTGTTCGGATGGTTTGAAAAGCTCCAAGCGTTACCTGGTCACCGTGCGCATTGAACCGCAAAACGACGAAGTGCCCGAACTGTTCGTCAGGAGATTTGCCGTAAATGAGGGCGGAAGCGTCCACATCACTTTATCTTACGCGAACGTTGTCGATAGGGACGTTCCCCCGGACAACATCACGTTCAAACTGGTGCGGGCCCCAAAACATGGCGTCGTGGTCGACCGCACCCAATCTTCATCCAAACCCGTCGTCGTCTTTTCGTTTGACAAAATCGAAAAACGATCAATTACCTACAACCACGACGGAACCGAAACCACCCAGGATGTCATTGAATTTGCCGTCTTCGATGGGAAACACGAGGTGCGAAAAGATCTCGTCATCAAGATCAATCCGATCAACGACGAGATTCCACGACTTGTCACGAACACCGGGATGCATCTGACGGAGGCAGGACAAGCGCACATGCTCTCGTCTCGTACACTGAAAGCGGACGATATTGATTCCCCAACCGAGAACTTAACGTTCATCGTGAAAGCCGCGCCGAAGCTGGGCCAGCTGAGACGATACGATCCGACCGGATTTGCGGTGAACTTGACCCGATGGTCGAAGTTTACCCAAATGGATATCAATAAAGGCTTGATATACTATTTCCCGGAGCTTTCGATACCCTGGGAAGAGCGTGACCAACTCCTGTTCACAGTAACTGATGGTAAGAACGAACTGATCAACCAAGTGTTCTACATTTATATGAAACATGCTGATAACATCTATCCGATCGTTCTGAGCCATGGCGTTCGCCTAGAAAAGGGTTCCTCTGTTACGCTTAACACGGACATAATTAGCAGTACAGATCCCAATGGTCCCGACGATAGACTCCTGTACTATATCACCAAACCGCCATCCAAGGGGATCATTGAAATGACAGATCAACCACGAATCCCCATTAGTAAATTCACGCAACTTCAGCTGGCTGGCCACAAGGTGAAGTACGTACACACTAGCTCCGATGGAAGTAACCTGGATAGTTTTGAGTTCGAGGTAAGCGATGGCACGAATCCTGTCATGAGGAAGTTTCTCATTTCGCTTCTCGACGGCGACAACACTCACACCATCGTAAAATACACCCGACTGTCGGTCTCCGAGGGTCAAACAAAGGCAATCACATCGTTCGAGCTGAAGGCGGAAGATCCCGACTCCGATCCGACATCTCTAGTTTACTCGATAACCCAGATTCCTATAAATGGTTTCATCATGAAGCGTGGTACACCAGCCATGGTGTTTACCCAAGAGGACGTCGACAACAACCTAGTAAGCTACCAGCACGATGGTTCCGATACTCTTCGCGACTCGTTTTCGTTTACCGTGACGGATGGCGCACACCTTGACTTTTATGTTTACCCAGATTCAAGTACCTTAACAAGAAAACCTCAGGTAATTACGAAGATAACATTAATTCAACTTTAGTTTACTATATAGGCTAACCCACTATCTCTATCCCTATTTATATCTCTCTATCTCTATCTATCTATCTCTCTATCTCTCCATCTCTCTACATGTATCTCTCCATCTCTCTATCTCTCATCTCTCGATCTCTCCATCTCTTTAGTCTTTATCTCTCTATCTCTTTATCTCTCTTTCTATATATCTCTATATCTCTTTATCTCTCTATCTCTCCATCTCTTTATCTCTCTATCTTTCTATCTCTTTATATCTCTATCTATCTCTCTATCTTTCTATCTCTCTATCTCTCTCTGCCGGTATATGTCTCCATCTCTCTCTATATATCTCTCTATCTCTGTATCTTTCTATGTCTCTATGTCTCTGCCTCTATCCCTTGGGAGGGATAACCTCGATGCTTCTCTGAACCATTTGAATACTTATCATGAAACAATTAAGTTTACATGGGAGATAGATTATAGTAAAATTTATTTTCTTGATGTTATGATATCTAGCAAGATGGATTTTTCACCACAGATGTATATCGTAAGCCAACGAATACCCATCAGTATTTGAACTATAGATCTTGTCATCCACCTCATGTGAGGAGGGGAATCCCTTATAGCGAGGCTTTGAGATTTAGACGAATGTGTCATTCAGATGAAGTTTTTGAAAAGTGGTTAAAAGAGTTGAAGGGATTTCCTGATAGGGGGACTGGGGCGGTTCCCGCGAGAACTTTGTGGAACTATTGAAAGGGTTAGAAATAAAAACCACGCAGATTTGTTTTCTGATCAAAGAAACCCTTTGTCTAAGACGTTTGCGAGAATACCTTTTGCGCTTGATTACCATCCTGCTCTGCTAGATATCCACAGTCCTTACGGAACTACAACATATACGTGGTTAATATTTCAATTGCCAGAGGGTCCCAATGGTTAGCTTCCGCAGATCTAAGAGTATTATGGACATATTAGTGAGGGCGAAGCTTAAATTTAAAGAGAATCCGACCAAGGGTATGTTTTACTGCGGAAAGTCTAGGTGTCAGAAATTTGTCAGGGTTAAGAAAGGCTCGTTTTTTATAGTTCGATGGAGAAGCCTTCTTGCAATACAAATTAGCATTTTGATTGCGATTCACAAGCGGTGATTTCTTTTATTACATGTACAGTTGACTCTCTCGTAAGCGACCACCTCGGGACGGAAGTAAGTGGTCGCTTACGAGAGATGGTCGCTTACGAGAATATTCACCACAAGTACTGGCCCAAACCTATTGTAATTCAATTTTATACCGGGAGTGATAGCATTCACATATTTCACAAAACTATTTTAATTCATAAAATTACATATGTCTTTATAAACAGTAATTAATTTTACAAAACTCCTTCTTAGAGGTTAACAATTGTTATAATCTAGAACTGCTTTTAATCTAAACAAAACTGTTTTTTGATGCAAATAGCACTATACGTTCTTTCGTTCATGTTCGCTTGTTGCATCTTGTCAGCGATTTCATTCGAAAATATGTCACTTACACGTGCAATTGCATAAGCCAGATCTTCGTTTCCCAGCCAATCAAATATTAAAACAAAATACAAACTAATACAGCCAAGATTGTTGTCGCCTGGTCTGTCGTCGATCTCCGGGTTGGTCGCTTACGAGAGTAGAAAACAAGTAGAAAACCGAAAAGGGAATCCCAAAAAGTGGTCGCGGTCGCTTACGAGAGATGCTAAATACAGTGTTCGACTAAGAAATAAAATGGGAATTTGTAAAGGAGGTCGCTTAAGGGAGATGGTCGCTTACGAGAGATGCTAAATACAGTGTTTGACTAAGAAATAAAATAGGAATTTGTAAAGGCGGTCGCTTAAGGGAGATGGTCGCTTACGAGAGATGCTAAATACAGTGTTTGATTAAGAAATAAAATGGGAATTTGTAAAGGAGGTCGCTTAAGGGAGATGGTCGCTTACGAGAGATGCTAAATACAGTGTTTCACTAAGAAATAAAATGGGAATTTGTAAAGGAGGTCGCTTAAGGGAGATGGTCGCTTACGAGAGATGCTAAATACAGTGTTTGGCTAAGAAATAAAATGGGAATTTGTAAAGGAAGTTGCTTAAGGGAGATGGTCGCTTACGAGAGATGCTAAATACAGTGTTTGATTAAGAAATAAAATGGGAATTTGTAAAGGAGGTCGCTTAAGGGAGATGGTCGCTTACGAGAGATGCTAAATACAGTGTTTGATTAAGAAATAAAATGGGAATTTGTAAAGGAGGTCGCTTAAGGGAGATGGTCGCTTACGAGAGATGCTAAATACAGACTGTGTTTGATTAATAAATAAAATGGGAATTTAGTAAAGGCGGTCGCTTAAGGGAGATGGTCGCTTACGAGAGTGGTCGTTCAAAGAGAGTCAACTGTAATAAGTGCGAAAAACAGTATACTCGCATTTTTTATGGACATTCCGGTTTGATAGATTTATTAGTGCCCTGTTATAGACTTTACGGATATACAAGAGACCCTACGATAAGAGAAGACTTTTGGATTCATAAACTTAATTGTCATATTGTCATACAGGGTCTGCAAATCTAAATACGTGTGAACAGCGTTGTTTGTATGTATATTACCTTAGCTTTGTTTTTTTGTGCTCCGAATGCTCTAGGTTATCGAAATCGATATTGAAGCGATTGACAACAAAGTGCCGCAAATTATCATCAATCGCGGTGCAACTACTCTAGAGATGCTCTCTGGAAACCGTTTGGGACTAAGCATAACCAACGACCTCCTCAAAGCTGTTGACCCTGATAGTAACAACACCGAGCTGATCTATACTGTGTCTGTCCCCCCTGATTATGGCGTGATTAAGAACGCTGCCCGAGACATGGAGAGTGTGACCATGTTTGTGCAAAACGACATTGACAAGGGAAACGTCATTTACGAGCTGCACAAGAAAATGACTAACGTGACGGCGGACAGATTTTATTTCGACTTGAGTGACCCCGGAAAAAATGTCCTGGCAAGTCAAGTATTCTCGTTGAACTGGGCTTGGATATCGCTCGATCGCGCCGTCTACTCTGTCTCCGAAATCGATCGTATTGTCGTGATAACATTGACGAGAAGCGGATTTCTGGGAGAGACGTCGTTCGTTGGAATTAGCGTGGCCGATGGCAGTGCGACGGTAAATAAGGATTTCGATCCTAACTCTGCTGAGCAAGTGCAGTTTAATCCTGGCGAAAGATATAAAACGTGGGTGATTTTTCTTATTGATGATCAAGAATACGAAGGCCTGGAGGAATTTACCGTGCGACTCAAGTCACCTGTTATGGCTATCATGGGGGGACCAAGTGAAGCGACGATAAAGATACGAGATCCTGAAGACAGTAAGTGTGAACGAGCACCAGATAGATAAAAGTTACAAACTCAAACAACCATGTAACTAAAGTGCACAAAAACGGCTAAGAATGACGTTGGCAACTTAGCACCAGCGACGATAAAGAAGAACAACAATGCAACTAAGACGACGACAGCAACAACAGCAGCAGCAACTGCAACAACTTTAACTGCAGCACCAGCAACAGAAAGAGCAACTGCAACAACAACAACGACAACAACAGCAGCAACAACAACAACAACAACAACAACAACAACAACAACAACAACAACAACCGCACAACCTGCTGTATTGGTTAGTCAAATATAATTCATAGTTTTCATTTCGTTTCCCTTTCAGGACCGATAATTGCTGTTACTAAGCTGAAGTACCATGTTAACGAAAATTCCAAATTAGTCAATGTGACGCTGTATCGTTACGGCGATACGTCAAAACGAAACCAAATTATGTGCATCACTCAGTCAGGTAAACCGTAACGCTTCGTATACACGTTAAGGTTTACTTATATAATAATATTTATTATATTTATTATATTTTAATTATATAATAATATTATATACTATTATTATATAATATTATTAATAATAATAATAATAATAATAATAATATTCTCAATGTTCTTACAACAATACATTCTTAATCTTATAAAACTAATTACATTTCATTAAAAAAACAACACTGCTACATGTATAACCAATAAACCTATCTGATTGTATTGTGTTAGCGTTCTTCGTTATATATATATATATATATATATATATATATATATATATATATATATATATATATATATATATATATATATATATATATATATATATATATATATATATAATTTATATATTGTATATATAATATTTAAACATAAAAAATGTTTTTCGTTTTGTTGCAGGAACAGCTACGGGTACAACAGGTTCTGAGATTCAGTCATATTCCGACTTCGTTAGCAGGACACAAGAAAAAAAGAACATTGTGGTGTTTCACGAGGTGAGCAAAGAATTAAAGCAAAGGTGAAAGGCTGATTGCATGCTTCTTTGTTCTCTTATTATATTCTTCTTAAAAATGGAACATTTTCATTGGTCGGTCGGTAGTCGAAAACTTGCAGTACCGACCAGGCGTGGCGCCAGGAATTCCCCGACGCAGGGGCTAAGGTCCCCGAAAGGGGGGCTAACAGGTATTGGTAACTCCTCTAGGGGGTAGGGGAGCATGCTCCCCCGGAGAATTTTTGATTTTCTAAGCCTCTGAAATGCTTTTTCCTGCATTTTGGGTGCAGTTTTAACAAAAAAAATTAAAAACAGTGAAAGTCACGATGTTATAGTCAGTATTTTTCACGCAAAAACTAGACGACAGTGAGCGCGCGAAACAACACAGAGGTGATAGATTTGTACCAGAGATGAAAGTTGATTACCTTTGAGACGAAAGTTGATTTACCTTTGTTAATATGTAAAAATAATAGACAAACTTTTTTTCTTTTTTCATACGTTTTCTTCTTTTTTCTTTTTTTCTTCCCGCTCGTTCCCCGATGAATTGTTAATTTTACCACGACAGGGGGGCTAAGGGTCCCCGACGGGGCGGCTGTAGCCCCCCCCCCCCCCCCCCCTACCCCCCTCTGGCGCCACCCCTGGTACCGACTTGGACCACTTGCTATATAAAACATATATAATCTTGATTGTTTTCGTCTTCAGGTGCTGGCGTTTACCTTCGCTAGTATGTGTGTGCTTCACGTTTACACCATTTAGACATTTATTTGGCGTGCTTTAGATGTATAAGTTTAATGAAAAGCACTATTGATGACAGTTCAAGCGTATGTTATTGGAGATATCTAGTTCTCTAACTTTTGTTTCCATTCAAATTTTCCGCCAAGGACTTGTGAGCGACACAAGTATTTAAATGTTTTTCTGTTATATTCCACTCTACTTATTTGAGTATTGAGCACTTTTTATCGGCCCTTTTACCAACACTGCTTCAGTTTTTGCCTAGCCGGGAAAAGCTCCCAATAATATAAGCCGAGAAACGGAACTTATTAAGTAAAAGAACTTAAATTGTTTCCATGTGTCGTCACGAAAATACATTTTACGCCAAAAATCTCAGCCGCCTGAGGAACAAGCTGACATATCATGAATAGCCATCTTACTGTATCCAACGCGATAAAAAGATGAACAGAAGCGAATTATATGAAAAATCTGACTGCCCCAACCGAGAATCGAACCCGAGGTCTTCGAATCAACGCAGCTGCGCTCTGACCACTGAGCTATTGAGATATGGTCAGGACAGCCATATTTTTGGGCTCTCTCGCTATGTAGGTAGAATAACCCTATAAGGCTGAGTGCTAGAATCAAGTAACTTAAAGTGCTTATAAACCCAAAATGGGTTTTTGGTGATTCGGAAAGAGCATAAAAAGTTAGTTAACAAGTTCTGGATTAGTTTTTGCGTTAAACTTTTAGTTTCGGAGATATAACGGCTCAAACATGCAAATTGTGCCATTTTTTGGAAAAAAGTAGCGCCACCAAAATAACACACAGGGACCTGTATCCGAGGAACCCATCTTCAACAACAACTAGGCTATTGTATAGGAGAAGACAGCTATCTTAAGAGTTTTTATTGAAAAATGCCCAAACGATGTGTCTTTACGATGTTACCTTGTCTACTCGAATTGTAATATATTTTTATAAGTATTGAAACATAACACGTTCCTCGGATCCAGTCTCCCGGCCTGCGCTACTTTTTTTCACAAATTGTGACTTTGAACCCTTATATCTCCGAAACTAAAAGTTTAACGCAAAAACTAATCTAGAACTTATTGACTAACTTTTTATGCTCTATCCGAATCACCAAAAACCCATTTTGGGTTTATGAGCACTTTAAACATATGCCTAGCGTCATTTAATTCGCATCAAATCACGCCAACACGTCAACAACCTAAGCGACAATGCCATTCCGACTCCGTAACTAATTGTGACTAATCCATCGCCAGGCATCTTTTGTCTAACGAGCAATGCGCTGAAACCTATTGTCATTGTGACACTAATTTTAGAACCTTTCAAAATGTCGCTCTTCATTTCAATTAGTCGATCTACTTTTCAATTAATCGATTCATATATTTCATGGGGAATCAGACTGTGCCTTTTAGCTTCAAATATATATGTTTACTTATCTTGCTTCACTGTAGCTGTTATTCTGTTATTCAATCTGTCATACTTGTTAATCTTCACTTATTCTTGGAATGACAGTCATGTTTTGTTTCCCGGATTTTGGCCGTACATCACCCTTGACAACTTCTCGTTATTCATGGTTGTATGTGCAGAACGTATTAAATAACTATTGTGTCGTATTTATAAGTCATCATTGGCTGATCTCCATGATGCTTTCGCATGTGGCTATGTAAACACAAACATTCATGAGCACCACTTTTGCGTTGTATCAAAGATCAAAGACGTTACTGATGTATTATAATTCTTCTATTCCATTTAAATTAGCTTTTCGAGCATCGTTGTTGTGTTTATAATTCAAATATTTTTTGCGCAAGAATGATGGTCGATAGGATAATTTCAATGTAAAATTTTTTTTAAATATTTGCGGCCATTTATGAACACAGTTTATACATTTTTTAGCTACATTACCAGAAATTAACGGCGAAATTAATGTGAAATTATATTCCTTAGAAAATTACGTCCCATTTTACGATGAGTTGCATAGAGCCAGTTGACATCTTGAATTGTAATGAATTCCATCACCAAGGCTTATCTGTTTAAATATTTCACATGCTCAGTTAACCACAGAATCTTCTGAATCTTCATCATGCAAATAGTTCCAGAATCAACTTAATATTTGTCACAACATTTGCTTTTTGTTACGATAATAGAATAGGTGAATCTATGTGGGAACTTTCAGCGTTATCTTTCGTTAATCATCTTAACTCGACCAATTATAGTCTCGAAACTCGACGAAAGTCTTGGATCAAAGTCTTGGGCTTCGGTGGTCTGGTGGTCAGGGACACTGCCTCCCACCTCTGAGGTCAAGAGTTCGAATCCTGTGTTCGAACATTTGATCGCACGTGGAAAGAGTTGGTCAACACTCTGCCGAAAGTCGTGGGTTTTCTCCGGGTTCTCCGGTTTCCTCCCGCAGGGAAGTTGACAGGGCGGGTTAGGATAAATAGTTAGGAAAACTAATGATGATAAAAACTGTAAAAATAAATAGCTAAGGTTAATTGATTGGGGTACTGGGTACTAGGTCTGAATATAATAGAATAAATTGTCGATGTTGTAAAGCGCATTTGATGATATACACATGCTAATTTGCGCTATATAAATAGTAAACATTATTATTATTATTATTGGATCTATGTTTTTGTTCACGCGTTTACGCAAATTTGCGCACGGTGACGGTTACTGATAAAACTTTTTTTTTGGTATAAGGGACCGGTCATAAAGTTTTGATTGATTGATTGATTGATAAGCTTTATTTAAACAGGGTAGCCCAATCAGCTCAAAGGCTGGTATCCTCTGGGGCCATGCATAATATAAAAATGAGTTAAATTACAATATTAAATAAATGAGAAAGATAATAATACATAAAGTAATTCTATAGAAGCTAAAAATATTCACAATAACAATTTCTTTGTTTGTCGATAAAACAGTAAAAAGTTATCTAATTCTCTAGTATCTTTAGGTAAAGAGTTGAACATCTTTGCACCACTAAATCTAAAGGTATTCTTAACAAAATTTCTTTTTACTTTCGGAAGTATTAAATTATCTTTCCCCCTAGTATTATGGTTATGCTGGCTGCTTAGACTTTTAAAATATCCTAATAAGTATGCTGGGGCTAATGATATGAAGTAACTGCTAAGGGGGGGCCGGAGGGGAAAATGACTTTTCCCAAAAACATTTGGTGGCCCATCCTGTGAAACTCGACAAAAATTTAGCGATGAAAATGCACTCATCGTTGCAGTTAAAACATTCTGTTGTGTTAGGACCTTGATTAGCCTTATATCCAGGTATTCTTTGACTTTCTTTTGTGATTTAAACTACTTAAAATCCGTCAAAAACGACAAAATCTAGCTACGCGAGGAATCACGTCAGCTTATGCTTTATTGAGTTATAATGCACGGTTTTTGAGCTCAGTAACAAATCAGACAGCGTGTTCTCGCTCATTTACTTCCGGTTATTTTATAATTCAATTTAAAGCTAATAATTGACGAAAAGAGCATGTTGGCCAAAACAAAAACGTCTCGCCGATTTTTTAAAAACAGTTTGGTTCAGTTTTTATTAAATGATTGGCATCAAGTCGTGACAAATTTCACATCTTCCTAATTCGAAACGCGATAAAATGAGAAATACGCAACATATCAAAAATCGCGGCCGACATGTCATGGTAGATAACTATCATAGAATACAACGGTATCGATTTCAAAACGAACTCCGCAATCCAACACAGTTATTTTTGCTTTTCGTAAATAAAACAGTTGGCCGAAATGTTTTTCGTGAAATTAGATTTCTTAACCATGCATTGATATAGGATATGTGCAGTGATCGCATTAATAGGGCGCAAAGATTTTTACGAGGCGATCTGCCTGCTAACCCTATTACTATCTTAAGATATGTTTCGTGTAATATGTAATTGTTATTTTGTCTGTGGTCAAAATTGTCAGACAGCACGAATCCTTTAATCCATCTTAACAACGCAGCGTTGGTTAGTATACTTTAAATCTACTTAACCAACGATTTTTATCATGCAGCATCAAGTATATATCGAATGCAGTTCTATAATTTACCACAGCCATTATATTCGCGGTAGGCGATTAAAATTCTTAACATCCACGGATTTAAGCCGATTTTCGATTTTTTCTATTGTCTTATGAGCACAATAGAAATGTCTGATCGCGCGAACAAATTCTCCTTGTGGAAAACCGGCTTTAGGACTAGTTTCTACTTGGCTATTTGGGTCGTATACGGTCATTGAGGAAGATCCAAAGGACAGAGTTAAATTCAAGTTCCAGCGACCGGAACAATCTCATGACCTCAACGACCCGGGTCGTTCAGACAGGAATATTTCAATCTCAGCGACCCAAACGCCCAATAAACGACTGCATTTCTCAAGTTAACGTAGAACGACCTTAACTAGCATTAACGACCCGTGACTAGCTAGTCTTAACGATCCGAACGAACAAAATGTACTACAGTATAAAGCCTCTACGACCCAAGTGACTCCAATATATACGTGTTAAGACCAAAACGGGACCATCCAGGCGTTCCGGCTGAAATTGAAGAACCCGCGACTCTGCGATGCTATAGTGCTGAGCTACGGAGGCCGTTGACGAGAGCCGTCACGAGTTCTGTATATAATGGTGGTAATGCCGGGATAAGAATTGGGTATGTTACAAGTAATATCTGGCATTTCACTCGATTAAACTGCATGTTCTAAGGATTTATGGTGAAGGAAAATTTCGAGTGTTGGAATATATACATTTTAAGACCAAACCGGAACCAGTTGCAAAAAATACAACATTTCGTCTGGGTCTTATAGAGGTATTCATCAACTGCCAAACGACCTAGTGGAGACTAAGCCTTAGACAAATTATATTTCACTCTTTAAAACGGGTCAATAAGATTGTAGAATCGACCACCCAGTACCATTTTCATCGACCTTCGACCGTGGAGGCAAAATGCCCTTGGGTACGAGTTTGCTTTAATGTCTTTTTATATTGTCCTTTGTTGAGTGCAATAACCAATAAAAATATTTTCTTAGCCTTTTCAAATATATACAAGAATTAGCTTCTCCCCTGAGAATCCAATCAACACCTAATCCCTGGCTATATTTGATGACTCCGCTTTTAGCAGATCAGTCTTTCATCACATATGCATCAACCACTACGATAACACAGTGGGGAGTAGGTGGATTTTTTCTAATCTCAAAGCAAACTCTCTTCGTATTCCACTGTGCAATGTCTCTAAATAAAGACTGGATCGAGGAATTATTGTTCAGAAAATGAAGCCGGAAGTAGCTCGTGTTGGCTATCTTGTTGGAACCACGATATATAGTTTTACTATAGCAGACAGAGGATATCTGTCTCCGAATTTAAGTGACCATGGTGGTCACTCCAATATGGCCGCCACGCGCTAATCCCGGCTTCATAGTTACTTAATAATGGAGCCGTAGTTTGTGTTCTAAATTATGGGAAAACCTTCAACAACTTATTCATTTTAGCATCTCAAAATATCAGAGACAGATAGACTGTCGTCTACAGTAAAACTATTATTAGAACAATTTGCAGAAGAAATTGCTAAAGAACGACAAAGACTCTACCCATGAGAATTGAAGAAAGCAAAAGCCGCTGGAAAGAGAGTGAAAATGATTAGGGACAAACTTATAATCGAAGGCCAGGTTTTTAAACCAACATGAATCAAATTTCACATCTGACCACCACAATCCCTTCGAGATGGCTGCCGCGAAATATTCCTGGCTTCATTTTTTCGCAGCATCCAAACAATAGTTGCTCGATCCAGTCTTTATTTTGAGATCAGTGGCGTATTATAAGGTTGACATCACTTCCTGTGAATAGTTGACCGACTTTAGAAGGGGAAAGAGGCATCAAGATGAAACTTTAGCTGATGATAATATTAAGCAATTTTTATCAGAAAGTGGCAAAGATGATAAATATGTAAAATCTCAAACATGAGATATGTACTTTAATGTTAATACTTTTTTCTTGAAAGCTTTTTAATCAACGAATTTCGTATATCCAAAATGGCGGCCAAAATCCAAGATGGCGTTTATTTGTTTTGATGTTGTTTCAGCTCATAAATTTTTAAATAGGAGTCCTAAACATGTGTACGATATATCAAAAGAAAGCTCTTGTCATGAGCATTATTATAATATATACTAGCAGTTTGTTATGTAATATATGAAACACGAGGAAGAGTGTTTCATCAGGATATCCAAACACCGAGACCTTTGTTCAAAACCGAGGCTTTTTAACAAACTTCGAGGTGTTTGAATATCCTGATGAAACACTCTTCCGAGTGTTTCATATTACATCTCAAACAAATCAGTATTTTAATAGAAAATCGAGGTGAAAGTTAGCTTAATTTATGTAATTTCTTCCTCCGATATCCAAACCACCGTCTCGCTACTGATTTCCTTGAAACAAATCAGTGTGGTATTATTAGCTGGTATTATTTTGTAGCTGATATTGCACCCAAAAACTAAACAGTTTGGACTATTTAACTACTTTTTTACAATTTATGTTTTACGAAACAACGAAATCCAGCCAACACAAGCTTCATTGTTTAAATGTTCTCAGAGTCCGTGTCCATTGAAAATCAATTTGGATTGATGTGCTAGGGCTTGTTGTGTACACGTATTTCTAGTCTAAGATTCAATAATTGAAAAACAGGGAGAAACAAATATCTGAAATATTATTTTTTTCAGGGCGAAAAAGTTAAAAACTGTTCGATAATGTTGATAGACGACTCTTTCTATGAAGACGACGAAGAATTCACAGTTCACATCTTACCAAGTATAGATACCATTGTCAGTCCCAGATATAACAAATCTGTTGTTGTGATCAACTCGGATATTTACGACGGTATGTCTGCACGTAATCTTTATGTTTTGTCATATTTGTAGTACTCCACTCTGTCTGCGAAGCTTTCTTTGCGTTTTGGATCCGCTATTACTTCGTACCCGCTAAGACTATGTACAACGATGTCGTTTCCGCGAGCGTTTTTATTGGCAACGTGTTTCAAAAAGTGTCAGTTTCGCGGCGCGTTCACACGAAAATTGACGAAAACGACCTCAGTTGACGAAAACGTTTTCAATACTTAAAACGATATCTGATAATCGTTATTACTATTCAAAACGTTTTCAACTGTGTCGTTTTGCCTTTTGAACTCACGTGAACAGGTGAAAACCTTGAAACGCTAAAACTTCAAGATGACAACTAAAAGTTCAAATGATAATATTCTTGTTCTCTGAGAACTTGGTTCTTATCTGGTATCTTTGATTGTCAACACAACATCGTGCACAACCAATAAAACAAAATATATAGCCTATCAAGTGGTAATGATTCAATAAGTTTATATCATGATCGAGTCGGTTTTCTTTGATGTACCGCGGGCTGTATATAGCATACAGCCCTATGAATACTAATTAGATAAGAAATGAAGAAAAAAATAGGAAAATCTTTGTCCAAGGTGGAAAAATAGACAAAACGTTGTTAGAAAACCTACTCAATCATGAAATAAGAAAGTTATTGAACCGACCTTGGTCAATTGGTTGTTTATAAACAACTAATTGACCTCGGTTGGTTCAATAACCTATACTTAACGTCCAAAGTAAAGAAGCGACGCACTTGATGTCGACCATGCCGAACAAAAATATGAATCACTAATGATAGAGTGCAAAACTGCTTTACTTTAAATAGAATTTGCAGAAGACATTTTATGGAATTGTGTGACAAGCTATTTGTCTGGATACAAATGATAATACGAGGCTATATCCCGCCATAATATATGTAATTTCTGTTAAAACAAAAGTAGGAGCAGTATTTGCGTGTGTATATAATACAAATCTCGTTCGTCGTGTCTTCAAATTGGCCCAGAAATGTTGCCGCCAAAACTTGCCGGTTTCTACGCAAAACGTATTTCAGCCAATCAGCGTTCGTTATTTTGTGTACATACGGTTTACGAGCTCGGCCATTTAATAAATCTATTTTTGTCGTTCGATGTTTACAGAACCCCGGATCCGTTTCCAATCTTTCCGGTATGTGGTTGTTGAAAACACTGATACTTGTAAAGTAGCTGTGACAAGGACTGGAAGCGACCTCTCTCGACCAACATCTGTTGTCGTAAGGTCGAAAAGGACAACTCCGCCATCTGCTGAAGGTAAAGAGCGAAAAGAGGATTTGAAAATACTTTTGACGGTGTTTTAAAAATGATACAAGATAATGTCGCTTCCTTTTAGTTTAGTGCACAATTAGTACAGCACTAAAGTAAACGGTTTGGACCTGGGGTATCATTAATAATAATAATAATAATAATAATAATAATAATAATAATAATAATAATAATAATAATAATAATAATAATAATAATAATAATAATAAAAAAGACGTTTTAGGAGCATTATACAATAGTCTCAATGCTCTTGCTCTTACAACAAATTCCTAAAGTTACTTATGTACCATTATAAATTACATATTATTACAATATATACAATATATTACAATATATATATTACAATATTACAATATATACATATTATACATGTCTCAAACGACGTGTTTGAGAAAAATAAGGTGGTCGAAGTTGATCCGTTGCGGTACGTAACAAGGCCACTAGGCCAGAAGCGGTGCATATTTCCATGTCTTCTCTTTTCCTTTATCCTTCGGTTTGTTATCCAACAGAAAAATCTTCTTTCTTGCTTTGTCCGCAACACGCCGCGCATGAATTATGTTGGCCCTATAGCTCACTTCGGTGTTTTCCGCGAAAACAAGGGCATCCCAATACATAGTGTATGTATTGTGTTGTGTGTATTGTATTGTGTGTAATGTGTATTGTAACTTTGTATGTAATGTGTATTGTACTTTGTGTGTAGTGTAGTGTAGTGTAGTGTAGTGTAGTGTAGTGTAGTGTAGTGTAGTGTAGTGTAGTGTAGTGTAGTGTAGTGTAGTGTATATTGTAGTGTATATTGTAGTGTATATTGTAGTGTATATTGTAGTGTATATTGTAGTGTATATTGTAGTGTATATTGTAGTGTATATTGTAGTGTATATTGTAGTGTGTAGGGTGTATTGTGTATTGTGTACTGTGTATTGTGGTGTGTATTGTGGTGTGTATTGTGGTGTGTATTGTAGTGTGTATTGTAGTGTGTATTGTAGTGTATATTGTAGTGTTTTGTATTATTATATTATTATTATATTATTATTATACATACATTAGGTACATTAAAACTTTGGACACTTTTTAACGAACTAACCAACATTAATTGGAGGAGAATTTTGAATAACAATAATATTATTTTGAATAATAATAATATTATTATTATTATTATTATTATTATTATTATTATTATTATTATTATTATTATACTACAGTATGCTGCAAAAATGTTATTTATAAAATTACCTCGTATATAAATTGTATCAATTAGTTCATTTACTCACTTGATTCTGTCTATTTAAATCCTAGCCAATAAGGACTACATTCCTGTTTCAAAGACATTATATTTTGCTCCTGATGTACAAATACAAACAGTGGACATCGTTATTTTGGACGATCTTGGTAAACCAGTCCGTGAAGGTCCCGAGTACTTTGAGTTGGCGTTAGCTTTGCCTATCAACGGTCGTACGGTTATACCCGACAGAACTCTGATTGTTATAAACGATAGTTTCATAGACTGTGAGTAATTTGGTTTTATTATTTTTCTCTTGTTTCTTTCTTTTCTCAATTGCGTTCCGAACCTAATGCAAATGAGCTTGAACAAAGCATGTTATTTTTCAAAAGTTTGAAACGGGCCGCTAAAGAGTAAAGGCCATTTCCACTAGTGCGGTAGGACAATGCTCTGGATTAAATAAAATAAACGCTACGAAAAGTTTGGTGTGTTTAAACTACTACGCACAAGGCGTACTTCTGTTAATTGGAAAATTTCGAGTGTAGCTAAGGAATATATACATTTTAAAGGGAACTGTACCAAAAAAATTAATTACTTTTAAATAAAAGGCCTTGAAGTATAATGTTTAGAAATGTTAATAGTTTTACGGCATCTCCTCTTCTACTCGAGAAATAACGTTTTCATTCTCGTATTTTATGCTTCTGGACGCCGCCATTTTCGAGTTTGTTCGACGGCTCAAGATTGATGTACAGCGGTGGTTTTCTTTTCAATTTTGACGTCATTGAGTGCTTGTCTTTTGTTCCTTGCTCCATGTTTTACCAGTCCATGTTTTATCAGACTCAAGTGACGTCAAATTGAAAAGAAACCCCCGCTGGACGTTGAGTCTGAGCCGTCGAACAAACTCGAAAATGGCGGCGTCCAGAAGCCTAAAATACGAGAATGAAAACGTTATATCTCGAGTACAAGAGCAGACACCGTAAAACTATTAACATTTCTAAACATTATACTTAAAGGCCTTTTATTTAAAAGTAATTTATTTTTTGGGTACAGTTCCCCTTTAAGAACAGACCGGGACCACTTGCGAAAAATGTAATATCAAGGCCTTCCGGCTGGATTTGAACCCGCGACTCTGCGATGGTAGTGCAGTTTTTCTTTTGGTAAATAAAACAATTCGCTAAATTGTAGAACACCCGTCCACTTTCGCTATTTGTATCTGTCACTTGTATCTGTTGACAGTTAGTACTAAAAGGGCCAAATTACGGAAAGTTCATCATATACAACTGCTTAGTTTTTCGAAAGTGGACGGCTATTCTATTATTGCTCCAAACAATTGGCCAAACTGTTTTTCATGAAATTCGATTTCATATTCATGTTCTACGATCAATTAGCTTTAAATTGATATATGATATGATTATGTGGTGATTGCATTAATATGGTGCGATGGGAGCTTTTTACGACGCGATATGCTGCAAATATGAGCCTGCAAATTGTTTGGTCAGTACTATTCTCTTCTATTTTGTATTTTGACTGATTTTGACTCATTGGTGCTCATTGTGATAATTTTACAGGAATCCAATGTTAACTATGGTACGTTAAAAACAATAATATGCTATTTATTAGTTAATAACTTCAATATTTCTGTTTGAACACATTTAAAAAGAACGTAAATATGCCATCAATTATGGCGGCCATCTTGGATTCCAATATGGCGGCAATCGTTGGATATAAAATGTGGATTATTTCAAATTCCCCAAGGATGCCGGGATGGCATCCTCCAGATTATTAATCTCCATACTTCAAAGATACAAAAACCATACAAAACCATTGGGGGGCCTACAAAACAAGGCGAGGCAACAAACTTCCATTTGGCAACGGAAGATTCACCGTAGCATAATACTGTAAACTTCACTTTACTTTATTGGATTAAATGATCGCACTTCCTCACGAAGGTGCAATTGCAAATCCCGCTCGAGTCTCCGACTCGGTAGTGTATAACCACGGCGATAATTGTTTATGAAATAAAATCGCTGATATTCCTGGCTTACCAAACTATATATCTTCTTCTTTGATACCTTTCCATTTGGATCAATTATTGTTTTGAATTTTCCAGTGCCGAAAATCCAATTCAAAAAGACATCCTATACTACCAACGAGGAAGACGTCTTATTCTCGGCCATCCTTGTGCGCAGTGGTGACTTGAGTAGCCAATCGGCGGTACGATGCTATACCCGGCAACTCACAGCGAAGGCCGGCGTTGATTACCTGGAGAGGCCTAACAGCGACGAAGGTGTTGTGACGTTTGAGCCTGGGGAAAAGATTCAGGAATGCCGCGTGCCCATCCTAGACGATCCTTTCTACGAAGGAGACGAAAAACTTCGTTTGGTTCTTGCCGAGGCAAAACGTGAACACGGCGTTGGCAAAAGTTTGATTGGAGAGAGGTCGCAGGCCATTATCACTATAAACGACAACAACGACCGTATGTTTTTTACCTTATTATGTTTTGATTTTAGTTGCATTATTCGACCATCTTCGAAATTTGTTTTTTAATGCTTGTTAATGTCGGTACGTCACGTATGCAGTATTACATGTTTTATTCCAGACAGTTGCAGCAAAATTTAGTGTGGTCCAATAGCCCCATCTAGTGTGGGCATTTGATTTACGAATATTATTCTTATGCCTATAGTGTATATTCAAAATTGTGCTCTATAAGATTATTATGACACTTATAAAGAAAATAGCACGATGCTCCGCCCTCCTTTGACCTAATTTCTTCCATGAAAGTTGCTTAACTCTTTCCTGTCCGGCACAGTTAAAAGGGGTCATAGAAGACCCACGAAGTCGTCAATCGAAAAACACGGCACACGTTAACGCAAGATTAAAAATTGAATTTCGACAAGCGCCAGGCACATGAGATCGACTCACACGCCAAGTTTGATTTGATTTCATAAACAACTCTGCGATTGGGGAATTTTGAATTTTCATGATGCTACGCGGGCGTGCAAGATGGCATTTTCTAAAAAAATGGAAGTTTTTCAACCTGATTTATGATAGTTAATGCTAATTTATATTAACATAATGTGTCTTGTTCGGAAAATTCAAAAGCATTGGTAACAGCTGGTTTATTGGGCTTTCAGAAAAGGTATAGATTTCGCAACAGTTATGGATATTTCCCGAGATATCAATAGAACAAAGAGGTAGTTCAAAGTACCTGGAGATCTGACATTAAAGTTAAATTGCATTTATTTCCCCCCAGATCATGTCTCCATAATCAATTAGTGATAAAATATAACTGTTAAAAACGTAATCATTGCACTAATTGGTAAATACGGCTTAATTCGCCTTAGAAGGCCTAGTTTGCTATTAATCGTAGATTTAAAGGAGCTATGTCACGATTTGCCTGGTTACTCAGCCAGCACTAATTTGCGATAAAAATTCGCTCGAACGAAGCCTTCCAGCTCCTTCTCGTTTCCCACCACGATTAGATATTAAATTGTCACTACGCTTTACTTATAACTCGTCCAAAAATAACCCACCAACATGATATTTTCATGTTGGTGGGTTGTTCTACAAATACTAATAGAATAAATCGTTTAGCTTTCGCTTCGCTTTGATTTTGCATTCCGAATCAAAAAGTACGCTTAGCTGAGCAACCAGGCAGATCGTGACATAGCCCCTACTGATCTCTAAATAAAGACTGGATTGAGCTTTGTATTGTATCTGATGAGTTGATTTCGAAGCCTGCATATTTGCATAATGTAAATTAACGAGAGATCATTAGAAACTCCGAGTTGGCAAGCAAATCAAAGTGTGACGCTAGCAAAATAGGTTTAGTGTCTGGCCAATATAGTTTCTTTGTTAACATTACATGCATAAAATCTTCAACCTAATTTGACGTCTCATATCAGGCTTCTCTCACTGGATAATTAGAGCCAACGGCGGCCATTGCTAAGGGACCAAAGTCGCAGTAAATCTGTAGGTAGGCGATGAATCGTTTTACCCAGTAATTTGAAAAATGTTTTCTGGTCCTCTTTATAGTAATATTATTTTATTTTGTCGATGGTAAGAGCATATAAACCATCAAAAAACCTCATAGGATTCTCAGTTGGTCCCTTAGTAATGGCGGACTTCCGGCTTCATTTTCTGAACAATAGTTGCTCGATCCAGTCTTTATTTCGAATTCTCAGTTGGTCCCTTAGTAATGGCGGACTTCCGGCTTCATTTTCTGAACAATAGTTGCTCGATCCAGTCTTTATTTAGAGATCAGTGCATAGCCCCTTTAAGATAGTCAATGTGGTTATTCCACGTAAGATTTTAATTAATTACTATACCTAAATAATGGAAAGATTGGCTAGTTGTATCTATAGGGGATGACCGTTAAAAGAAAAGCTTAAAGAATCTACTTTGCTTAATTTAGCACTACTCCCTATTAACATAAACGTAGATTTAGGGATATATTTAGGGAAAGCTGATTACTACTTAACTAGTTCCCGACCTTTCTCAGTTCAGAATTTAATTATAAAGGAGTTCTATGCTCTGTCGGTTTACATAAGCTTTTGAGAGTAGATTATACATTTCCAAATATTTTTATTGTCTTATTTGGAAGAACTTTTAAAATGATAAAGTAACTTCTTTTGAAGATTTTCGTTTCTTCGCTTCCTTTTTGAGATATATCAGTTTGTTTGATATGCAAATGTCCGGAATTTACGTCACACATGCATAATGACTTATTGGAGAAATGTGTGTATCACTTTCATTCTCGAACGAAATCCTTTAAAATCGAGAAGTTTGGTGTTGTGGGAGAAACACGCACACGTGTTTTTATTTGATGAACGCAAAGATATATAACATTCTCTGATAACTCATTAAGTGACGTAGTGACGTAAATTCCGTACGTTTGCATATCAAACAAACTGGTATATCTCAAAAAGAAAGCGAAGAAACGAAAATCTTCAAAAGAAGTTACTTTATTATTGTAAAAGTTCTTCCAAATAAGACGTTGAGGTTAGGAGCACTTTAAACCATACTTGACATTTCTTTCCTGATGTAGTAAATATTTGAACTTGTTTGAACTACTAAAAATGATACCGTCAAAAGTTTTTTACACAAAAGAGTTCCGTCTGTATTTTGGTGATGGTAGGCCGGCAAGTTCAAGAGGGTCATGATAAAATACATTAGGATAAATTATATCCAGTGCCCTCTGCTGGTTACAGAGGTATTCTAGCAAGCTAAAATGAATCGCAGGCATATTCGATTACAGATCTTTTACAAGATACATAAATGAAACCATTTCTTTCACTCCCACTTTACCTCTTCTAAGCTGTATCAGGAAGTAGATTATTTTAGATGCCTTAGATCATATATAATCAACATATGCATTCCATTTTAATTAGGTTAGAGCTGATAACTAAACCTAGTACTGTAGCTTGGCTTGCATAACAACTTCTATGTCTCTTCACGCACTTAAATTGGGGTAATTTACCATGATCTATACAATGTAAATTTAAGTTGTATTTCATTCTGCAGGATCTGGTATCGGATTTGAGCAGAAAAGAATATTCATCAACGAACCAAAGGAGGAAGAGGAGTATAGTTACGTGACATTGGATGTGATAAGAACTGGCGATGCCTCAAAGACATCCCTCGTTCGATTATTTACAAAAGACGGTTCAGCTAACGCTGATTTGGACTTTACGCCACTTAGCAAAGTAAGTGAAATTATCTCGCAATTGTGTATTCATATACACAGCTAGAAGTAACACAAGTTGTTACAGCATGTTGGCGGAACAATACTGTAAAAAGGCGGCTATCATGGCTGAACATATTGTTGAACGATAAATGTTGTTCAGCATTGCTTTAACGGGGAGCTTAACCTTTGTCTGGGACAAGAGTGCAAGGATCGATAGATTTCCAATTAGGGATGTGCCGGATCCGGATACCAGTATCCGATATCCGGTAAAATTCCGCTACCGGTATCAGGTAAAATTTTACCGGATATTTACCGGATAATGTTGTGTGAAATGATTTTGATAGTTCAATGGAGGTGGTTTTGAATCTGTACTGTGCAGAAGAGCTTATTCCATTGAGAGGAAATGGATTTGACCCTTTTCAATGCTGGCATGAGAAGAAAACCTTCTGGCCTAAGCTGGCTCCAATAGCGTAGAGTCTGGCTGCTATTAATAGCTCAAAAAGCGGACAAACAAACCAAATTTGACTCACAAATTATTGCAAATGAGCTATTTCTTTTGTTATGGCCGCAAGAATTATGGGTAAAAGCGGACAAACATCGGTACTGACGTCATCTCGACGGAGCGCTATCCACAACATATTTTAATGTGCCACCAGGCTCAGTGTATTCAGAGAGGTTGTTTTCAAGTGCTGGCCTTATTGACTCTCCTAATAGAGCAAAACTGACCAGTGACGACCACCTAGAACAAGTTAACAACAGACTGTTCTTAAAATGAACCGTAAGATACGGCCTTGGTAGAAACATGATGACACATGTCATAACTAGACTTGTTCCACTTTTTCCCCAGTTTTTTGTATCAATAAAAACATATGTCTTACTTATCTGGCAGGAAGCAGTTCGTCAGTGTTAGTGGCGGCGTTTCTACATACCACGATCTACTTTTTGGACTGCCACAGGGTTCAGTACTCGGACCCATGCTCTTTTTGCTATATACAGCGCCCCTTGTGGATGTTATTCGAAGCCATGGGATGGATTTCCACCTCTATGCAGATGACACACAAGTCTATATATCGTTTAAATCTTCTGATGCTGACTTGGCAAGATCTAAGATAGAAGCGTGCACTCGTGACATTGACCATTGGATGTCCCACAACATGCTTAAGATGAATAGGGGGAAAACTGAGTTGATGGTCTTCAATGCTCGCCACCGTCTAGCATCAACTATTACATCGGTCTCTGTTTGCAATGAAGTTGTAAAGTCATCTGCCATTGCTAGGAACATTGGAGTAACATTTGATGCAGTGATGTCCATGGAACCCCAAGTCAACGCTTTATGTAAATATGCGTTCTATCATCTGCGAAACTTGAGTCGGATAAGAAAATTTATTTTAATACAGTCTGCTGAAACATTAGTGCATGCGTTCGTAACATCAAAACTAGACTTTTGTAACTCGCTACTTTATGGCCTATCAAATAACATCATTCAAAAACTTCAAAGCGTCCAAAATGCTGCAGCCAGATTCATAAGCCTAACTCACAAGTATGACCATATTACGCCGATTTTGATGGATTTACATTGGTTACCAGTTGATTACAGGATCAGATTTAAGATTATTTTATTGGCATACAAATTTTTAAATAATATTGCTCCAGTCTACTTGATAGATTTAGTTCATCCTTATAAACCTAAACGCCAGCTTAGGTCCTGCAACAAGAATCTGCTGGAGGTTGCACCCTACAACTTAAAGGGATATGGCTATAGAGCATTCGCAGTATCTGCACCTAGACTTTGGAATGCATTCCGGATACCATTAGAGACAGCACCTTATCAATTGAGAACTTTAAAAAACAACTGAAGACCCATCTTTTTAGAGAAGCATATTTTTAACATTTTATTTTAAATAATGTTAAGTTACTTATTGTATTCTACTTTATTATATACCTTGTATATTTATAGGTTTTTTTATACAGTAATAACTACTTGTAAGATTTAAACTTTTTTACTTGGAACAATAATTGTAAAGCGCTAATGAACTTTAGGAATTAGCGCTATATAAATCTACATATTATTATTATTATTATTATACACGTTTTTTTTAAAATTTCGAGTGTAAACTACATTCTGACTTTTCTTTCTCTAGCTCTTATATTTAAACTTGCTACTATCCGGTATATCCGGTAAATGGCTATCCGGTTAAATCCGGTATCCGGTAAAGTGGTATCCGGCAAAGTGGTATCCGGCACATCCCTATTTCGAATGCAAATAACACCAAGCCAATACAATAAGAGTACATTAAATATATATTTTTTGAAAGGATATGTTTTTTGAAAGGATATGTTTTTTGAAAGGATATGTTTTAGGCTTTCAGGAACTACCATAAAAAATGTGAAATGTTCCATATCGGCAGATTGGCAACAAAATACCAACGCCGATCTAATGTTCCAAAAATCTTCCACCACACAATATTTATAGTTTTTATTATATTTATAGTTTTTATTATATTTATAGTGATGTGTCTTAGGTGTTTGTTTATATCTCTATGATTCAGTTTTTTGAAATTCAAAATTAAAACTAGTTTTTCAGATAAACCTGTTCTGGTGTTGTTACCATAGAAACGAAAAGTTGTTTCCCAAAACCCCATCATAGATAGATCTGAGACATCCTTATTAACAACTAGTGCAACTTTGGTTGATATTGTGTCAATATTACATACAATTTCATGGTGGGGAAGATTTTTGGAATTTTTGATCCGCGTGGTATTTTGCTGCCAATTTGGTAGTTCCTGAAAGCGTAAAACATATCCTTTCAGAAAATATATACTTTTATGTACTCTTATTGTATTGGCTTGGTGTTATTTGCATTCGAAATCTATCCCACTCTTGTCCCAGACAAAGGTTAAGCACCCCCTTAGGTGCAAGATTGAAACAAACTCTCGTATTCTTATTAAAAAAAACATCAAAAACTTTTAAAATTACAAACTGCTTTTGCAAATTCGCAATTATATAAATATATACTATAGCGAACATATTTATCGTTATATGTTAAATGTGACTTGCAGCTTTGTTATTTTAATATGGTAAATTGTTTGCTTTTCAATCTTTTTAACGTAAACTCAGAAAATATTTCTGAGCCCCAGACGTATGTCGCACGTACGAACTAGTACGCAACGTAGCCTTGGTTCTGCCATCTGAGTTCTGGTAGCTCAATGGTTAGAGCGTCTAACCGGAGATCATGAAGGTTGCGGGCTCGATTCCCGTCTGGGGCTCAGAAACATTTTCTGAGTTTGCGTTAAAAAGCTTGAGTAGCAAACACTTTACCATATATTTATCCTATAAAACGTGGACGCACGTACGCATTTGCGTACCTATTTTTATTGTAGTTCCTGAAAGCCTAAAACATATCCTTTCAGAAAATATATACTTTTATGTACTCTTATTGTATTGGCTTGCAGTTATTTGCATTCGAAATCTATCCAACTCTTAGTTACGCTCCCCCTTAACAATGTTGTTCAGCATTGTTTTAGCAATGTTGTTTGGTATTGATGAAAATGAACGTACGGCTGTTAACCCTAAACAACGTACAGTACGGCTGTTAACCCTAAACAACGTACGGCTGTTAACCCTAAACAACGTATACGACTGTTAACCCTAAACAACGTACAGTACGGCTGTTAACCCTAAACAACGTACAGTACGGCTGTTAACCCTAAACAACGTACAGTACGGCTGTTAACCCTAGCGATTGCGTAAACTTATAGATTAATTACAGCTATATGTTACCAATACAGACTGTGTATATTAACTTGATGGAGAGGAGACTGGGTTGAATAATGTGTCATACCTGTCATTTGTAGATGTTAGTCTTCCAAAATGGTGTAACAAGAGTTAAAGTGAAGATCAAGATTCTGCCCGACAATGAACGTGAAATGCGAGAGGCGTTTACGGTGCATCTCACCAAAGACCGTAAACACGTTGCATTAATGGAGAACGATAAGGTGATTGTCTACATTCAAGAGAACTTACAGAGAACTGGAGTCACCTTCCCATTAATTCCTACCGTTGTGTCTTTGCGAGATTATGATGACGTAAGCGAATCTCCCGCAGAACCCATTCAAGGCTATCCCTTGATATGTGTCACGGTAAGTAACTTTGTTTTTTTATGACTTCACCATAGCTTACTACAGTGTTGACTCGAGTCGCAATTCTCGGCACATGACGCGAACTCGGTAACCCAAATGAGTCGAGTCGGTGAATCTCTGCCATAAATGACTCGACTAGTTTGCACAATGAACAACTACAGTAACACTGCTCACTGGTCAGTCAATGAGACGAGATGTCCTGGCCTCGAGATTTGGCCGGGAGTGGATTGGAGCAGAGAGGGCTAGAGATGTCGAAGGTTTCAAGTTTCATTAATCTCTTGCTTTGGTCGGCTTTGTTGTCCGACTCGATTTGAATCGAGCTGACCCCGAGTGACTCGACTTCACTTGAGACTCGACCATGGGTTGCTTCATTACAACACTTTCTTTTCTTTATATTCACTGAAAAAATTAATATTCCAAATGGAACTATTATTTATGGCCAAATTGAATTTATTTCGAACACTTTTCATGCCCAGGCCCAACTGATAATTATGATGCGGCAAATGGCATGCATGACATTGTAGTATGTAATATCAACCGTTGGGTTCTTGCGAATACGTATATTTATAGTTCTGATAACTTTGCACGTGGGGATGCATACTTGTATGTATATGGTCTGGTATTTGTGTCTCCTTTCACTTCATCTTTACGATGCTTTGCCGCATCTTTCCATTGTATTTTACATTCGTCAGAAACTTCTTGTATTACCCAAGTGACCTAATTTATTTTTGCTTGCAGTCTTGTGATCCAAAACATCCCCGCTACTTTGAAACGGGTTCGTTGTGCACTCGACAATCAATCGACAATCCGAAGACATTGTATCGCTGGGAGGTCGCTGCGGCTACGGGACCCGACGGGGTGACGAACAACTTCCGATCGATTGACTCGGAAACTTTCTTCGCGAGCACCACTATGATCACGTTGGACACCATTTACTTCGGCCCCGGAAGCCGAGTGAGATGCACGTCACGCGCCACGACAACCGAGAACTACAGAGGTCTGGAATCCACCAGCAATTCCGTGACAATAAGTCGTAAAGATGGACTGTGTTTGCACCAGCAAATGGGCGACATCGGCTCGGAGTCGTACTCCGCTCGCATAACGTACACCGGTTCGGAGAACTCGAGATACCCCAACATGATCCAAGTTCGAGTTCTCGTGCCGCACATCGACGGAATGCTGCCCGCCATATCCACGAAGTCGTTGTCGAACTTCGAGATCACGCTGACCGCTGACGCGTCGCGCCGTGGGCAGCACCTCTGCTCCAACCTGGTTGACGTGCACGAGCTACAGACAAAGAGCGGGTTCCTCGCCGATCACATCAAAGATTCGCTCGTAATCGGAGCAACGGAGCCGTATCAGTACAGCAAGGAGCTGAGGGGTAACGCGACCCTGAGGTTTTATCGCAACTTGAACTTGGAGGCGTGCATGTGGACCTTTGAGAACTTTTACACCATGACTGAGCTTGTTCGGCAGTGCGGCGGTACGATTTCGACAGACGGTCAGGTGCGAGATCTCACGCGTTCCCACTTGTCCATCCGCGTCCCATTGTACGTGTCGTACGTTTACCACTCACCGAGCGCTCTCGGAGGATGGATGCATTTCGACCATTCGTCGCACCTAAAAATGTCGTTCACCTACGAGACTGCCGTCCTATGGCGGGACGCCATAGGTACTCCTGAGGGATCTGTTTTAAAGGGTTATCTATACCCAACCAGTGTTCTGATACGTTCCAGTGACAAGAGGCTTGTGGTGAACTTCAGGACTGTTGCCAGATTCCGGGGAACGTTTATCATACAACAAGAAGGTGAGATAGTTGTCGTGTCTTTTTTGTGTTTATATATTTTGAACTGTTTTAATATTAAAGTAATGTATTTTAACATTAACATAAGATATTAGAGTTGTTTTACAGTTGCCCGGTTTAAAATTATACTAAGGGCTATATCACATAGGATAGATGAAGTACTCCCTTATTTCGGTGAGGAAACCGCTGAGAAATCTAATCACATAATATATGAAGTTGCACTGCAGTCGACTCTTAATTTTTTGGGCAAAAATGTGTTTTTTCGCACAAACATAACTGGTCAGGTACGCCTATGTGAAAGCTATACTAGAGATTTTATCAACTTTTTCACTCAAATCCTTAACAAGTTCATGAAAATCACACATCGTATGGCCAGACAAAACAATGGAACTAATCAAATAACACTAAATATCCCACAAATCAAGACCTTAGCACTCCAAAGTAGTTTCTATTGCAGATCTCCAAGAACATTTAATTGCTTACCACCAAATTTACGCCAATCAACCATCTCTATCGGACAGTTTAAACATAATCTTCTAATCTATTATCAGAACCTTGCAGAAACAATCTATGCCATTGATGTCCCACAATCATTTAAAACGGTCTGTGTAAAATGTCATTCATGTCGTCCCTTGTCTAGTCTTTCTGTAAAACTGTGTTGTCAGTAATTTGTAAATTCTTATTGTATTTGTCATGTTACGGTTACCCGTAATGAAGGAAAAGCTCTGTGGGACTAACCTGTCACTTGTGACAAAGATTGTAAATAAATAAATGATACGGAAACCAGGCAAGGCCAAATTCCGTGGATGACGTCACACTAATTTATAGTATTTCAAAAGATAAACCTGTATAAATTAAAATAACGAAGGAAAGATCAAATCAGAGAAATATTTCACTATTCAACTATTTACCTTATATAGAATGTTTATAAATAATATAGAATTTTGGGTGATTGTTGTCAAATATGGCGGACATGGAGGCCAACTGTACGTAAGTTCCAAGCCCCTTCACGACATCATACTTTAGGTTTTGTTTTGGTTCGGTGACGAAATCATTTAATGACCGTGAATACTGGCCGATTACTGGCCAACTGTACGTCATTTTCAGCACCCTACGCTGTTTTGTACGTCAGTTTTAGTCCCCTAACGCTGTCTTCTACGTACAGTAAGTTCCAAGCCCTTTCACGACATCATACTTTAGGTTTTGTTTTAGTTCGGTGACGAAATCATTTGATAACCTAGATTACTGGCCAACTGTACGTCATTTTCAGTACCCTACGCCCCTAACGCTGTCTTCTACGTAAGTTCCAAGCCCATCACTGGCCACCAATTTTAAATCATTTTCAGTACCCTACGCTGTCTCGTACGTCAGTTCCAAGCCCTTTTCACGACATTATACATTAGGTTTTGTTTTGGTTCGGTCACGAAATAATTTACAAGAACGAAAGAAGTACTAGAACGAAGTGAAACCGACAAACTTTCAGTAACCGAGTACTTAAAAAGGATTTAGTAATGTTCTGTGACCTGCTATAATGACATCAGTTGTCTGAAAATGGGAGAAGGGCGATGAAAAGAAATCTATATATTTCTTCTCAATCATTTTTTGACGGCTTTCATCATTTTGTGTTAATTCTGCAATTTGTTTCTAAAACAAATATGGCGCCGATTGTGTGCGTGAAATACGTTTTCTTATTTCCTTGCATTTCTTTCGCTACAGATCAAAATAGCTTCTCCATGGTGATGTCACCCAATCAACCGAACCTCAGTTTCAAGTTAAAATTACTGCGCAGTACCCCAACTTACAACCATCCGGAACAAATGTGGCAATTCATCTCAGAATTTTCCGTCCGCGATTACAGTGGAACGTATTACATTAAATTGATTCCCTGCACCGTGACACAGGTTAGTTATCTAGATATTACCAGATATTAACGGCAAAATGGCCGCAGTTTGAGGGTTTATTTACATTTGAACCTTAGAAAATGGCGTCCCATTTTACAATTTGGTTACATAGAGAGAAAATATTGAAATATAGATTCTGATTATTGAGCAGCTCGTCTACCGTTTGCCGACCTCTCGATATATGGTGGAGGCTATTTCAGATACGGTAGAGCACCTAGTCACCAGGACTTTGGTGATTGTTTATATAACATATATGCTTCGTTCTTTAAAAACCCCGCTTTAAATTTCTGTTTCGATTCAGAAAAGCAGGGTTGTTAAAAGCAGGGTTATTACTGAATCGAAACAGAAATTTAAAGCGGGGTTTTTAAAGAACGAAGCATATATGTTATATAAACAGTCACCAAAGTCCTGGTGACTAGGTGCTCTACCGTATCTGAAATAGCCTCCACCTTAGATATACAACAACGATTTAGTTCAAATTATTCAGTTACCGGTTTGATTAGATCAGAATGAACTTATCCTGAATCTTAATCAAGGCAAAACAGAATCAATGCTTTTTGGTACTCCAAAAAAGTACTGTTTAATAAAAAAATAAGTACCTTTTCGATCAAAGTGTGTAACTTAACTAGCAGGAATGAAGGTTGTAAAAATGCTTGTAAAGCGTATTAATTGCACTGTCAAAGTTGCTAACCTGAATCATTGTCCGCCATCTTGGATGCATTTTCGATATGCGTGTGCCGTCCACTAGACTGATGGTGCCGTCACAACCAGGGTAAAGCGAAATTTTTATCTAGCCATCCTCATGTCTTTATAAGTTTGAAACTCGATTTTTGTGAATGTCTTCCCTTTTCAATTGAACCACACCATTTTAATAACCATTCCAGGGAAACTCGGCTACCCACAGAGTAGTTTCATCAGGTTTACCCCGTCACCAACTTCCCAGTTAATTAGCCAAAGTATTACAACAAGACGCCAGGATGACACGATTGTCTTTGGTATAATTAGTGCTGTTGTTTTGTACAAGAGTAGTTTTGTTTACTTGGATTAGCGTCAGCTATTTTCCATTGATGACGCAGACAGACACCAGTTGTACTACGGTCGTGGCTAGAACTAGGTCTGAGTCGTCTTCTGGACGATCTTTTTTAGTATCCGCGAGAGGTTGGACGAAATGAGAGATTGTTACGATCGGACATGCCTGTTTGATGAAATACATCATAGAACTGCTAACCCCAAAACAACTTAGATCCTAACCCTAACCCACCGCCTAATGGGTTTTCTAATACTAACCTTACTAATAAAAAGATCGTCCAGGAGACGACTTAGACCTAGTACCTCACGGTCACATCAACTGCGAGTGTACCATCAAGCAAATAAAATCTTAAAAACATGGATGCTTCCACAAATTCTTACGAAGATATTGATCATCGTTTTCTTTGTTTTACAGAACATAAAATATTCCATTCCTTTAAAGTGCAACCCCAGAATGCCACTCACCTTTACGTTACCAATACGATTTCAACAAACGAGTGACCCGGATCCTGTCGAGTTCCGCGTCAGAACACAGTTCTTCTTACTTGCCAGGAAAGATGTGTGGTTATCAAACAAAACTGGAGAGGTTATGGAACAATCAGACGCCGCCTTTTCACTTGGTAAGATATTAAAGATTTATTAACCTGGGCCTGGTGGGTAAAAAAATGGTTATAGCTTTGACTATAGCTACTTTCGAAATTAGTGACCTCTAAGGGCGGCTACTTTCGGAGAGGCGGTTACTTTCGGAGGGCGCTTACTTTCGGGTTGTTATTTTTAGCATCGGCCAAGTTTTAACCACTACTGTTCATTTTGCACGTTTCAAAGTTTTGTTTTATTTTGATTAAATTACATAAAGGTTGTTACTTATTATCTAATGCTAATAATTTACCGTACCCGATACCGAATATTCAGATACCGAAATGGAAGAGGACTTCTGAACGATGACAAAGACAAACTTATAACTACTGTCTGAAATTCCTGAATCTTTGATATTACTGTTTTATACATGTTTTAATCCATGCCATTCAAAATAAATTGTTAAACAGATGTTACAACTTATTTATACAATAGTTATAGACATCGAAAGGGGCTACTTTCGGGGCGGTTACTTTAAGAGGGGCGGCTACTTTCGGGTTTTCGTAGTAATTGTTTAAAAAAGCGGCTACTTTCGAGGGGGCGGCTACTTTCGAGATTCTACGGTATCTTGTCAATCCTTGATATAAATTATTCATTTTGTCTTTTATTCAAAAAAGACATACCTTAGAAATAATTTTTCTGCATTTTCACAAAACTCGACGTTTTCTTGACTTTCGTTTCGAATTATGTCAGCCTTGACTGACGCGAAGCGTGAAAGACCAATAGACCTTTCCGCAACGGGAACTAGCACTCATCCGTGTCGCCTTTTGATTGGCTGGTAAATAATTTTGGACACGCGTGTTGCCATTTGATTGGCTGGTAAATAAGTTCGGACAACAAACAGCCAATGAAAAGGTGACGCGCACAAGTGCTAACTGCCGTGCGGAAAGGTCTATTGACGAGGTCAAACAAAAAAATCAGGTTCTGAGTGGACGTATTTGGGTTGTGGATGAATCAGAAAGCGTCTATAGGATTTTCTTAGAAGACTCGGCGAATTTCCGGAGTATTTACAACGTCAAGTTGGCAACGAAGCACTTCAAAACACTTCGTTATCGCACGGAAAGATAAACACAAACGCGCAATGCACGACGGTTGACACTCGCTCTTAATTATACACCTTTACTCTTATAACTAAGTGCTTGAACTTAACTACGATTTAACTATCCGACGGGTAGTTTAATGCGTTAATATACACAATGCTGTAGTGAATGTGGGAGAGCTCGGAGTAGACAGACGATACTGTTCGTGGACGATCGTCAAGTTCATATCCTCAGAAAAATGATTCTGAGTCCTCAGAAGGTTACAGATTCGATTCCTGTACGGGACTCAGAATCATTTTTCTGAGGATAGTTTAATCGTAGTTAGGAGTTTTATACAACTGGTCCCTGAGCAATAATAATGTGGTTAAAGGGGAACTGTAGTCCAAAATTACTTTTAAATAAAAGGTCTTTTAGTATGATATTTAGAAATGTTAATAGTATCTGTATTACGATATCTGCTCTTGTACTCGAGAAATAACGTTTTCATTCTCGTATTTTATGCTTCTGGACGCTGCCATTTTAGAGTTTGCGCGACGGCTCGAACTCGATCGTCAGCATGTGTTTTCTTTTTAAATTTTCTTTTGTTTCTAACTTTAAAGTCTAAGAGTATCAAAACTACATACACCTAAACTTTAAAAAATGTTTCGAGCCACCTTAAGTGAGCGAGTTTTGAAACTTTCGAAACAGATCACTGTTCATTTCAGCATTGACTTTTTCCTTGAAAAATGGTTAACAAGAGAGAAATTTCAAACTAAAAAACACTGTTCATTTCAGTATTGATTTTCCCTTGAAAAATGGTGAATTGGAAAAAAACTTTCAAAAAGGAATAGTGTTCATTTATTTCAGCATTGATTTTTCCCTTGAAAAAAGATTAAGTGAGAGAAATTTCAAACTAAAAAACACTGTTCATTTCAGTATTGATTTTTCCCTTGAAAAATGGTGAAGTGGAAAAAAACTTTCAAAAAGGAATAGTGTTCGTTTAATCTTTTGTACATTTGGTGATATACTGCACACATTTTGAACTGTTGATTTTATTTTTACAACACGTCCGATTTTATCTTATTACTCATAGGATCCATTATATATGGTCGCGTGATGGTTGACCCACAACAGAGTTTGGGAAGTGCTTATCATGTTTCAATCGAAAAGGTTTTTGTTTGCAGTGGACTGGACGGCTACATTCCCCAGTATGACCCAGAAAACAAGGAATATGGCTGCCTGGCAGATTCTTCCAGACTTAGTTATCGCTTTAAGATCTTGGTAAGCTTTGACTTATACAGCACTTAAGGTGGCTCCTTATTGTTTCTTGAAAAGTGAAAAATGAAAGTTGGCATGAATATATTTCGGAGGGAATGAAACTGAAGTCTGAAACTGAACTTACTGCATAGGAAAATCGTCCAGAGCATCAAATACTGTTAATAAGTAGTGTTTCAGAAGTTTCTATGGCAACAGCAACGTAAACTCGAAAACGAGTTCGAGTTATAATATAATTCGAGTTAGAATATAATAATAAATTAAACCTACTGTACCTTGCTCTTATACAATTGCCGAAGGAAGCCAAATGCATGAAGAAATAATAAACTTGCGCATGCGCATGCACATCTCATGACACTGCCCCTTTTAAGTTTTATTTCCCTCAGAGATATCCATGCAAACGGGTTTTGTTTTTAATATGTAGGATCGTGGAGCTCCGCATAAAATTATGCTGAAATTCCGTAACGTGCCATTCAACGCCATGTTAGCTGTTGACGATGTGGAGGCGAGGATCCTGACTGAGCAACCTAATTCTGACGGATTTGAATTCGACAGTTCACCGTTATTCCAGGCAAGTAGTGTATAAAACTATTTAGTATAAATACATTAGGTGATTATAGAAATTGCGTGCGCTGATTAGTCGAGCTACCTCGGATTATTTCTCGATAATTACCTCCAGCGTTTTTTCAAGATGGCCGCCAGCCGATTTGTCAAAGTGACAGGAGAAAAAAGTCAAGAAACTAGTATTTTTAGATTATAATCACAAACCATCTTATAACTGGAATATTCCTATACTGACCAATCAGAAGCTACGACATATTCACGCTGCAAGCAAAGGCCAAATGTGGCGTCCGCTAAAATTTATATCATTAAAACATTGGCCCGAAAGTAATGGAAAATTATTCAGTTTGACATTTTCGAATAAGAAAATGAATTCGTTTATGCCTATGGAGTATATCTACACCAAATTTGAAGCAAAGTAATTACAGTTTTTTTGTGAGCGATTGTTTATCATGTGCCATCGAGCTTACGACTACATTTTGAATGGGGAGACTTCTACGAACAAAAAGGTGAAACTACATCTGAAAATTTGGAGCCATGTTTGATAAGACTTTTTTACGTTAAAGAAAGGTTGTTTATGGTTGATACTAAAACAATTAGACAACTCGCCTTGGTTGTTTATGTAAGAGTTAATCACCGAGAACGAGGGATGTATGCTAGGGCTGTATATCGCATACATCCCGACGTTCGAGGTAATTAACGGACTTATTTCATGATTGAGGAGGTTTTCTAACAAAGTTTTGTCCATTTTTCCACCTTGGACAAAGATTTTCCTAGTTTTTTCTTCATTTCTTATCTAATTAGTATTCATATGGTTGTATGCTATATACTGCCCGCGGTACATCAAAGAAAACCGACTCGATCATGAAATAAGAGCAGATAGTCAACCAACCCTCGTTGACTATCTACTCATTGAAAACTTGGGCTCGTTGTCTAATTGTTAATTAGATAGCGAGAAGCGTATCCAATCAGATTACACCATTGACATTTGACTACCAGTGCGTTTTTACTAATAACTGATAGTTAACGAGGACGAAATACAAGTTAACTATTGCTAATAGAAAACAAGGGCGAGTTGTCAAATTGTTTTAATAAATATTTTTCTACTAAAGTTCTACAAACGTTCTTGACTAACTACAAACGTCCTTGACCATAACAGCAATTCTAAATGCATATTTCGATCACCAACAACAAATGTCGGTCAGCCATTTCCTTACACTTACAAAATTTCCAACTTACGTGTTACAGTAACCAGAGCGACAAAAACAATCAAACCTTTTGCTCAATTAATAGAAATTATCTTGTCCTGTATTCAAACAATTTATTTCTTTCCAGTTGGTATAAAATTGTTGACGAATGTCGAAAGGAACATTAGTTTTAGGGTAGTGAACCTAAAACCAACCTTTGCTTGTAACGAACTTCGGAAGTTAAGCGTGCGAAATTTTGAAATGTGTCGTTTTCCATAATGTGCCGATTAAGTTCGACTAAAGTGCGACGTATAAAGCCAGATTTAATTAGAGTCGACTCTAATATGAAATTCGAGTCAAGTGCGAGTGCCCTAGTCGCGACTCAAGTGCGAGTTGGCTTTATACGTCGCACTTTTGTTGACTCGAATCAAATAGGTTTATTCCAGTCCCCGCGCATTTACTTACTTGACGCATGCATAATTGCATGTATTTACATTTGGGCCAAGATTTGGCACCTGCAGTGATAAAACTGCGAACAAGTTCGAAGATAGCAAATAATTTCGTTTGCGAATTAGAATCAGAACATGCTTGGGAACAGGCAGTACATGATATTGATAAGATAGACGATGCTGCTGGCGACGTGGAACGTGTTGAAGAAGAAGCGGACGATGAATCTTGTTATCCAGACTCAGATTTATTAGACGTTGTCCGAAATCGAAATCGCATGCGCCAACGAATCAACATAATAGATTCGAGTCAACTAAAGTGCGACGTATAAAGCCGTTGACGAATCCTACTCGCACTTAACTCGAATAGATTCGAGTCAACTAAAGTGCGACGTATAAAGCCGTTGACGAATCCTACTCGCACTTAACTCGAATCTATTCATTAGATTCGAGTCGACTAAAGTGCGAGTGAAGTGCGACGTCTAAAGTTGGCCTAAAATAACTCTTTTATTTGAAAGAACTCTTGAAACTACAAAGACTAACCATTTGCAACTTTTTCATATCTCACTTCACTCTTGAGATATTAAGATTTGTTTAATATGTAAATGATAATACTTATGACATCACACTGCATAATAACTTATTGAAAACGCTTATATATCCTTGAGATTATGGAATGAAATCACTTGAAATGCAGGTGCATGTGCGTGGATGTATCCAAATGACATCAAATATGCAAATCATCAAACGATTCCATGTGATAATGGTAAAGATATGTAGAATTTTTCAATAAGTCGTTATGCATTGTGATGACATAAGTATGGTAATTTACATATTAAACAAATCTTAAGGTTATACTGTAGACCTTCGCGGGTCAATTTTTTTTTCAGCAAAAATGGCACTCTCTTTTGCACAGGAAGTAGATTTGCATAAGACAATTATTACTTCAATCACGGTTTTCTCCGGACATATTTTCGGCTAAAATAGAAAGTTTAAAAACTTCCAAGTCGAGTCCTATTTATCAGAATCGTCTAAAAATTGGCAGTCTTTTAGAATGATATCTTGGCAACAAAACCGTGTCTGGGTTCATTCTTCATCGTTTTAAAGCCTTTTTTGCAAGTCTCTTTGGCTTGAGTCTCGCTGAAAGAAGTAAAATCGCGATAACTTTTTAAGTATTCGAAATTTTGAAAATCCCAGACACTGTTTTGTAAAACAGACGATTCCGATTTGACTCATATCTAAACGAATGCAAAACTCCAAACTTGCGCGACGCTTTAGCTTCTTGAACCGGGGAGTTAGTTCAAGAAAGGCGAGCGGGAATTTCTTTTTTTTTAATTCAACCAAACATATTTCAACAGAGAATTGTAGCCAGTTATATATAAGCTATCCAATGATATATAGGTTTATATACAGTCTCAGAGCGCTATATTGTTTCCCCCCAAAACACACCGCGAAGGTCTACAGTAACCTTAATATCTCAAGAGTGAAGTTAGATATGAAAAAGTTCTAAATGGTTAGTCTTTATAGTTTCAAGAGTCCTTTCAAACAAAAGAGTTGTTTTACAACTGAATATTTCATTATATAGATACTAACTTGAAACGAACCCAAGTAAACAATATAAACGTCTTACCGTTAAAAATGTTCATCCCATTCATTTATTTGATGCTTTTGTTCTCTCTGTGAAATCTTAGCTCATTTCCACTATCACGGTAAATCTAAAGACGCCAATTAGATAATTGATTAACCAATCAGGATCGCGGATTGGCGATAGGTCGTAGATTTCTTACTAGAAATTTCTATAAGAATGTGAAATGCTCCACCTCTGTTTGTCTCCTCTCACCCTGTTTTTTCGCCACAGGTTTCTAGCGGTCGGCAATGGTACTTGCACGCCATCTACACCATCCGCTCATCTCACAGTTTCACAAGAGGAATCAGTAAAAGGAGCGCCGTTGAAGAACGTGTCGTGCACTCCATTTCGAAACGAGCGCCGAACAAGGACGAGAAAAGGTTGCCCAAAGGTGCGACGCTGTTACGGTCCATTAAACTATATTACACTGCGGACCAAGAGCACGAATTAACAATTGACAAGGGCGTGGAGGCTGGAGATTTTTCTGAGAAATATACTACAGAAGAGAGCAGTTCGTTTTCGTTAAAATGGATCTTGTTAGTCGTGGTAGCGATTTGTGTCATCCTCATCATCGCTGTAATAGTCCTGGTGATGTTATACAGGCGAAAATCTCCTCCGTTATCCATGAATGTAACCGTGCCCGGAGACATAATGCAAGGTACTGAGGTCTAAAATGAAGAGCACGTCCGAAGACTGGTGAATCGAGTATTCCGTCGTGTAGGTGAAACCGTCATGCAGTGAGACGAGGGATATATCCGCGAAAACTACACTCTGTCCCGTGCAAATGTTATCAGCAATAGACAGCTAACGCTATGCCCAAAGATGTAGCGATGCTTCAGCCTTAAAGCATATTGCTTTTTTATGTCAATCGAGGAGGACTCGTGATGCCAACACATATTTACTTATTCAATTGAATTCAGTTGTATATTTATATAGCAATTACGAATATGTTACACATATATGTATATATAGGAACGGAGCCTGTATTTTTAGCGATCTTAGATGAAATATATAAATTTCGAAGTTAATGCTTGAATGAATGAATGAATAATTTTATTTAAGCAACAAGCGCGAAAATCCGTGTCTGAAAGTGGGGGGATGACTGCATCGTTTGCGGAAAGTCAGAAGGGGATAATCATACATTGGTCAAAAAGGGGGGGGGGGATACATCCCCCCGTCCCCCCCAGGATTGACGCCCTTGTTAAGCAAGGTCGCTCTAATCAGGACAACTAATACAGCTGCTTTCCAGCGAGGCCTTGCATACTATATCTAATTACAAGTAATAAAATTAAGTACAATTACTAAATAAGGAATCAAATACTTTGTCTTATACAATTTCTTAAATAATTCTAACGAGTTTGCATTCCGTATTTCTTCATCAATTATACGTTCCAATCATTTGCACTAAGGTATAACATACTTTACTTTTACCCCAGTTAGTCTTAGGTTTGGAACGACGAATACCGTAAACTGCGGAATATAAGCCCTGGGCTTATACAATTTCGTAAGGGGTTTTGGGTGGGCTTATAAACGGAGGGCTTATATTCGGGGGCTTATAAGCGGCATAAAAAAAACGTTTGGGAATGATCGAACTGCTAGTGAATTAAATTGAGACTAACATACGGCATTATCAATATACGTTTTTTATTTACTGGTCTTTAATTAATCAAGCACCTAACTTTCACAATAAATCAACAAAAACACATACCAGTTTTCTATTAACAAAACAAAGGTAACAACCCGAATGTAATAAACTGTTACACCTCCAAAGCCCAAAATAACGTAAGATGATATTACTTGTAAGAGAGATGGGATAGGGGTGGATAAACGTTGATTTTTAAAACATTGATTTTTAGAGGGGGGCTTATATTCGGGGGGCTTATAACCGGAATATAATTTCTGTTTGTAGATAGATGGGCTTATAAACGAGAGGGCTTATATTCCGCAGTTTACGGTATCGTTCTTTGATCTGGCAGCACACTAATCTTGACTTGGGTTCTGTGTCTCGTGCCCAGACCTCTTCGCGGAACTATGTATAGTCAACGAAATCTCGACTAGCTTGTGTAAATTGCCCTTTGTCGTTCGAGATATTTGTTCAGTTTTATGACGTTTTGTGACGTAACTCGTAGATGTTCGTTTAATCGCCGGATGCGGAAACTATCCGGATCATATGTTCGGAACTCGCCAATGGCAACGCGTTCTGCTTTAGTGCTGAACGCCTAACTGTATTTTATGGCGCGTTTATAATGTCAAAATTGAATGTGACCGTATAAATGCTATGCATCTAATGTGAACAACATTTACTCGAAAGAGCAAGCCTCGCGAAGTTATAAATTTTCCACTCAAGCGGAAATCATGTGGGACAGCGGGATGTCACCGTTGTCAAAAACATTGAGGTTGTCTCCTAAGATGCTGTCGTTTGTTGCCGTGTTCCACTCGATAACAATCTAAACCACAACATTTACTCGAAACGAGCAAGCCTCGCGAAGTTATAGATTTTTCATTCAGGCGACACTTTTGCCAAATGGAACTTCACGTTTGTAATATTTCTGAATTGAACGACTTATCTGGCGGTCAAGCGGTCCTTTCTAATATACCCACTGCTCCTGTGTGTGTTCCGAGGTATATGTATGATAATATGATCAAGTAAACCATTTAAAGACTTAATGATACTTAAAGATACAACGATGAAAGGATCTTCTTGAACGTAAATTGCACCAATTTAGGGATTTTAAAGTGTATATGAAAGGGCAATTTTTTATTGCTTCATTTGAGAAAGAGCATCAAAAAGTAGGACGAAATGCTGTTTACCGTTCCTTGATATCTTTTCTAGTTCCTTGACAACAAAATTAGTGACATTATCAACTGTGTTTCATCTTGCACTATCTGTGTGCAAAGGTTCATTTGATTCTGACACATAGTAACTGAGCTATAGTTCATTTAAACATTCACCAAACTAACATACAATATGACGTCATAATTTGTGCTGAATCAGCAATTTGTTTGTGCCATATTTTCCCTTGATTTTGACATCTTTAAATTTTTATAACTCTGGAACTAGAAAAGATATCAAGGAACGGTAAACAGCATTTCGTCCTACTTTTTGATGCTCTTTCAAATGAAGCAATAAAAATGTCATGTCATATACACTTTAAAACTGTTTCAGATGGTGTTCTCATGTCCAAATTCGTTGTGAGTTTCCCCGCTTTATGCTATAACGTTTGAATTGTGGCCATGCTTGTGGTATTTCCCAGTTTATCACCCCATATAATGTCACCATAATCCAGAACTGAGGAACGAATACGTTTTAACTGAGCTAATTTGAATGACACTTTCTGATGTAATCGAGAAACCTGTGTTCTTTTGCTTTGCAATTTGCAAGGGAGTTGTTGTAGGTAGACGCAAGTTACCACACGTTAACTTGTGACGACTTGTAATGCCATCACTCAAACGGCGGGACAAGTGTTCGCAAGTTCTGCACTTCTCCTAGTTCCCATGTTCTTGTGGCAACGCCATGGAAAAAGCAAATAAAAAAATGGCGGACAATTGGCCCATTTTGTCATTTCAATCATTTTACTTGTTAAAATATCATCTCAGAGGAAGAGAAAAGTTGCAAACATGTTATTATTTTGTTTATCGAGCTCGAAAGAGTTGCAGCGACTCATATTTTCTGTTCAAACGACTCGCAAGTCCTTGCAAGTTGAAAGAAACTTCAGGTGAAATTTGAACAAGCTCAAATTAGTTGCAAGTCATCGCAAGTTGGCAGTCAAACGAGCCACAAGCTCAAATTTGCGGCGACTTGTTCTTTTTTCTCGTTGATTCAGCTTAAAAGACATTGCAATTTTTAGTGCATATGATAAAGAGACGTTTTTCCAAAATGTGATGATTCACGTGTCCATGATTTCGTCTGGCGAGGGCTTTATCTCTGTTTCCATAGCTCACCTTGGAGCGTCGCTACTGGCTGGATGGATGGACGGATGCGATAGATGAGATATGTTAATATATACAATACTGTAGTAGCAAAGAGCTTGGAGCAGACAGACAATACATCTACCTTCCCTATATTATAGTAGCGATATCTCTGGTTCAACACGCCGGAATGACAAAACTCGCTGGGACAGCTGGACATTTATATCCCAAACAGCGCTCAGATCTCACCCAAACAACACTGAAATGACAAGTACACCTTGCGGCCGAGGTAAATGAACTTTATTTCAATATTTACGGAAATTTTCTAGCATTTTGACAAATCGAATGTCTCACATAAAGTCTCCTACACACAACGTGCACGTACGCTTAAAGTACACGTGTGCCTGACGCACACCTAAAATTCACGTGTGCCTGACGCACACTTAAAGTACGGGTGTGCCTGACGCACCTACAGACGCTAAGTGTGCGTCACACACATACAAACGCTAAGTGTGCGTCACGAGCATACAAATACTAAATGTGCGTTACGTACATACAAACACTAAGTGTGCGTCACGCACATACAAACACTAAGTGTGCGTTACGCACATTCGCGAATGGTAAGTTTAAAAAGTATTTAACGATTTTAAATAGTGCAAATGGCGTGATAAGTTGGTTAGTAGTTTAGGCTAGTGACTTCGTTCATGAACTTTGCGGATAAGGCGGAAATTAATGTAATTACTGCTGGTACTTTTATTTATTAAAATTCGCAAATAGTATGTTTAAAAGTTATTTAACGATATAAAATAGTGCAAATGGCGTGATAAGTTGGTTAGTAGTTTAGGCTAGTGACTTCGTTCTTGAACTTTGCGGGTAACGTAGAAATTAATATAATTACTGCTGGTACTTTTCTTTGATTAAAATTCAGAAATGGTAAGTTTAAAAAGTACTTTAAGTTTAACCCCGTACTTTTTGTAGCCCCGCGCCTTCTCGTTGCGCAATTTTAATTTCGCGTGTTCTTTCTAGAAAGCACGGGGCCTCGGACCTCGGACTTTTTAAGCCAAAGGGGACTTTTTAAGGCAGCGAGGAAAAATGGAAGATAATTATATATCTTTCTTCTTAGCAAAGTTCAATTTTCCCTTGCGCTCATTGTGGCAAGGGGCGCCGGGCTTAAAATATGCCAGGGGTACGAGACACGAGGAAGAGTGTTTCAAATCATTAATAATTCATGAGCAGAAAACAAAGGAAATCAGCACCGAGACGAAGGTTTGGATATCGGAGGAAGAAATTACATAAATTAAGCCAACTTTCACATCGATTTTCTCTTAATGCTTATGAAATGAAAAAATCGATATTGAAGTGCTTGACTCATCACTGATGTTTGTGTAGTTACCATGGAAACATACTAGGTTCCAGACCCTTTTATCCTTATTTTATAAAATGTAATTTTCTTGTTCTCTGGATACCTGCTGTTGACTTTGTTCTGGTTATGTATTTGGCATGGCGTCCTTAATATGAGATTGTATAAACAATGCCTCGTACTAAAACTAGAGCACATTTTTATTTACTCCTTTCAGGGGCCTGGAGCCTAGTATATTACCATGGTGACCACGAAAAGTAGTTTATCACATAGCTTATTGTGGTAGTTGAAATGCTACTAAGTTTCGTACGTGAAAACACTTTATAAAATAGCAAGACTCATGTCCACCACCTTGTGACGTCATCACACTAAAATTTCAAATGCTTATAACTAGACAATGGTGAATGATAAAGAAAAAATTAAAACAGATTTCGTCATTATTCGAAGTCTACTTTCGAAGGAAAGACATTATGGAAACTGGATTTTATTTTATTTGAGATGTAATGTGAGATTTGAAATCCAAGCACCTCAAAGTTTGTTAAAAAACCTCGGCTTCGCCTCGCTTTTCAACAAACTTCTCGGTGATTGGATATGCTGATGAAACAGTCTTCCTCGTGTTTCATATATTACATCCAAACACCGAGACGTTTGTTTTTAACATACTTCGAGGTATTTGGATATCCTGTTATAAAATAACATGTCACAACTATGGTGGTTTGAGGACCGACATTAAATCTATTACAGCGAACTTCTGGCCTCAAAGTCAAAACCCGAGTCAAGAACTGTCGAATAGAACTGGTACATAGTATCTGATAAGATTCTGGCATCGGTTGACGGATTTATTCCACACACTATGACCAAGGGAAAATACCACCTGCCTTGGGTCAGTAATTCCATCAAACATTTGATGTGTAAAAAGGCAAGGGACCGTTATTTCAAGAACGCCAAGCGCTTTAAAGTGGTACTACGATCAAATTTTTACCTATCGATATTTTTACGTATTTATAAAGCAGAGCTTCTAAATATTACTCGGTCGAAACCGTTTTGCGATTTGACGATGGCAAGTATTATTTTTCTGACTCCGAATCTGGAGTTATGTCCGCCATTAATCGTTCATGTTCCTGATCAGCATAACGAAGTGTGGCTAATTCTTCAAGTAATCAAGGTCGTTTTTTCAAATTCTTCGTCTGAAAGGCTGAACATTTCATCTACTTCTCGAAGAGAACAAGAAAACAAGTAACCTCGACTGAAATTCAGGCGTAGCATTGAGAATCTGAAGTCACAAACAATATCACCTTTTGAAATTGCGGGCTCACTTGGAACACGTTTTTGTAATGGTGGCCTAAATAATAGTGATTTCAGAGCTCAAAATACTTACTTCAAAATACCATTTTTTAGTTTTTTTTACATCGATGATCACTTTCGACCCTGAAAAGATTCTATGCTAAAGAAAATCTAAAAGACGGGGGTGAATTTTCATCGTAGTGCCACTTTAAGAAACAAAAGCACTGGGATGATTGTAAGAAGTTGCGTAACTTTACCCAGACGCGTATAAGATCTGTACATAATAGACACGTTGCTGACATCTTGGGAGGAAGAGACTTTGATAACAGTAACTCACGTTCTTCTGTCAAGAAAGCCTGGTCTTACCTCAAGTCCCTCAGATCGGAGTCATCTGGTGTGCCTTCCCTGCTGTGAAATAATCGTGTCTGCTCTACTGACCCGGCAAAAGCGGAGGATTTAAAAGAACAATTTGACACCGTATTCACAGACGAGGATATGTCAACAGTGCCTACTTTAGGTCACTCCTCGTATGGCAGCATGCCCGATATTTATATCTCCACTGAAGGCGTGGCAAGACAATTGGAGCGTATCGTCCCAGATAAGGCCAGTGGACCCGATTTGATACCTGCCAGGATACTTAAAGAAACCGCGTCTGAGATTTCCCCCACGCTAGCCGCTGTATTCCAACAATCTCTAGACAATGGCAAGTTGCCATCTGCATGGAAGGAGGCAAATATAACTTGCATTTATAAGAAGGGGCAAAAATGAAACCCCGAAAATTATCGACCAATTTCACTAACTTCACTGCCAGATTTCTGGTTATTTGTCTACTAATTCATCATAACCAAGAACCAGCAAGGGGCCTATCCACTGATCTCAAAAATAGGACTGGATTGAGCTTTCTATTGTATCTGACGAGCTTATTTTGAAGCCTGTATATTTGCATAATGCAAATTGTCGAGAGATCATCAAAAGTTCCGAGTTTGCAAGCAAATCGAAATGCGACGCTCGCAAAATAGGTTTAGTGTCTGGCCAATATATTTTCTTTGTTGACATTAAATGCATAAAATCTTAAACCTAATTTGACGTCTCATATTAGGCTTCTCTTACTGGATAATTAGAGCAAACGGCGGCCATATTGGAGTGACCTCATTATGAATACAGTGGTGAATCGGAGAGGAAAGGCAGAATTCTGACATTTAATAACTGTCCAGCGAGTATGTTTCCTTTGCTAAAGTTAAATAGCAAATGTCAGAATCCTCCTCAACATGTCTGTGATGCCACAGTACTCCTTAGGTGGTCACTCCAATATGGCCGCTGTTGGCTTCATTTTTGTAACAACAGAAGCTCGATCCAGTCCTATTTTTGAGATCAGTGGGTCTATCATGTGAAACACAATTGGTCACTTTGGTGACTGATACATGAGTGGGCGGGGGTATTTAACGAACAGGGTCAAGTGGATCTCGTTTTCTTAGACTTTGCAAAAGCCTTCGATTGTGTCCCACATCAAATACTTTTAGGGAAGGCTGATTATGAAAGTTTGGCTCTCTGACTTTCTGATCGAGCGTCGTCAGCGCACTGTTGTGAATGGCTCTTGTTCTGCTTGGTCACCTGTTAAATCGGGAGTGCCACAAGGGACGGTTCTTGGACCGGTACTATTCTTGTTGTACATTAACGATCTTCCCCAAGCAGTATCGTCGAGTCTTAAGTTGTTTGCAGATGCGGTAGTGTAATCTATCGGAAGATTGACAATGTAGATGATCACATCACCCTCCAGAATGACTTGAGACTTTTGGAGAGATTTGAGACCTTTAGCAGATGAAGTTTTCGCCATCTAAATGCCACATTTTGCGGGTTACTTTTAAAAGACAACCAAGAGAATTTACTTACATCATAGAGTAGTAAAAAAGTAAAGTGCTGCGTAGACAGTGTTTTGAATATATAGCAAAGTGAAAAGGTGGTAAACTGCCAAGAATTTAGTGACGAGATACTGACGTTTCGAGCGGAGCCCTTCATCAGAGTAAGACGAGATGAAATAAAATAAATAGGGCTTATATATATGCCAAAAGGGTGTCACAAGTAATAATAATATTTAATTCTTATATTGCGCAATTGCCATATTAATATGATCAACTGCGCATTACAAATTAGGACTACATAAATATGATAAAACCAAATATTAAAATACATTAGTTATTTACTATACGATACTAATATTAGTATCCTACCAAATAAAATCCTACTAAAAAGCTAATTTAAAAATATGTGTTTTCAACAAACTCTTAAACTTTACAAAATTATCTTCATTACGTATATATCCTGAGGCAGTCTGTTCCATAATCTTGGTGCAGCTGCTGAAAAGGTACGATATCACCCAGTGTCTTCTTCGTGATGACATTTAATGGTTGTAGTAGCAGGCCAATGTTCGATCGCAAATTATAGCAGGAACATTCCTTAATATTAATCAAATCACTTATATAATCAGGTGATAATCCATGTATCGCCTTGAAAGTGATTACAATAACCTTAAACTCAATTCTGGATTTCACTGGTAGCCAATGCAAGGAGAAAAGAACAGGTGAGATGTGTTGATATCGAGGGATATTACAAATAACTCTAGCAACGCTGCAATTTATCGAGATGCACAGATGGTAAGCCATAGAGGATGCTATTACAATAGTCAATGCGTCCTATAATAAAAGCATGTACTAACATCTGGGCCGACTGACTATTAAGATATTTCCTTATCCGCCTAACATTAATGAGATGATAATAGGCAGCTTGACATATTCTATAGAAAGTAGAAAGTAGCCAATCAAATGCACGGGAGATAAACAAACTGATAATTAATGAGATGCGAAAAGTTAAATCATTTACTATTTTTGCAGTCGATCAGAGGGGGAGGAAGAAATGACAGGTCCAATATTAGGGATTAGGCGATATAGTAAAGCAGTAAGAAACTGCAAAAAAATTGAAAAGGAATGAAAGTGCATAGGCTAATAATAAAAAAGTTCCAAGCAAACTAAAATAACAAAAACTTGTAGGAAATTAAATAAAAGAAAAACGTCCGGTAAGACCAAGAGGATGTGTGGTGCCAAGTTTAAAAATGAGACGCTTCTCTTGCCGTTGCGGTTATCGTTACCACCTGCGATGGCAAGGATGGCACAGACTTTCATGTCTGACACGAAATGGTTAGAGCTGTTGAAATGACGGGCTCAGGTTTGTCAACATCATTGTTCCTCACGGAACGAAGATGTTCAGCAAACCTGTCTGAAAGGCGGCGTCGCCCAGTTTCACCGATGTAGATTTTAGGGCATTTATCGCAAGAAATGCAATAAATGATGTTGGTGGACGTGCATGAAAAAGTATGACGGATTGTGTGGTTGAATTTGGGGGCAGTAATAACTGTAGTGGGATTGAGAAAAGGGCATGTGTTGCAGCGGAAAGAAAATGTTCCCGCTGGTGCCGAGGTATTTTGTTTAAGGGCACTATTTTGTTTAAGGAGTCACGAATGTTTTTATTACGGCGAAAAGATACCAAAGTTTATCGGTGAAAATGCCTGACGTCTCAGGATCATTTTGTAAAATGTGAAAATTCCGATTAATAATATTTTTAACTTTAAAATTGAAAGGATGAAATATTAGAACTAAAGGAATTTTGTTGTTTGAAACTTGTTCCAAAGGTGGTTCAAGCTGGGCATCTAAACAGGGGACGAGAAAAGCTTTCTGATCAACGGCGAGGTCTAGGAGGTTGGTATATTATAGGGTAACCACGAGTTGAACAAAAAAAGATCTCATTTCCATTGCTTTGGCTTGAAAATCTTGGACGTCGCTACATAAGCGGCAAAGACGCAAGAATTGAGAATAAGGGATGGATTGCTTAGTGTGGTTGGGATGAGAGGATGAAAATAGAAGATAACTATGGGAGTCAGTAGGCTTGTACGAGACCGACGTGGCTCACTAGTTGAGGGGGTACGTTTTCATAAGCTGGTCGAAACAATGCGAGATCAAGAAGAAAGCTAACCGGGTACTGACTGTTCTATAGAGGAACATATCTTCCGCATCCCCCACCATCAAGGATGGTTCATATTTGTGTCTGGTGCGTGCCCGTATCAGAAAAAGGACATCGACACAATTGAGTCAGTTCAGCGAGTGTCACTTCTTTTCAGTTAAATTTGAATTGGCCCTCCCTCCATTATAAGTTTCAGAATAACCTAGTTAATATATCCTTTCCTCCTCAATTGACTTCGAACTATCTTCCAACCAGAAGATCTCATAATTTTAAATATAACCAACTATCACCAACAGTTAACGCATATAGGTACTCGTTTTTTTACTCGCACGATCCCTAATTTGGAATACTCTTCCTTTTTCTCCAGACAACGCTTCCGGACTGCAGCAGTTCCAGACTCTGCTGCGGAATTAGTTCAAGTATTTAGTCAGTATGTATTTGTTAAGTGATTATTAATTTTTGTGTATTATCTTTTTTTATTATTTATTTATTGTAATGTAGTTTGTTGACCACCATTGCCGTTAAAATGGGTTAAAATGGGCGCAGTTAAAATGGGTCGTTGATGACCCGCAAAGTCGTCAATCGAAAAACACGGCACACGGTAACGCAAGATTAAAAATTGAAATTCGACAAGCGCTAGGAACATGAAATCCACGCACACGCCAAGTTTGATTTGATTTCATAAACAACTCTGCGATTGGTGGCATTTTGAGTTTTCAAGATGCTACGCGGGCGTGCAAGATGGCCTTTTCTGGATAAATGTAAATTTTTCAACCTGATTTATGATAATTAATGCCAATTTATATTAACATAATGTGTTTTGTTCGGGAAATTTAAAAGACCAAGTAAAAGCTGGTTTATTGGGCTTCCAGAAAATGTATAGCTTTCGCAACAGTTATGGTTATTTCAAGAGATATCAATAGAACAACGTGGTCGTTCAATTTTTGATGTTTTTCAGCCGTAAGGAAAGAGTTAATAAGCAATAATAGGTAAATTGAAAATAATCGAAGAAAAAGCGTGAAAGGAAAAGCAGTTTATTATCTGTTGAATTGAAAATAATCAAAGTAAATACAGTTTAACAAAGCAAAAAATGCTCAGTGACAAAAAATGAACCCCCTTCTCTGCTCCCCCCTACCCCCCTCAATGAGAGGAATTATGTAAGGGTTACCCGAAGCAGAGTCTCTGCAGAGATCCCACCCGCACCGGTCCACCCGCACGGGAGCTCATACTTTTAAATATATACGCAAGCTATCTATACACTACAAAGACAATACGTTCTATGCATGTGGGTCAAAAAGGTCAAAATTCACCGTGTTTAGAAATGCAGGAAATAATTCACCAAATTTGTTAAAAATTTGATATGTGTGTTGTTTAGCCGACTTATAACGATGATGAAAAATTCAGCCGAAAATATAAAATTGATCGATGCGAAAAAATATCAACCATTGTATATTAATAAGCAATAATAGGTAAATTGAAAATAATCGAAGAAAAAGCGTGAAAGGAAAAGCAGTTTATTATCTGTTGAATTGAAAATAATCAAAGTAAATACAGTTTAACAAAGCAAAAAATGCTCAGTGACAAAAAATGAACCCCCTTCTCTGCTCCCCCCTACCCCCCTCAATGAGAGGAATTATGTAAGGGTTACCCGAAGCAGAGTCTCTGCAGAGATCCCACCCGCACCGGTCCACCCGCACGGGAGCTCATACTTTTAAATATATACGCAAGCTATCTATACACTACAAAGACAATACGTTCTATGCATGTGGGTCAAAAAGGTCAAAATTCACCGTGTTTAGAAATGCAGGAAATAATTCACCAAATTTGTTAAAAATTTGATATGTGTGTTGTTTAGCCGACTTATAACGATGATGAAAAATTCAGCCGAAAATATAAAATTGATCGATGCGAAAAAATATCAACCATTGTATATTAATAAGCAATAATAGGTAAATTGAAAATAATCGAAGAAAAAGCGTGAAAGGAAAAGCAGTTTATTATCTGTTGAATTGAAAATAATCAAAGTAAATACAGTTTAACAAAGCAAAAAATGCTCAGTGACAAAAAATGAACCCCCTTCTCTGCTCCCCCCTACCCCCCTCAATGAGAGGAATTATGTAAGGGTTACCCGAAGCAGAGTCTCTGCAGAGATCCCACCCGCACCGGTCCACCCGCACGGGAGCTCATACTTTTAAATATATACGCAAGCTATCTATACACTACAAAGACAATACGTTCTATGCATGTGGGTCAAAAAGGTCAAAATTCACCGTGTTTAGAAATGCAGGAAATAATTCACCAAATTTGTTAAAAATTTGATATTGTGTGTTGTTTAGCCGACTTATAACGATGATGAAAAATTCAGCCGAAAATATAAAATTGATCGATGCGAAAAAATATCAACCATTGTATATTAATAAGCAATAATAGGTAAATTGAAAATAATCGAAGAAAAAGCGTGAAAGGAAAAGCAGTTTATTATCTGTTGAATTGAAAATAATCAAAGTAAATACAGTTTAACAAAGCAAAAAATGCTCAGTGACAAAAAATGAACCCCCTTCTCTGCTCCCCCCTACCCCCCTCAATGAGAGGAATTATGTAAGGGTTACCCGAAGCAGAGTCTCTGCAGAGATCCCACCCGCACCGGTCCACCCGCACGGGAGCTCATACTTTTAAATATATACGCAAGCTATCTATACACTACAAAGACAATACGTTCTATGCATGTGGGTCAAAAAGGTCAAAATTCACCGTGTTTAGAAATGCAGGAAATAATTCACCAAATTTGTTAAAAATTTGATATGTGTGTTGTTTAGCCGACTTATAACGATGATGAAAAATTCAGCCGAAAATATAAAATTGATCGATGCGAAAAAATATCAACCATTGTATATTAATAAGCAATAATAGGTAAATTGAAAATAATCGAAGAAAAAGCGTGAAAGGAAAAGCAGTTTATTATCTGTTGAATTGAAAATAATCAAAGTAAATACAGTTTAACAAAGCAAAAAATGCTCAGTGACAAAAAATGAACCCCCTTCTCTGCTCCCCCTACCCCCCTCAATGAGAGGAATTATGTAAGGGTTACCCGAAGCAGAGTCTCTGCAGAGATCCCACCCGCACCGGTCCACCCGCACGGGAGCTCATACTTTTAAATATATACGCAAGCTATCTATACACTACAAAGACAATACGTTCTATGCATGTGGGTCAAAAAGGTCAAAATTCACCGTGTTTAGAAATGCAGGAAATAATTCACCAAATTTGTTAAAAATTTGATATGTGTGTTGTTTAGCCGACTTATAACGATGATGAAAAATTCAGCCGAAAATATAAAATTGATCGATGCGAAAAAATATCAACCATTGTATATTAATAAGCAATAATAGGTAAATTGAAAATAATCGAAGAAAAAGCGTGAAAGGAAAAGCAGTTTATTATCTGTTGAATTGAAAATAATCAAAGTAAATACAGTTTAACAAAGCAAAAAATGCTCAGTGACAAAAAATGAACCCCCTTCTCTGCTCCCCCCTACCCCCCTCAATGAGAGGAATTATGTAAGGGTTACCCGAAGCAGAGTCTCTGCAGAGATCCCACCCGCACCGGTCCACCCGCACGGGAGCTCATACTTTTAAATATATACGCAAGCTATCTATACACTACAAAGACAATACGTTCTATGCATGTGGGTCAAAAAGGTCAAAATTCACCGTGTTTAGAAATGCAGGAAATAATTCACCAAATTTGTTAAAAATTTGATATGTGTGTTGTTTAGCCGACTTATAACGATGATGAAAAATTCAGCCGAAAATATAAAATTGATCGATGCGAAAAAATATCAACCATTGTATATTAATAAGCAATAATAGGTAAATTGAAAATAATCGAAGAAAAAGCGTGAAAGGAAAAGCAGTTTATTATCTGTTGAATTGAAAATAATCAAAGTAAATACAGTTTAACAAAGCAAAAAATGCTCAGTGACAAAAAATGAACCCCCTTCTCTGCTCCCCCCTACCCCCCTCAATGAGAGGAATTATGTAAGGGTTACCCGAAGCAGAGTCTCTGCAGAGATCCCACCCGCACCGGTCCACCCGCACGGGAGCTCATACTTTTAAATATATACGCAAGCTATCTATACACTACAAAGACAATACGTTCTATGCATGTGGGTCAAAAAGGTCAAAATTCACCGTGTTTAGAAATGCAGGAAATAATTCACCAAATTTGTTAAAAATTTGATATGTGTGTTGTTTAGCCGACTTATAACGATGATGAAAAATTCAGCCGAAAATATAAAATTGATCGATGCGAAAAAATATCAACCATTGTATATTAATAAGCAATAATAGGTAAATTGAAAATAATCGAAGAAAAAGCGTGAAAGGAAAAGCAGTTTATTATCTGTTGAATTGAAAATAATCAAAGTAAATACAGTTTAACAAAGCAAAAAATGCTCAGTGACAAAAAATGAACCCCCTTCTCTGCTCCCCCCTACCCCCCTCAATGAGAGGAATTATGTAAGGGTTACCCGAAGCAGAGTCTCTGCAGAGATCCCACCCGCACCGGTCCACCCGCACGGGAGCTCATACTTTTAAATATATACGCAAGCTATCTATACACTACAAAGACAATACGTTCTATGCATGTGGGTCAAAAAGGTCAAAATTCACCGTGTTTAGAAATGCAGGAAATAATTCACCAAATTTGTTAAAAATTTGATATGTGTGTTGTTTAGCCGACTTATAACGATGATGAAAAATTCAGCCGAAAATATAAAATTGATCGATGCGAAAAAATATCAACCATTGTATATTAATAAGCAATAATAGGTAAATTGAAAATAATCGAAGAAAAAGCGTGAAAGGAAAAGCAGTTTATTATCTGTTGAATTGAAAATAATCAAAGTAAATACAGTTTAACAAAGCAAAAAATGCTCAGTGACAAAAAATGAACCCCCTTCTCTGCTCCCCCCTACCCCCCTCAATGAGAGGAATTATGTAAGGGTTACCCGAAGCAGAGTCTCTGCAGAGATCCCACCCGCACCGGTCCACCCGCACGGGAGCTCATACTTTTAAATATATACGCAAGCTATCTATACACTACAAAGACAATACGTTCTATGCATGTGGGTCAAAAAGGTCAAAATTCACCGTGTTTAGAAATGCAGGAAATAATTCACCAAATTTGTTAAAAATTTGATATGTGTGTTGTTTAGCCGACTTATAACGATGATGAAAAATTCAGCCGAAAATATAAAATTGATCGATGCGAAAAAATATCAACCATTGTATATTAATAAGCAATAATAGGTAAATTGAAAATAATCGAAGAAAAAGCGTGAAAGGAAAAGCAGTTTATTATCTGTTGAATTGAAAATAATCAAAGTAAATACAGTTTAACAAAGCAAAAAATGCTCAGTGACAAAAAATGAACCCCCTTCTCTGCTCCCCCCTACCCCCCTCAATGAGAGGAATTATGTAAGGGTTACCCGAAGCAGAGTCTCTGCAGAGATCCCACCCGCACCGGTCCACCCGCACGGGAGCTCATACTTTTAAATATATACGCAAGCTATCTATACACTACAAAGACAATACGTTCTATGCATGTGGGTCAAAAAGGTCAAAATTCACCGTGTTTAGAAATGCAGGAAATAATTCACCAAATTTGTTAAAAATTTGATATGTGTGTTGTTTAGCCGACTTATAACGATGATGAAAAATTCAGCCGAAAATATAAAATTGATCGATGCGAAAAAATATCAACCATTGTATATTAATAAGCAATAATAGGTAAATTGAAAATAATCGAAGAAAAAGCGTGAAAGGAAAAGCAGTTTATTATCTGTTGAATTGAAAATAATCAAAGTAAATACAGTTTAACAAAGCAAAAAATGCTCAGTGACAAAAAATGAACCCCCTTCTCTGCTCCCCCCTACCCCCCTCAATGAGAGGAATTATGTAAGGGTTACCCGAAGCAGAGTCTCTGCAGAGATCCCACCCGCACCGGTCCACCCGCACGGGAGCTCATACTTTTAAATATATACGCAAGCTATCTATACACTACAAAGACAATACGTTCTATGCATGTGGGTCAAAAAGGTCAAAATTCACCGTGTTTAGAAATGCAGGAAATAATTCACCAAATTTGTTAAAAATTTGATATGTGTGTTGTTTAGCCGACTTATAACGATGATGAAAAATTCAGCCGAAAATATAAAATTGATCGATGCGAAAAAATATCAACCATTGTATATTAATAAGCAATAATAGGTAAATTGAAAATAATCGAAGAAAAAGCGTGAAAGGAAAAGCAGTTTATTATCTGTTGAATTGAAAATAATCAAAGTAAATACAGTTTAACAAAGCAAAAAATGCTCAGTGACAAAAAATGAACCCCCTTCTCTGCTCCCCCCTACCCCCCTCAATGAGAGGAATTATGTAAGGGTTACCCGAAGCAGAGTCTCTGCAGAGATCCCACCCGCACCGGTCCACCCGCACGGGAGCTCATACTTTTAAATATATACGCAAGCTATCTATACACTACAAAGACAATACGTTCTATGCATGTGGGTCAAAAAGGTCAAAATTCACCGTGTTTAGAAATGCAGGAAATAATTCACCAAATTTGTTAAAAATTTGATATGTGTGTTGTTTAGCCGACTTATAACGATGATGAAAAATTCAGCCGAAAATATAAAATTGATCGATGCGAAAAAATATCAACCATTGTATATTAATAAGCAATAATAGGTAAATTGAAAATAATCGAAGAAAAAGCGTGAAAGGAAAAGCAGTTTATTATCTGTTGAATTGAAAATAATCAAAGTAAATACAGTTTAACAAAGCAAAAAATGCTCAGTGACAAAAAATGAACCCCCTTCTCTGCTCCCCCCTACCCCCCTCAATGAGAGGAATTATGTAAGGGTTACCCGAAGCAGAGTCTCTGCAGAGATCCCACCCGCACCGGTCCACCCGCACGGGAGCTCATACTTTTAAATATATACGCAAGCTATCTATACACTACAAAGACAATACGTTCTATGCATGTGGGTCAAAAAGGTCAAAATTCACCGTGTTTAGAAATGCAGGAAATAATTCACCAAATTTGTTAAAAATTTGATATGTGTGTTGTTTAGCCGACTTATAACGATGATGAAAAATTCAGCCGAAAATATAAAATTGATCGATGCGAAAAAAATATCAACCATTGTATATTAATAAGCAATAATAGGTAAATTGAAAATAATCGAAGAAAAAGCGTGAAAGGAAAAGCAGTTTATTATCTGTTGAATTGAAAATAATCAAAGTAAATACAGTTTAACAAAGCAAAAAATGCTCAGTGACAAAAAATGAACCCCCTTCTCTGCTCCCCCCTACCCCCCTCAATGAGAGGAATTATGTAAGGGTTACCCGAAGCAGAGTCTCTGCAGAGATCCCACCCGCACCGGTCCACCCGCACGGGAGCTCATACTTTTAAATATATACGCAAGCTATCTATACACTACAAAGACAATACGTTCTATGCATGTGGGTCAAAAAGGTCAAAATTCACCGTGTTTAGAAATGCAGGAAATAATTCACCAAATTTGTTAAAAATTTGATATGTGTGTTGTTTAGCCGACTTATAACGATGATGAAAAATTCAGCCGAAAATATAAAATTGATCGATGCGAAAAAATATCAACCATTGTATATTAATAAGCAATAATAGGTAAATTGAAAATAATCGAAGAAAAAGCGTGAAAGGAAAAGCAGTTTATTATCTGTTGAATTGAAAATAATCAAAGTAAATACAGTTTAACAAAGCAAAAAATGCTCAGTGACAAAAAATGAACCCCCTTCTCTGCTCCCCCCTACCCCCCTCAATGAGAGGAATTATGTAAGGGTTACCCGAAGCAGAGTCTCTGCAGAGATCCCACCCGCACCGGTCCACCCGCACGGGAGCTCATACTTTTAAATATATACGCAAGCTATCTATACACTACAAAGACAATACGTTCTATGCATGTGGGTCAAAAAGGTCAAAATTCACCGTGTTTAGAAATGCAGGAAATAATTCACCAAATTTGTTAAAAATTTGATATGTGTGTTGTTTAGCCGACTTATAACGATGATGAAAAATTCAGCCGAAAATATAAAATTGATCGATGCGAAAAAATATCAACCATTGTATATTAATAAGCGATAATAGGTAAATTGAAAATAATCGAAGAAAAAGCGTGAAAGGAAAAGCAGTTTATTATCTGTTGAATTGAAAATAATCAAAGTAAATACAGTTTAACAAAGCAAAAAATGCTCAGTGACAAAAAATGAACCCCCTTCTCTGCTCCCCCCTACCCCCCTCAATGAGAGGAATTATGTAAGGGTTACCCGAAGCAGAGTCTCTGCAGAGATCCCACCCGCACCGGTCCACCCGCACGGGAGCTCATACTTTTAAATATATACGCAAGCTATCTATACACTACAAAGACAATACGTTCTATGCATGTGGGTCAAAAAGGTCAAAATTCACCGTGTTTAGAAATGCAGGAAATAATTCACCAAATTTGTTAAAAATTTGATATGTGTGTTGTTTAGCCGACTTATAACGATGATGAAAAATTCAGCCGAAAATATAAAATTGATCGATGCGAAAAAATATCAACCATTGTATATTAATAAGCGATAATAGGTAAATTGAAAATAATCGAAGAAAAAGCGTGAAAGGAAAAGCAGTTTATTATCTGTTGAATTGAAAATAATCAAAGTAAATACAGTTTAACAAAGCAAAAAATGCTCAGTGACAAAAAATGAACCCCCTTCTCTGCTCCCCCCTACCCCCCTCAATGAGAGGAATTATGTAAGGGTTACCCGAAGCAGAGTCTCTGCAGAGATCCCACCCGCACCGGTCCACCCGCACGGGAGCTCATACTTTTAAATATATACGCAAGCTATCTATACACTACAAAGACAATACGTTCTATGCATGTGGGTCAAAAAGGTCAAAATTCACCGTGTTTAGAAATGCAGGAAATAATTCACCAAATTTGTTAAAAATTTGATATGTGTGTTGTTTAGCCGACTTATAACGATGATGAAAAATTCAGCCGAAAATATAAAATTGATCGATGCGAAAAAATATCAACCATTGTATATTAATAAGCGATAATAGGTAAATTGAAAATAATCGAAGAAAAAGCGTGAAAGGAAAAGCAGTTTATTATCTGTTGAATTGAAAATAATCAAAGTAAATACAGTTTAACAAAGCAAAAAATGCTCAGTGACAAAAAATGAACCCCCTTCTCTGCTCCCCCCTACCCCCCTCAATGAGAGGAATTATGTAAGGGTTACCCGAAGCAGAGTCTCTGCAGAGATCCCACCCGCACCGGTCCACCCGCACGGGAGCTCATACTTTTAAATATATACGCAAGCTATCTATACACTACAAAGACAATACGTTCTATGCATGTGGGTCAAAAAGGTCAAAATTCACCGTGTTTAGAAATGCAGGAAATAATTCACCAAATTTGTTAAAAATTTGATATGTGTGTTGTTTAGCCGACTTATAACGATGATGAAAAATTCAGCCGAAAATATAAAATTGATCGATGCGAAAAAATATCAACCATTGTATATTAATAAGCAATAATAGGTAAATTGAAAATAATCGAAGAAAAAGCGTGAAAGGAAAAGCAGTTTATTATCTGTTGAATTGAAAATAATCAAAGTAAATACAGTTTAACAAAGCAAAAAATGCTCAGTGACAAAAAATGAACCCCCCCTTCTCTGCTCCCCCCTACCCCCCTCAATGAGAGGAATTATGTAAGGGTTACCCGAAGCAGAGTCTCTGCAGAGATCCCACCCGCACCGGTCCACCCGCACGGGAGCTCATACTTTTAAATATATACGCAAGCTATCTATACACTACAAAGACAATACGTTCTATGCATGTGGGTCAAAAAGGTCAAAATTCACCGTGTTTAGAAATGCAGGAAATAATTCACCAAATTTGTTAAAAATTTGATATGTGTGTTGTTTAGCCGACTTATAACGATGATGAAAAATTCAGCCGAAAATATAAAATTGATCGATGCGAAAAAATATCAACCATTGTATATTAATAAGCAATAATAGGTAAATTGAAAATAATCGAAGAAAAAGCGTGAAAGGAAAAGCAGTTTATTATCTGTTGAATTGAAAATAATCAAAGTAAATACAGTTTAACAAAGCAAAAAATGCTCAGTGACAAAAAAATGAACCCCCTTCTCTGCTCCCCCCTACCCCCCTCAATGAGAGGAATTATGTAAGGGTTACCCGAAGCAGAGTCTCTGCAGAGATCCCACCCGCACCGGTCCACCCGCACGGGAGCTCATACTTTTAAATATATACGCAAGCTATCTATACACTACAAAGACAATACGTTCTATGCATGTGGGTCAAAAAGGTCAAAATTCACCGTGTTTAGAAATGCAGGAAATAATTCACCAAATTTGTTAAAAATTTGATATGTGTGTTGTTTAGCCGACTTATAACGATGATGAAAAATTCAGCCGAAAATATAAAATTGATCGATGCGAAAAAATATCAACCATTGTATATTAATAAGCAATAATAGGTAAATTGAAAATAATCGAAGAAAAAGCGTGAAAGGAAAAGCAGTTTATTATCTGTTGAATTGAAAATAATCAAAGTAAATACAGTTTAACAAAGCAAAAAATGCTCAGTGACAAAAAATGAACCCCCTTCTCTGCTCCCCCCTACCCCCCTCAATGAGAGGAATTATGTAAGGGTTACCCGAAGCAGAGTCTCTGCAGAGATCCCACCCGCACCGGTCCACCCGCACGGGAGCTCATACTTTTAAATATATACGCAAGCTATCTATACACTACAAAGACAATACGTTCTATGCATGTGGGTCAAAAAGGTCAAAATTCACCGTGTTTAGAAATGCAGGAAATAATTCACCAAATTTGTTAAAAATTTGATATGTGTGTTGTTTAGCCGACTTATAACGATGATGAAAAATTCAGCCGAAAATATAAAATTGATCGATGCGAAAAAATATCAACCATTGTATATTAATAAGCAATAATAGGTAAATTGAAAATAATCGAAGAAAAAGCGTGAAAGGAAAAGCAGTTTATTATCTGTTGAATTGAAAATAATCAAAGTAAATACAGTTTAACAAAGCAAAAAATGCTCAGTGACAAAAAATGAACCCCCTTCTCTGCTCCCCCTACCCCCCTCAATGAGAGGAATTATGTAAGGGTTACCCGAAGCAGAGTCTCTGCAGAGATCCCACCCGCACCGGTCCACCCGCACGGGAGCTCATACTTTTAAGTATATACGCAAGCTATCTATACACTACAAAGACAATACGTTCTATGCATGTGGGTCAAAAAGGTCAAAATTCACCGTGTTTAGAAATGCAGGAAATAATTCACCAAATTTGTTAAAAATTTGATATGTGTGTTGTTTAGCCGACTTATAACGATGATGAAAAATTCAGCCGAAAATATAAAATTGATCGATGCGAAAAAATATCAACCATTGTATATTAATAAGCGATAATAGGTAAATTGAAAATAATCGAAGAAAAAGCGTGAAAGGAAAAGCAGTTTGTTACCTGTTGAATTGAAAATAATCAAAGTAAATACAGTTTAACAAAGCAAAAAATGCTCAGTGACAAAAAATGAACCCCCTTCTCTGCTCCCCCCTACCCCCCTCAATGAGAGGAATTATGTAAGGGTTACCCGAAGCAGAGTCTCTGCAGAGATCCCACCCGCACCGGTCCACCCGCACGGGAGCTCATACTTTTAAATATATACGCAAGCTATCTATACACTACAAAGACAATACGTTCTATGCATGTGGGTCAAAAAGGTCAAAATTCACCGTGTTTAGAAATGCAGGAAATAATTCACCAAATTTGTTAAAAATTTGATATGTGTGTTGTTTAGCCGACTTATAACGATGATGAAAAATTCAGCCGAAAATATAAAATTGATCGATGCGAAAAAATATCAACCATTGTATATTAATAAGCGATAATAGGTAAATTGAAAATAATCGAAGAAAAAGCGTGAAAGGAAAAGCAGTTTGTTACCTGTTGAATTGAAAATAATCAAAGTAAATACAGTTTAACAAAGCAAAAAATGCTCAGTGACAAAAAATGAACCCCCTTCTCTGCTCCCCCCTACCCCCCTCAATGAGAGGAATTATGTAAGGGTTACCCGAAGCAGAGTCTCTGCAGAGATCCCACCCGCACCGGTCCACCCGCACGGGAGCTCATACTTTTAAATATATACGCAAGCTATCTATACACTACAAAGACAATACGTTCTATGCATGTGGGTCAAAAAGGTCAAAATTCACCGTGTTTAGAAATGCAGGAAATAATTCACCAAATTTGTTAAAAATTTGATATGTGTGTTGTTTAGCCGACTTATAACGATGATGAAAAATTCAGCCGAAAATATAAAATTGATCGATGCGAAAAAATATCAACCATTGTATATTAATAAGCAATAATAGGTAAATTGAAAATAATCGAAGAAAAAGCGTGAAAGGAAAAGCAGTTTATTATCTGTTGAATTGAAAATAATCAAAGTAAATACAGTTTAACAAAGCAAAAAATGCTCAGTGACAAAAAATGAACCCCCTTCTCTGCTCCCCCCTACCCCCCTCAATGAGAGGAATTATGTAAGGGTTACCCGAAGCAGAGTCTCTGCAGAGATCCCACCCGCACCGGTCCACCCGCACGGGAGCTCATACTTTTAAATATATACGCAAGCTATCTATACACTACAAAGACAATACGTTCTATGCATGTGGGTCAAAAAGGTCAAAATTCACCGTGTTTAGAAATGCAGGAAATAATTCACCAAATTTGTTAAAAATTTGATATGTGTGTTGTTTAGCCGACTTATAACGATGATGAAAAATTCAGCCGAAAATATAAAATTGATCGATGCGAAAAAATATCAACCATTGTATATTAATAAGCAATAATAGGTAAATTGAAAATAATCGAAGAAAAAGCGTGAAAGGAAAAGCAGTTTATTATCTGTTGAATTGAAAATAATCAAAGTAAATACAGTTTAACAAAGCAAAAAATGCTCAGTGACAAAAAATGAACCCCCTTCTCTGCTCCCCCTACCCCCCTCAATGAGAGGAATTATGTAAGGGTTACCCGAAGCAGAGTCTCTGCAGAGATCCCACCCGCACCGGTCCACCCGCACGGGAGCTCATACTTTTAAATATATACGCAAGCTATCTATACACTACAAAGACAATACGTTCTATGCATGTGGGTCAAAAAGGTCAAAATTCACCGTGTTTAGAAATGCAGGAAATAATTCACCAAATTTGTTAAAAATTTGATATGTGTGTTGTTTAGCCGACTTATAACGATGATGAAAAATTCAGCCGAAAATATAAAATTGATCGATGCGAAAAAATATCAACCATTGTATATTAATAAGCGATAATAGGTAAATTGAAAATAATCGAAGAAAAAGCGTGAAAGGAAAAGCAGTTTATTACCTGTTGAATTGAAAATAATCAAAGTAAATACAGTTTAACAAAGCAAAAAATGCTCAGTGACAAAAAATGAACCCCCTTCTCTGCTCCCCCCTACCCCCCTCAATGAGAGGAATTATGTAAGGGTTACCCGAAGCAGAGTCTCTGCAGAGATCCCACCCGCACCGGTCCACCCGCACGGGAGCTCATACTTTTAAATATATACGCAAGCTATCTATACACTACAAAGACAATACGTTCTATGCATGTGGGTCAAAAAGGTCAAAATTCACCGTGTTTAGAAATGCAGGAAATAATTCACCAAATTTGTTAAAAATTTGATATGTGTGTTGTTTAGCCGACTTATAACGATGATGAAAAATTCAGCCGAAAATATAAAATTGATCGATGCGAAAAAATATCAACCATTGTATATTAATAAGCGATAATAGGTAAATTGAAAATAATCGAAGAAAAAGCGTGAAAGGAAAAGCAGTTTATTACCTGTTGAATTGAAAATAATCAAAGTAAATACAGTTTAACAAAGCAAAAAATGCTCAGTGACAAAAAATGAACCCCCTTCTCTGCTCCCCCCTACCCCCCTCAATGAGAGGAATTATGTAAGGGTTACCCGAAGCAGAGTCTCTGCAGAGATCCCACCCGCACCGGTCCACCCGCACGGGAGCTCATACTTTTAAATATATACGCAAGCTATCTATACACTACAAAGACAATACGTTCTATGCATGTGGGTCAAAAAGGTCAAAATTCACCGTGTTTAGAAATGCAGGAAATAATTCACCAAATTTGTTAAAAATTTGATATGTGTGTTGTTTAGCCGACTTATAACGATGATGAAAAATTCAGCCGAAAATATAAAATTGATCGATGCGAAAAAATATCAACCATTGTATATTAATAAGCGATAATAGGTAAATTGAAAATAATCGAAGAAAAAGCGTGAAAGGAAAAGCAGTTTATTACCTGTTGAATTGAAAATAATCAAAGTAAATACAGTTTAACAAAGCAAAAAATGCTCAGTGACAAAAAATGAACCCCCTTCTCTGCTCCCCCCTACCCCCCTCAATGAGAGGAATTATGTAAGGGTTACCCGAAGCAGAGTCTCTGCAGAGATCCCACCCGCACCGGTCCACCCGCACGGGAGCTCATACTTTTAAATATATACGCAAGCTATCTATACACTACAAAGACAATACGTTCTATGCATGTGGGTCAAAAAGGTCAAAATTCACCGTGTTTAGAAATGCAGGAAATAATTCACCAAATTTGTTAAAAATTTGATATGTGTGTTGTTTAGCCGACTTATAACGATGATGAAAAATTCAGCCGAAAATATAAAATTGATCGATGCGAAAAAATATCAACCATTGTATATTAATAAGCGATAATAGGTAAATTGAAAATAATCGAAGAAAAAGCGTGAAAGGAAAAGCAGTTTATTACCTGTTGAATTGAAAATAATCAAAGTAAATACAGTTTAACAAAGCAAAAAATGCTCAGTGACAAAAAATGAACCCCCTTCTCTGCTCCCCCCTACCCCCCTCAATGAGAGGAATTATGTAAGGGTTACCCGAAGCAGAGTCTCTGCAGAGATCCCACCCGCACCGGTCCACCCGCACGGGAGCTCATACTTTTAAATATATACGCAAGCTATCTATACACTACAAAGACAATACGTTCTATGCATGTGGGTCAAAAAGGTCAAAATTCACCGTGTTTAGAAATGCAGGAAATAATTCACCAAATTTGTTAAAAATTTGATATGTGTGTTGTTTAGCCGACTTATAACGATGATGAAAAATTCAGCCGAAAATATAAAATTGATCGATGCGAAAAAATATCAACCATTGTATATTAATAAGCGATAATAGGTAAATTGAAAATAATCGAAGAAAAAGCGTGAAAGGAAAAGCAGTTTATTACCTGTTGAATTGAAAATAATCAAAGTAAATACAGTTTAACAAAGCAAAAAATGCTCAGTGACAAAAAATGAACCCCCTTCTCTGCTCCCCCCTACCCCCCTCAATGAGAGGAATTATGTAAGGGTTACCCGAAGCAGAGTCTCTGCAGAGATCCCACCCGCACCGGTCCACCCGCACGGGAGCTCATACTTTTAAATATATACGCAAGCTATCTATACACTACAAAGACAATACGTTCTATGCATGTGGGTCAAAAAGGTCAAAATTCACCGTGTTTAGAAATGCAGGAAATAATTCACCAAATTTGTTAAAAATTTGATATGTGTGTTGTTTAGCCGACTTATAACGATGATGAAAAATTCAGCCGAAAATATAAAATTGATCGATGCGAAAAAATATCAACCATTGTATATTAATAAGCGATAATAGGTAAATTGAAAATAATCGAAGAAAAAGCGTGAAAGGAAAAGCAGTTTATTACCTGTTGAATTGAAAATAATCAAAGTAAATACAGTTTAACAAAGCAAAAAATGCTCAGTGACAAAAAATGAACCCCCTTCTCTGCTCCCCCCTACCCCCCTCAATGAGAGGAATTATGTAAGGGTTACCCGAAGCAGAGTCTCTGCAGAGATCCCACCCGCACCGGTCCACCCGCACGGGAGCTCATACTTTTAAATATATACGCAAGCTATCTATACACTACAAAGACAATACGTTCTATGCATGTGGGTCAAAAAGGTCAAAATTCACCGTGTTTAGAAATGCAGGAAATAATTCACCAAATTTGTTAAAAATTTGATATGTGTGTTGTTTAGCCGACTGATAACGATGATGAAAAATTCAGCCGAAAATATAAAATTGATCGATGCGAAAAAATATCAACCATTGTATATTAATAAGCAATAATAGGTAAATTGAAAATAATCGAAGAAAAAGCGTGAAAGGAAAAGCAGTTTATTATCTGTTGAATTGAAAATAATCAAAGTAAATACAGTTTAACAAAGCAAAAAAATGCTCAGTGACAAAAAATGAACCCCCTTCTCTGCTCCCCCCTACCCCCCTCAATGAGAGGAATTATGTAAGGGTTACCCGAAGCAGAGTCTCTGCAGAGATCCCACCCGCACCGGTCCACCCGCACGGGAGCTCATACTTTTAAATATATACGCAAGCTATCTATACACTACAAAGACAATACGTTCTATGCATGTGGGTCAAAAAGGTCAAAATTCACCGTGTTTAGAAATGCAGGAAATAATTCACCAAATTTGTTAAAAATTTGATATGTGTGTTGTTTAGCCGACTTATAACGATGATGAAAAATTCAGCCGAAAATATAAAATTGATCGATGCGAAAAAATATCAACCATTGTATATTAATAAGCAATAATAGGTAAATTGAAAATAATCGAAGAAAAAGCGTGAAAGGAAAAGCAGTTTATTATCTGTTGAATTGAAAATAATCAAAGTAAATACAGTTTAACAAAGCAAAAAATGCTCAGTGACAAAAAATGAACCCCCTTCTCTGCTCCCCCCTACCCCCCTCAATGAGAGGAATTATGTAAGGGTTACCCGAAGCAGAGTCTCTGCAGAGATCCCACCCGCACCGGTCCACCCGCACGGGAGCTCATACTTTTAAATATATACGCAAGCTATCTATACACTACAAAGACAATACGTTCTATGCATGTGGGTCAAAAAGGTCAAAATTCACCGTGTTTAGAAATGCAGGAAATAATTCACCAAATTTGTTAAAAATTTGATATGTGTGTTGTTTAGCCGACTTATAACGATGATGAAAAATTCAGCCGAAAATATAAAATTGATCGATGCGAAAAAATATCAACCATTGTATATTAATAAGCAATAATAGGTAAATTGAAAATAATCGAAGAAAAAGCGTGAAAGGAAAAGCAGTTTATTATCTGTTGAATTGAAAATAATCAAAGTAAATACAGTTTAACAAAGCAAAAAATGCTCAGTGACAAAAAAATGAACCCCCTTCTCTGCTCCCCCCTACCCCCCTCAATGAGAGGAATTATGTAAGGGTTACCCGAAGCAGAGTCTCTGCAGAGATCCCACCCGCACCGGTCCACCCGCACGGGAGCTCATACTTTTAAATATATACGCAAGCTATCTATACACTACAAAGACAATACGTTCTATGCATGTGGGTCAAAAAGGTCAAAATTCACCGTGTTTAGAAATGCAGGAAATAATTCACCAAATTTGTTAAAAATTTGATATGTGTGTTGTTTAGCCGACTTATAACGATGATGAAAAATTCAGCCGAAAATATAAAATTGATCGATGCGAAAAAATATCAACCATTGTATATTAATAAGCAATAATAGGTAAATTGAAAATAATCGAAGAAAAAGCGTGAAAGGAAAAGCAGTTTATTATCTGTTGAATTGAAAATAATCAAAGTAAATACAGTTTAACAAAGCAAAAAATGCTCAGTGACAAAAAATGAACCCCCTTCTCTGCTCCCCCCTACCCCCCTCAATGAGAGGAATTATGTAAGGGTTACCCGAAGCAGAGTCTCTGCAGAGATCCCACCCGCACCGGTCCACCCGCACGGGAGCTCATACTTTTAAATATATACGCAAGCTATCTATACACTACAAAGACAATACGTTCTATGCATGTGGGTCAAAAAGGTCAAAATTCACCGTGTTTAGAAATGCAGGAAATAATTCACCAAATTTGTTAAAAATTTGATATGTGTGTTGTTTAGCCGACTTATAACGATGATGAAAAATTCAGCCGAAAATATAAAATTGATCGATGCGAAAAAATATCAACCATTGTATATTAATAAGCAATAATAGGTAAATTGAAAATAATCGAAGAAAAAGCGTGAAAGGAAAAGCAGTTTATTATCTGTTGAATTGAAAATAATCAAAGTAAATACAGTTTAACAAAGCAAAAAATGCTCAGTGACAAAAAATGAACCCCCTTCTCTGCTCCCCCCTACCCCCCTCAATGAGAGGAATTATGTAAGGGTTACCCGAAGCAGAGTCTCTGCAGAGATCCCACCCGCACCGGTCCACCCGCACGGGAGCTCATACTTTTAAATATATACGCAAGCTATCTATACACTACAAAGACAATACGTTCTATGCATGTGGGTCAAAAAGGTCAAAATTCACCGTGTTTAGAAATGCAGGAAATAATTCACCAAATTTGTTAAAAATTTGATATGTGTGTTGTTTAGCCGACTTATAACGATGATGAAAAATTCAGCCGAAAATATAAAATTGATCGATGCGAAAAAATATCAACCATTGTATATTAATAAGCGATAATAGGTAAATTGAAAATAATCGAAGAAAAAGCGTGAAAGGAAAAGCAGTTTATTATCTGTTGAATTGAAAATAATCAAAGTAAATACAGTTTAACAAAGCAAAAAATGCTCAGTGACAAAAAATGAACCCCCTTCTCTGCTCCCCCTACCCCCCTCAATGAGAGGAATTATGTAAGGGTTACCCGAAGCAGAGTCTCTGCAGAGATCCCACCCGCACCGGTCCACCCGCACGGGAGCTCATACTTTTAAATATATACGCAAGCTATCTATACACTACAAAGACAATACGTTCTATGCATGTGGGTCAAAAAGGTCAAAATTCACCGTGTTTAGAAATGCAGGAAATAATTCACCAAATTTGTTAAAAATTTGATATGTGTGTTGTTTAGCCGACTTATAACGATGATGAAAAATTCAGCCGAAAATATAAAATTGATCGATGCGAAAAAATATCAACCATTGTATATTAATAAGCGATAATAGGTAAATTGAAAATAATCGAAGAAAAAGCGTGAAAGGAAAAGCAGTTTATTATCTGTTGAATTGAAAATAATCAAAGTAAATACAGTTTAACAAAGCAAAAAATGCTCAGTGACAAAAAATGAACCCCCTTCTCTGCTCCCCCTACCCCCCTCAATGAGAGGAATTATGTAAGGGTTACCCGAAGCAGAGTCTCTGCAGAGATCCCACCCGCACCGGTCCACCCGCACGGGAGCTCATACTTTTAAATATATACGCAAGCTATCTATACACTACAAAGACAATACGTTCTATGCATGTGGGTCAAAAAGGTCAAAATTCACCGTGTTTAGAAATGCAGGAAATAATTCACCAAATTTGTTAAAAATTTGATATGTGTGTTGTTTAGCCGACTTATAACGATGATGAAAAATTCAGCCGAAAATATAAAATTGATCGATGCGAAAAAATATCAACCATTGTATATTAATAAGCGATAATAGGTAAATTGAAAATAATCGAAGAAAAAGCGTGAAAGGAAAAGCAGTTTATTATCTGTTGAATTGAAAATAATCAAAGTAAATACAGTTTAACAAAGCAAAAAATGCTCAGTGACAAAAAATGAACCCCCTTCTCTGCTCCCCCTACCCCCCTCAATGAGAGGAATTATGTAAGGGTTACCCGAAGCAGAGTCTCTGCAGAGATCCCACCCGCACCGGTCCACCCGCACGGGAGCTCATACTTTTAAATATATACGCAAGCTATCTATACACTACAAAGACAATACGTTCTATGCATGTGGGTCAAAAAGGTCAAAATTCACCGTGTTTAGAAATGCAGGAAATAATTCACCAAATTTGTTAAAAATTTGATATGTGTGTTGTTTAGCCGACTTATAACGATGATGAAAAATTCAGCCGAAAATATAAAATTGATCGATGCGAAAAAATATCAACCATTGTATATTAATAAGCAATAATAGGTAAATTGAAAATAATCGAAGAAAAAGCGTGAAAGGAAAAGCAGTTTATTATCTGTTGAATTGAAAATAATCAAAGTAAATACAGTTTAACAAAGCAAAAAATGCTCAGTGACAAAAAATGAACCCCCCCTTCTCTGCTCCCCCCTACCCCCCTCAATGAGAGGAATTATGTAAGGGTTACCCGAAGCAGAGTCTCTGCAGAGATCCCACCCGCACCGGTCCACCCGCACGGGAGCTCATACTTTTAAATATATACGCAAGCTATCTATACACTACAAAGACAATACGTTCTATGCATGTGGGTCAAAAAGGTCAAAATTCACCGTGTTTAGAAATGCAGGAAATAATTCACCAAATTTGTTAAAAATTTGATATGTGTGTTGTTTAGCCGACTTATAACGATGATGAAAAATTCAGCCGAAAATATAAAATTGATCGATGCGAAAAAAATATCAACCATTGTATATTAATAAGCAATAATAGGTAAATTGAAAATAATCGAAGAAAAAGCGTGAAAGGAAAAGCAGTTTATTATCTGTTGAATTGAAAATAATCAAAGTAAATACAGTTTAACAAAGCAAAAAATGCTCAGTGACAAAAAATGAACCCCCTTCTCTGCTCCCCCCTACCCCCCTCAATGAGAGGAATTATGTAAGGGTTACCCAAAGCAGAGTCTCTGCAGAGATCCCACCCGCACCGGTCCACCCGCACGGGAGCTCATACTTTTAAATATATACGCAAGCTATCTATACACTACAAAGACAATACGTTCTATGCATGTGGGTCAAAAAGGTCAAAATTCACCGTGTTTAGAAATGCAGGAAATAATTCACCAAATTTGTTAAAAATTTGATATGTGTGTTGTTTAGCCGACTTATAACGATGATGAAAAATTCAGCCGAAAATATAAAATTGATCGATGCGAAAAAATATCAACCATTGTATATTAATAAGCAATAATAGGTAAATTGAAAATAATCGAAGAAAAAGCGTGAAAGGAAAAGCAGTTTATTATCTGTTGAATTGAAAATAATCAAAGTAAATACAGTTTAACAAAGCAAAAAATGCTCAGTGACAAAAAATGAACCCCCTTCTCTGCTCCCCCCTACCCCCCTCAATGAGAGGAATTATGTAAGGGTTACCCGAAGCAGAGTCTCTGCAGAGATCCCACCCGCACCGGTCCACCCGCACGGGAGCTCATACTTTTAAATATATACGCAAGCTATCTATACACTACAAAGACAATACGTTCTATGCATGTGGGTCAAAAAGGTCAAAATTCACCGTGTTTAGAAATGCAGGAAATAATTCACCAAATTTGTTAAAAATTTGATATGTGTGTTGTTTAGCCGACTTATAACGATGATGAAAAATTCAGCCGAAAATATAAAATTGATCGATGCGAAAAAATATCAACCATTGTATATTAATAAGCAATAATAGGTAAATTGAAAATAATCGAAGAAAAAGCGTGAAAGGAAAAGCAGTTTATTATCTGTTGAATTGAAAATAATCAAAGTAAATACAGTTTAACAAAGCAAAAAATGCTCAGTGACAAAAAATGAACCCCCTTCTCTGCTCCCCCTACCCCCCTCAATGAGAGGAATTATGTAAGGGTTACCCGAAGCAGAGTCTCTGCAGAGATCCCACCCGCACCGGTCCACCCGCACGGGAGCTCATACTTTTAAGTATATACGCAAGCTATCTATACACTACAAAGACAATACGTTCTATGCATGTGGGTCAAAAAGGTCAAAATTCACCGTGTTTAGAAATGCAGGAAATAATTCACCAAATTTGTTAAAAATTTGATATGTGTGTTGTTTAGCCGACTTATAACGATGATGAAAAATTCAGCCGAAAATATAAAATTGATCGATGCGAAAAAATATCAACCATTGTATATTAATAAGCAATAATAGGTAAATTGAAAATAATCGAAGAAAAAGCGTGAAAGGAAAAGCAGTTTATTATCTGTTGAATTGAAAATAATCAAAGTAAATACAGTTTAACAAAGCAAAAAATGCTCAGTGACAAAAAATGAACCCCCCCTTCTCTGCTCCCCCCTACCCCCCTCAATGAGAGGAATTATGTAAGGGTTACCCGAAGCAGAGTCTCTGCAGAGATCCCACCCGCACCGGTCCACCCGCACGGGAGCTCATACTTTTAAATATATACGCAAGCTATCTATACACTACAAAGACAATACGTTCTATGCATGTGGGTCAAAAAGGTCAAAATTCACCGTGTTTAGAAATGCAGGAAATAATTCACCAAATTTGTTAAAAATTTGATATGTGTGTTGTTTAGCCGACTTATAACGATGATGAAAAATTCAGCCGAAAATATAAAATTGATCGATGCGAAAAAATATCAACCATTGTATATTAATAAGCAATAATAGGTAAATTGAAAATAATCGAAGAAAAAGCGTGAAAGGAAAAGCAGTTTATTATCTGTTGAATTGAAAATAATCAAAGTAAATACAGTTTAACAAAGCAAAAAATGCTCAGTGACAAAAAATGAACCCCCTTCTCTGCTCCCCCCTACCCCCCTCAATGAGAGGAATTATGTAAGGGTTACCAAAGCAGAGTCTCTGCAGAGATCCCACCCGCACCGGTCCACCCGCACGGGAGCTCATACTTTTAAATATATACGCAAGCTATCTATACACTACAAAGACAATACGTTCTATGCATGTGGGTCAAAAAGGTCAAAATTCACCGTGTTTAGAAATGCAGGAAATAATTCACCAAATTTGTTAAAAATTTGATATGTGTGTTGTTTAGCCGACTTATAACGATGATGAAAAATTCAGCCGAAAATATAAAATTGATCGATGCGAAAAAATATCAACCATTGTATATTAATAAGCAATAATAGGTAAATTGAAAATAATCGAAGAAAAAGCGTGAAAGGAAAAGCAGTTTATTATCTGTTGAATTGAAAATAATCAAAGTAAATACAGTTTAACAAAGCAAAAAAATGCTCAGTGACAAAAAATGAACCCCCTTCTCTGCTCCCCCCTACCCCCCTCAATGAGAGGAATTATGTAAGGGTTACCCGAAGCAGAGTCTCTGCAGAGATCCCACCCGCACCGGTCCACCCGCACGGGAGCTCATACTTTTAAATATATACGCAAGCTATCTATACACTACAAAGACAATACGTTCTATGCATGTGGGTCAAAAAGGTCAAAATTCACCGTGTTTAGAAATGCAGGAAATAATTCACCAAATTTGTTAAAAATTTGATATGTGTGTTGTTTAGCCGACTTATAACGATGATGAAAAAATTCAGCCGAAAATATAAAATTGATCGATGCGAAAAAATATCAACCATTGTATATTAATAAGCAATAATAGGTAAATTGAAAATAATCGAAGAAAAAGCGTGAAAGGAAAAGCAGTTTATTATCTGTTGAATTGAAAATAATCAAAGTAAATACAGTTTAACAAAGCAAAAAATGCTCAGTGACAAAAAATGAACCCCCTTCTCTGCTCCCCCTACCCCCCTCAATGAGAGGAATTATGTAAGGGTTACCCGAAGCAGAGTCTCTGCAGAGATCCCACCCGCACCGGTCCACCCGCACGGGAGCTCATACTTTTAAGTATATACGCAAGCTATCTATACACTACAAAGACAATACGTTCTATGCATGTGGGTCAAAAAGGTCAAAATTCACCGTGTTTAGAAATGCAGGAAATAATTCACCAAATTTGTTAAAAATTTGATATGTGTGTTGTTTAGCCGACTTATAACGATGATGAAAAATTCAGCCGAAAATATAAAATTGATCGATGCGAAAAAATATCAACCATTGTATATTAATAAGCGATAATAGGTAAATTGAAAATAATCGAAGAAAAAGCGTGAAAGGAAAAGCAGTTTGTTACCTGTTGAATTGAAAATAATCAAAGTAAATACAGTTTAACAAAGCAAAAAATGCTCAGTGACAAAAAATGAACCCCCTTCTCTGCTCCCCCCTACCCCCCTCAATGAGAGGAATTATGTAAGGGTTACCCGAAGCAGAGTCTCTGCAGAGATCCCACCCGCACCGGTCCACCCGCACGGGAGCTCATACTTTTAAATATATACGCAAGCTATCTATACACTACAAAGACAATACGTTCTATGCATGTGGGTCAAAAAGGTCAAAATTCACCGTGTTTAGAAATGCAGGAAATAATTCACCAAATTTGTTAAAAATTTGATATGTGTGTTGTTTAGCCGACTTATAACGATGATGAAAAATTCAGCCGAAAATATAAAATTGATCGATGCGAAAAAATATCAACCATTGTATATTAATAAGCAATAATAGGTAAATTGAAAATAATCGAAGAAAAAGCGTGAAAGGAAAAGCAGTTTATTATCTGTTGAATTGAAAATAATCAAAGTAAATACAGTTTAACAAAGCAAAAAATGCTCAGTGACAAAAAATGAACCCCCTTCTCTGCTCCCCCCTACCCCCCTCAATGAGAGGAATTATGTAAGGGTTACCCGAAGCAGAGTCTCTGCAGAGATCCCACCCGCACCGGTCCACCCGCACGGGAGCTCATACTTTTAAATATATACGCAAGCTATCTATACACTACAAAGACAATACGTTCTATGCATGTGGGTCAAAAAGGTCAAAATTCACCGTGTTTAGAAATGCAGGAAATAATTCACCAAATTTGTTAAAAATTTGATATGTGTGTTGTTTAGCCGACTTATAACGATGATGAAAAATTCAGCCGAAAATATAAAATTGATCGATGCGAAAAAATATCAACCATTGTATATTAATAAGCAATAATAGGTAAATTGAAAATAATCGAAGAAAAAGCGTGAAAGGAAAAGCAGTTTATTATCTGTTGAATTGAAAATAATCAAAGTAAATACAGTTTAACAAAGCAAAAAATGCTCAGTGACAAAAAATGAACCCCCTTCTCTGCTCCCCCTACCCCCCTCAATGAGAGGAATTATGTAAGGGTTACCCGAAGCAGAGTCTCTGCAGAGATCCCACCCGCACCGGTCCACCCGCACGGGAGCTCATACTTTTAAATATATACGCAAGCTATCTATACACTACAAAGACAATACGTTCTATGCATGTGGGTCAAAAAGGTCAAAATTCACCGTGTTTAGAAATGCAGGAAATAATTCACCAAATTTGTTAAAAATTTGATATGTGTGTTGTTTAGCCGACTTATAACGATGATGAAAAATTCAGCCGAAAATATAAAATTGATCGATGCGAAAAAAATATCAACCATTGTATATTAATAAGCGATAATAGGTAAATTGAAAATAATCGAAGAAAAAGCGTGAAAGGAAAAGCAGTTTATTACCTGTTGAATTGAAAATAATCAAAGTAAATACAGTTTAACAAAGCAAAAAATGCTCAGTGACAAAAAATGAACCCCCTTCTCTGCTCCCCCCTACCCCCCTCAATGAGAGGAATTATGTAAGGGTTACCCGAAGCAGAGTCTCTGCAGAGATCCCACCCGCACCGGTCCACCCGCACGGGAGCTCATACTTTTAAATATATACGCAAGCTATCTATACACTACAAAGACAATACGTTCTATGCATGTGGGTCAAAAAGGTCAAAATTCACCGTGTTTAGAAATGCAGGAAATAATTCACCAAATTTGTTAAAAATTTGATATGTGTGTTGTTTAGCCGACTTATAACGATGATGAAAAATTCAGCCGAAAATATAAAATTGATCGATGCGAAAAAATATCAACCATTGTATATTAATAAGCGATAATAGGTAAATTGAAAATAATCGAAGAAAAAGCGTGAAAGGAAAAGCAGTTTATTACCTGTTGAATTGAAAATAATCAAAGTAAATACAGTTTAACAAAGCAAAAAATGCTCAGTGACAAAAAATGAACCCCCTTCTCTGCTCCCCCCTACCCCCCTCAATGAGAGGAATTATGTAAGGGTTTACCCGAAGCAGAGTCTCTGCAGAGATCCCACCCGCACCGGTCCACCCGCACGGGAGCTCATACTTTTAAATATATACGCAAGCTATCTATACACTACAAAGACAATACGTTCTATGCATGTGGGTCAAAAAGGTCAAAATTCACCGTGTTTAGAAATGCAGGAAATAATTCACCAAATTTGTTAAAAATTTGATATGTGTGTTGTTTAGCCGACTTATAACGATGATGAAAAATTCAGCCGAAAATATAAAATTGATCGATGCGAAAAAATATCAACCATTGTATATTAATAAGCGATAATAGGTAAATTGAAAATAATCGAAGAAAAAGCGTGAAAGGAAAAGCAGTTTATTACCTGTTGAATTGAAAATAATCAAAGTAAATACAGTTTAACAAAGCAAAAAATGCTCAGTGACAAAAAATGAACCCCCTTCTCTGCTCCCCCCTACCCCCCTCAATGAGAGGAATTATGTAAGGGTTACCCGAAGCAGAGTCTCTGCAGAGATCCCACCCGCACCGGTCCACCCGCACGGGAGCTCATACTTTTAAATATATACGCAAGCTATCTATACACTACAAAGACAATACGTTCTATGCATGTGGGTCAAAAAGGTCAAAATTCACCGTGTTTAGAAATGCAGGAAATAATTCACCAAATTTGTTAAAAATTTGATATGTGTGTTGTTTAGCCGACTTATAACGATGATGAAAAATTCAGCCGAAAATATAAAATTGATCGATGCGAAAAAATATCAACCATTGTATATTAATAAGCGATAATAGGTAAATTGAAAATAATCGAAGAAAAAGCGTGAAAGGAAAAGCAGTTTATTACCTGTTGAATTGAAAATAATCAAAGTAAATACAGTTTAACAAAGCAAAAAATGCTCAGTGACAAAAAATGAACCCCCTTCTCTGCTCCCCCCTACCCCCCTCAATGAGAGGAATTATGTAAGGGTTACCCGAAGCAGAGTCTCTGCAGAGATCCCACCCGCACCGGTCCACCCGCACGGGAGCTCATACTTTTAAATATATACGCAAGCTATCTATACACTACAAAGACAATACGTTCTATGCATGTGGGTCAAAAAGGTCAAAATTCACCGTGTTTAGAAATGCAGGAAATAATTCACCAAATTTGTTAAAAATTTGATATGTGTGTTGTTTAGCCGACTTATAACGATGATGAAAAATTCAGCCGAAAATATAAAATTGATCGATGCGAAAAAATATCAACCATTGTATATTAACTCTTTCCCTACGGGCCCAGTTAAAATGGGTCACTGAAGACCCGCAAAGTCGTCAATCGAAAAACACGGCACACGGTAACGCAAGATTAAAAATTGAAATTCGACAAGCGCTAGGAACATGAAATCCACGCACACGCCAAGTTTGATTTGATTTCATAAACAACTCTGCGATTGGTGGCATTTTGAGTTTTCAAGATGCTACGCGGGCGTGCAAGATGGCCTTTTCTGGATAAATGTAAATTTTTCAACCTGATTTATGATAATTAATGCTAATTTATATTAACATAATGTGTTTTGTTCGGGAAATTTAAAAGACCAAGTAAAAGCCGGTTTATTGGGCTTCCAGAAAATGTATAGCTTTCGCAACAGTTATGGTTATTTCAAGAGATATCAATAGAACAACGTGGTCGTTCAATTTTTGATGTTTTTCAGCCGTAAGGAAAGAGTTAAAGAACTTTGTACACAATCATGTCAGCCCATCATCATCGTTTTTAAACATTTATTAACATTCTATACATATGCACAATTACTATAAATAAAATCTTCACTGTTAATTTTCACAAGATTTTACAAAAATAAGCCGAAATTATAAGTATTTAAAGAGGAAAGCAACGCTAAAGCGAACGAGAATTCCCGTATAATTTGTGAGGGCGACGTTTACCTAATTGAAAGTTTCAATAAAACCAAAAATGTTTTACCAGTAGACATAGTACAGCAAAAGAACATGGAAAAGGTGTAAAATGTTTATTTTACCTCTCGTCGGGCAGGATATTCACGAAGAAACCATTAATTTTGTTCTTGTAAGTTGTAACCAACAAAAAATCACCGAACAACAACACTTCGACAGTGAGAGAAAACCACAAAAAAGATTCTGTGTTGTAGAATATGAAGGCTATAGGCAAACTCACAACATCACTGTACATCTGCAGCAATCCAACAAAGTTAAACGGCATATTTTCGTAATTAAATCCATCTGGAGATATCTTTTTCATCTTGCTAATTTGTTTACCACTTCAAACTTTTTTTTGGCTGTTGCTACTTGCTGTCGTCAGCGTCATAAATCATGATAGAAAACCATCCATGCATTGGCCGATTAGCTTAGAAGAGCATGAAAGACCTCCCCTGATTGGTAGTTGACGGTTTGGGGAGAATTGCAATGTCGATCTAATTATATTAATAACTTTTAGTGATTTTTATAAAAGAAATACCTAATGGTTTTCCGTGTTCGGATACTCTGATCCAAACACTTGGGATGTTGTTCGACTTTCGAAAAGCTAAAAACACTCGCCTAAGCGGCTCGTGTTTTTTTACGCGACACCCGCGTGTAACACCCGCGTGTAAGCGTGTTTGGATCAGAGCTGTATTCGAACCAAGGGTCTTGGAGGTCAAATAACTCGATTTTGGCTTCTTTATTTTTTATTTGGCCTCGAAAAAAATGTTTGGCCTTTTGGCTCCTTTTTTGGCCTCTTAACAGTTGACAAGAATATTTCGAAAATGTTGTCGATTTTTTTTATTGTATTTGAATGTAAATGTCATTGTCAGAGGATAACCTGGTTGCAATCAATTGTAAAGCCGCTGATAAACTAACCAATATTTCAGCATAGCACTGCTGTTAACAAATGTTTGTATCTGCTTGGCTTTTTATCCCTTTTCTCCGACATAACGGTCCTATTTGGCTCCTTTTTGGCTTCTTTTCAACAAAAAGTAGTTTGGCCTAATTTCGTAGATTTTGCCTACTTTTCAAACGATATTTGGCTCTGAGCATGCGCTGGAGTCTACCAACCCTTCCGAACACGGAAAACCATTCATAGGTAAGAACACGCGAAGACTTTACGCAGTGATTCTACAATTCCAAATCATTAATAATTAATGACCGAAAACCAAGGAAATATCAGCACGGGGATTTACATAAATTAAGTCAACTTTCACCTCGATTTTCTCTTAAAATACTGATTTGTTTGAGATGTAATATGAAACACTCGGAAGAGTCGAACCAGAACGAGTTGTTTCACTCAAAAGTGAAATAGCTCAGCTCTCGGGCATTAAGCAAATTAACACACTAAACCATGGCAAACTGAAAAAAACAAGAAGCCATTGTCAGAGACACCACTTCTTCAACAAAACTAATATTATGGTACTATGTAGACTCCCAGGAACAAAACAAAATCTATTTGTTACAGAATCTCCGTACCAAGGTCACCTGCAGGACTGAAAGATAAAAGATCTCGCAACAAAAATCTACGGACGGTCATGCTTTCAAGTTTTCCAAGTTTTCTACACTACTGTGAAACGTTTGGGCCAGATCGAGTGAAAAATGTTTCAATGTGAGAAATAACTCATTGAGTTCAATTTCATAGCATTTTGCTATTTTAGAGTCATCGTTCTAAACCCAGTCCCCTGGCCGGACGCGGTCCCTAACTATACTTCTTCTAATAACATGCTTGCAACTTTTCCTCTAATTTTGATTTGAAGAGCATTATCTCGTATTTCCAACGGTCAACTTATTTGAAACTTTGCAAGAGCAGTTATATTATACTATTGGATGTTTTATCAAACATTAAGGTAAATTTCAAATGCAATTTTTTAGATATTGATGTATGTTTTTTAAAGAATATGGCAATTTATAAAGTCAGCGCGACCGGATAGAATTTCAATTGATGGTACCGAAAAAGATGGCGGCTGTACATTTTACCAGAATGCTTTGCGACCTTAAATCACCTGTAATAACAGCTAAACATTGTTTACCTTGTAAACATGAACTAAATACGTAAAAGCTTCCTTTTCACCAAACTTAATCTTTTTGAAACTCTATCCTCTGCTATTTTTACGAGATTCAATGTTTACTGCGCGCAAGGAATTATGGTTAAATATACCAGTCGCCATCTTTTTTGGTACCGTCAATTGTGGAAGATCGCTATCTATGCATGTGCAGTAGTTGTCGCGCCAGAGTCCAGACAATACATGAAACGCGTGGTATTTGATTTCACGGGATGGAAAATTTATAACTTCGCGAGGCTTGCTCTTTCGAGTAAATGTTGTTCGAATTAGATGTATCGTGTTCAAATGGTCTGATTGAATTTTGACATTATAAACGCGCCATATGATTACCGTATGTTATTTTAATACTAACTTTGTCTTTAATTTAATTTAATTAATTTGTCACAATTACAACAAAGGGCAACTTACATATTTACAAAAACAGTGACACGAGAAGGTAACAGGAAACAATTCCCAATTGACAACCGACCCCAAACAGAAACAATACACTAAAATACAATTATCCAATTTTATAAGTCCAACAGTATCTAAGTCCAATTACGGCGGAGTGTACGTTTGCAGCCTGTCCGAAAAATATTTATGCAGTTTTGATTTAAAATTTGCAACGGACTGGCATTTTTTAAAATCCTGTGGTAGATTGTTCCATAGTTCGATAACTCTTGGAAAAAAAGAATTTCTGTAATAGTTTTGCTTATAGTCAGTTATTATTTTAAGATTGTTCGGATCAAAGTTTCGAGTTGAGTAACGGCTTGGAACTGGAGAAAAATATTTTTCACAGTTGAGATGTATTACACCGGAACGACATTTAAATAGCAGTATTAGATCCTTGAGTTCTCTACGAAATCTTAGCGGCAAAAGACGTAGAATTCTTAGTCTGTCCCGGTACGAAACTTCGCGTGGTGGTTAGTTTAGGATGAACTTAGTCGCTCTGCTCTGGACATTCTCTACCAAGGCTCGATGTTTGACTGTCGATGGTGACCATAAACTGGAACAATATTCGAGATGTGGGAGGACCAAGGAGCAAAAAAGAATTTTTCGGGTATTTTTATCTGTAATGTGCCAACAAACTCGTTTTATCAATCCAAGTTTCCGGTTTGCTTTGGAAACCATTTCCTCGATATGTCTTCCCCACTGCAAGTCACAGGATATGACGACACCTAAATCTTTAATAAAAGGGACGCACTCCAGGTATGCAGAACCCAATCGATATGACCAGCAATTAGTAGGAATTCGTTTTTTTGAGATATGAAGAGCTTTACATTTCAGGACATTAAAGGACATGCTAGAATCCAAACCCCATCTGTGAAGGCCTTCGAGATCTTGTTGGAGAAGGGATTGCGAAGTAGGGAAGTTTAATGTTCTATACAATTTCGAATCATCCGCAAATAGTGCCAAATTTGAATCCGAATGAATATAGTTAGGTAAGTCATTGATAAAAACAAGAAACAAAAGCGGCCCTAGAATTGATCCCTGTGGAACTCCGGATCTTACTGGAAGCCAATCGGAATAAATCCCTTCGAGAACAACACGTTGGTGTCTGTCGATCAAATAACTATTCAACCACTGTAGCAAGGATCCGGAAATACCATGACATGAGTAAGTGATGTGGAACTTTATCGAAGGCCTTCGCAAGATCCAAATATAACACATCAACCTCCTTTCTACGTGCAAGAGAATCTAATATATCATGATAAACTTCAAGTAGCTGAGATTCCGTTGAACGTCCTTTGCGAAAACCATGTTGGAAGTCGTAGATGAACTGTGACAAATGATGTTGACAATGGTGTGAAACACAACGTTCAAAAACCTTAGATAAAATGCAAAGTAGGGAAATAGGTCAAAAGTTTGATGGAAGTGAGGGATCATCTTTCTTAAAAATAGGCGTAAGATTGGCTCGTTTCCAGGTCGTAGGGAAATGACCAAGTGAAAGAGACATGTTAAATAATCGACAAATGCTTGGAGCAATTACTTCGGCTGATTCTTTGAGTAGTCTTCCTGGGATGTTGTCAGGTCCACATGCCTTGCTAGGGTCGAGATTATTAAGAGCGTGGAATACTTCGGACTCAGAAAGGTTAATGGTTGTCAATGGTTCAACGGCACTCGTATCACCTTGAAAATTAAGTAAGGTATCGTTCGAGGCAGAACAAGAGAAGGAAGAGAAAAAATATGAATTTAACAAGTTAGCTCTCTCATACACATCCGTAACAACCTTTAAACCATTCCGTAATATATTCGGAGTGGTTTTCTGCATGGTCGACGTTTTCACAAGGGACCAAAATCGCTTGGGGTTTACGGATAAGGAATTACTAATTTTCAGAGCCAATTCTTTCCTTTTCTGCAACATAACCTTTTTCGTCTCACGTCGAAGATTTATAAATTTGGATAAATCATGAGAACTTCCGGATTTACGTAATTTATTTCTTTGTCTGTTTTTTCTTTTAATAAGCATTAGCAATTCTGAATCAATCCATGGATGATTGTAGTTATTTAAGCGTTTGCATAATGGTACATTGTCTTTAACGGCAGAAAGGAAAAAGTCACTCCAGCATGACAGGACGGCGTCAACATCATCAGAGACAAAGCATAAATCCCATGGGGTGTTATTAAGGACTTCTTTGAGACCATTCCAATTAGCCTTTTTGAAATTGTAGACTGACCGTTTAGTCAAATGCTTCTTGCGTAAATTAAAATTCAAAACAAAGCTAATAAGTTTGTGGTCGGTAGATAGTATATCATCAAACCCAATAACATCCCAAACAAACCCAATAACAAACCCAATAATCTTTGGTGCGACAGTTTCAGTCGGCAGAAATTATATTTTAGACGTGTTCGATTTAACACGGACGTCGGACAAGTAGAATCATAATTTTACATTAACTTTTAGAACTTATCAGTTTAAATTAATTTAAAACTACCACATTTAAGACTCACAAATCTAATGTTGATATTAAATGTTTTGTTTATATGTAAATGTAATCAACGAGAGAACGCCAAAGACAATAAATAAATTTATTAAAATGTCATTATATTTTCATTTCGTATCGAGAGTGCGTTATTAACGTAGGACTAATTAAAGTGCCTATAACCTCAAAAATGTTTTATTGTCTTGTTTGGAAGAACTTTTAAAATGATAAAGTAACTTCATTTGAAGATTTTCGTTTCTTTGCTTTCTTTTTGAGATATATCAGTTTGTTTGATATGCAAATGTATGGAATTTCGTCACACATGCATAATTATGACTTATTGGAGAAATGTGTATATCTCTTTTATTCTCGAATGAAATCCTTTAAAATCGAGAAGTTTGGTGTTGTGGGAGAAACGCACACGCGTGTTATTCACACTTTAGTGTTTTTATTTCATGAACGCAAAGATATATAACATTCTCTGATAACAAAGATATATAACATTCTCTGCATGTGTGACGAAATTCCAGATATTTGCATATCAAACAAACTGATATATCTCAAAAAGAAAGCAAAAAAGTGAAAATCTGCAACAGAAGTTACTTTATCATTTTAAAAGTTCTTCCAAATAAGACAATAAAAAATGTTGAGGTTAGGGGCACTTTAACCATTTCACCAGCTGACCAGGATCATTTTAGTAGGCACCCAACGGAAAGACAATATTTTTCAGTGGCGTATCCACGCACGCGGCGCCCTCCCCCCCTTTAAAATTGCGCAAACAAGTGTTTTCTGTTTTTTATCATGTCAAGACGAAGACGTCGGAGTGATAAACGCAATATTATATGACCGATTTGTTTTGGTAGCTTATCCAATTTTCATTGCAAAAGCCAGTAAGCATGCACTCATAGATATTTTAGCATGGGTTCCAAGATAAAACGATGGACGTTTTCAGATGCCTAAATCTAAAGTGTATATATTGGTTCTGTACTACTTCTGAGTTTATATTAAAGTGTTTCATAATCTTGATGTCCCTTTGTAATCGTGCATTTTTAGCAACGGCGTGCAGTGTCCTAATTTCGGAAAAAGCACGTCTGGGCTTTGCAAAATTGAAAATTTTGAACCCTAGTGGGTTCGCGAAGATACACCACAACGTGCTGATTCTTCATGCCACATCTTTGGAACAACCCTGGATGGCCACTGTTTTGACAAGTTTCGATCGATAGGATGTAGTCGGTACAAGCTAGTGTACATTAAATAAATAATCTCGTGAAATGACGTCCGCTGTGGCTTTCTATATTTAGATGGCCGATTAGAAACCAATAAATCATTCAATCTCCGAAAAAATTACTACAGTGTCGAAGGACAATAAACGTTCTTACCGAATATTGGCCTTAAATCCATAATTTGTAAACCAAACGGCAAAATTTCGACTTTGCAGTTTTTTTTACGAATTATGGATTCGAGAATGAGGCCAATATTCGGGATGTAGTTTCATATGGTTCCCGAAATGATGTCACATATAGACTATGTATAGGTTAATGGTCACGTGTGGTCTATGGGATATAGAGTGGTGGCCCATCTAATTCGATTCGAGTGACTCTATATATACCATCGAAGAATTTCGTTTGTTTGTGTGCTCCATATACTAATGAGTGTATCTTATTCTTACATTAACTCAGACAGTTTATGGAATATAGAGCATTCGGAAATACTGTGCGCTGAAAGGCTGAGTGGGGGGTGACCATGTTCTAACGATAGTAAAGCCGCCGGTAATGGTGCAAAAAACCACCCAGAATGATACTGTAGACAACAAGGGACATAAGGCTATACAGAAGACATTTACGGCGGGGGTTAGCCTAGAAAAGTCAAAGCAGCTCTATGATGTGAAAAGGCATGTCCGATCGTATGATGATATATATAGGCATGTCCGATCGTATGATGATATACATCATACGAAATGAGAGATTATACTGTCAATCCATGTATTTGCGCTCCGGCCACTTCCTTACATGGAAACATACTTGATGTACATGCTCTATGCAAATTGCCGCACCCAAAGATAATAGCGGATGTTTTCGAAGCAAGATCCGGATGTGATGCACCACGGCGCCTATAATGGATGATCGGATGACTTCGTGAAAACAACAGACGATCTGACCTCGGTGGACACTACTTTACCGTAGAACCGTTAAGACAAATAGCAAGAGAAGCACTACGAGAACAACATAGAGCATGATACTGTTGCAAATCCTGCTGATATGTCTCTCTGGCAGACTATCGTTAACAAAGCCCGACGGTGCTCCTCCTCTTAGTTGTAAGCATATGCTACCCGGCCACACGACGTTTAATTATGGAAAAAATGTTGAACTTATTGTAAATCAACCAGAGGCTACTAGTCGGTATATAATAAATGCTACATGGGACGTCGAGCAACGGAAATATGTTCGTGTGTCGATAACAGGATCGCAACTCAGAGGTTTTCTAATCCAAGCTCGTAGAACCGTAGACGGCGACCCGTTGGGAAACTTCAAAATACTGTCAAATGATTCGAAGTATCAGAATTGTATTCATGAAAAGGTAGGCTTAGCTAGTCTACGCTCATGCATTGAATTTCTTTAATGCTCTTAAGCATTGTAAAGTAAGTGGTCTTAAGCATTGGTTGTCTTAATGTGTAATTGTTAGCTACTATATGGTGTTTCACTATATAGACAGTTACTATATGCCTATACGAGTCGACATAAAATGTTGACATAAAATGTTGACATTTGAAGTTAACGAGGAAATTATCAATGATAATCGCGGCGAGACTCGTGGCCATAGGCATAGCCATAGACATGTTAAACTTCACATTTGTTTTATGAGCTTATTACGAGCAATGACTAAGAGCAGGCGATGTAGAAATTTTGTTTCACTTTCCATATTTGTATCGAGACAAGGTACATCGCTTGTGTTGGACTTGAACTGAACTGAACTCTTGTCACTTGAGCATTGTTTACTTAATGCCATAATCAATATTTTATGAGACGTCTTACATATGGTGTGTACGTACACATGTAGTACATGAAACACGTATACAATACATGGAACACTCACTACCAGCTAAATTGTTTACCCCAAAATTAAGACATTCCTTAATATTTATATAGACAATGTCGCATAATTTATTAGCAAGCTACAATATCATTCAGACTATAATCATAAGTTTACAACATTACTTAGACATCACGTCATTAACATTCTTGTAAACCAATACCTCCATGGCCTTACGAAGGTGTCAACTGTATGGGCTAGTCAACACACAACAATCTGCCTGTGTATGTGTATTTTGAAATGCATGCCATTGACATTGTTTGGAATTGAATTTTAAATAGAGTTGGCATCATCTATTGAATAATTTAAGGTGAATAATCGAGAGGATACAAAAGAAATTTTGTTTCGACATTTATTGCTTTAATTTGTTGAAATTATGTGGACTGCTCAGAGTAGTTTGACAAAATGCAGAACAACGGTAACATTTTTATTTGAATTCAAAGTTTTGACTAAATTGAGGGAATCATCAGGAATGTTGACTAATGAATCATGAATGCTGAATGGCATTTCTGAGGACTTGAATTTAGTCGAAAGGTCCGCAAATTCTCATTAAATATATTAACGTTATTCAGAGTTACCGTTGTTCTGTATTTTAGTGTGATGGGAATTAATAGCGACGGCATTCGGCAAATGCTGTCGCACTCAAGATTTACAACGGCAAAAAAATTGCCGTCGTGACAATGAGCAGAATTCCTTTTGTCCTTCGCAAAACAAATATCAAAACAGCGACAGGAAATAGAAACTCGGACATTGAGCCCGCGCCACACCAGCGGTCTTTCACAAAAGGGAAACATTTCAAGCAATAAAATACAAAGGGTCTTAAGGGGGGGGGGGGGGGGGGGGGGGGAGGCGGTAATACCCTGGGTACGAGGTTGGGATTGACATAGAGCGCGTTCAAACAATGACACAATGAACTTAAACAACGTATTTTATCCAATTTGCCAAGATGGTTTATAATTCTAGTCCTGTATAGAAGTGAACGTTAACCTGTTCCACTCAGGATGCCTGTTACGGCAACTTCCCCTGTTCCCGTGGGGGTGGATCTACGATTTTTTTACATACATCAAAAAATTTCCTAAACGAAAATTCCAGGGGAGGGCAATATTAAAATAATGTTTAAGGCTTCACATGATATCTGATTATCCCAGTTTATTATATAAAATAGAGTGTTTTATTGATTTTTCCACAACTAATAAAAGTGATAATCTCACATGTGTAATTATTTATACAGCACTATAGTTTAAAGTTTTTTCTAAGCAATTGGACATTTTTTATATAATAAACAGAAAAATACATGGAAAAAATCAGGAGGTCGACACTCGAAATAAATTTTGTGTTTCCACATCCATGTATTTATTACTCGGGCTACTGTGGTAGCCGAGTCTAGGTTTCAGTGTTTTTGTTCGTCATCGCTAGTATTTTTTGTGTCAAGATATGGCCCCAACAGGCTTTGCGAGTGGAGATAAAATCCTGGGTTACAAGGTTAGTCATGTTTCAAATTGAAGGGCTCAAAGTCAGTTATGTGGCTGGTTATGTTCAAAGCGGCTTTTTACTCTGGCTACTGTCAGTTGGGGTCGAGATATTGGCCCCAACACGTTTTGGTCCAAAACCTCTAGTGCCCAAGTGCCCAGGGTACACTAGTGTCTTCTTTCTTTTTGTGGTTCGAATCGAAGCAAAGTGTTTTTGCCAGCGATTGCTTGGAAGTGTTCGATGTCAGTTTGAATCGAAGTGAAGTGTTTTTGCCAGCGATTGCTTGCAAGTGTTCGAAGTCAGTTATGTGGCTGGGAAGTATCTTGTTCATAATATACCACGTAAATGCTGTTGTGGTTGTCAGGTTGACATTACCGGCTGAAGAGTCTCGCTGTAGACAAACTTTAAATGTATTGAGGTAACTTTACCAATTGTAATTTTCTTTACATTTGCTTGAATTGTTTATTGTGGTGCATCATGTTTAAAAGTTATACAAAATAAACACAATGTGATTCTAATTTCATCAAGTCTATTCGTTATTTAATACCTTGGCTTGTCGCAGGTACATGAATGTACATACATTTTATTATCCGTCGTCTATTCACAAATGTTGTTGATATTTAGAGTTTTAGACACACATAGCTTTGGATATGATTGAACATTGTTGAGTTTGCAAATGAATTTAACACACCGTTTACTTCGAACACTGCTTACAAATCGTGAACATCTCATATCTGACACCCAGACCAACTCCAATCTAGATCAACTCCAATCGATGAAGGGTTTGTTATTGTTCGCTGTTTTTCCAGTGACAGCTTGATCAGCTGTGTATAGCTTGGTCTGCACAGCCAGATAGATTGTACACACCTTTCAAACTGATTTTTGTCCTTGATTACATGGAGGCGAGCTGGCTTGGTATCTGAGCTGGCTCACTAACTGAGACAGTAATTTGTCCTGATATTACATATGAGGTGAGCTTGTCAGGCTGACTCACAAGCATGCCATTTTCCAATCTGTTAGTTGGTCTGCATAGCCAGATACACACATTCAAAGTGATATTTTGCCTTGATTACATGGAAGCGAGCTGGCACGGTATCTGAGTTTGCTCACTAACCATGACAGTACTTTGTCAATTGTCCAATACTAAATGAGTGAGGTGAACATGCTCAAATTATAAATGCACTAAAATTATAAATATGTTTATGGCATCAGCATAAACAGGAATTGTCTGCACGCTGGCTAGCTTTGTGAGCCAGCTTGGATACCCAGCCAACTTGCCTCCATGTAAATATAGAGGCGGTTTGTTACTGGTGTGCAGTTTGCAAATGTCGAAAGTTTGGAAAATTTAACCACCCCTGCACTAACAGAACTGTATCTGATTACTTAGAACTATATATTTGCATATATTTGCTATATATTAACATATATTTGCCTACAAGGCAACTTTCCAGCCTTTAAAGTGCATATAACGTCTGTGGGGATTTAACATATTTGAAATCGATGGATTCTCCTGAGATACATGTAAATTGTAATATATCTTGTCAGCTGAAAATTTCATCTTCATAGACTTTTTTGCTGTTAAAGTTGACGGAAATGATGTCATAGCGGGCATCTGTCTTTATGAAAACCTCTTTACAGATTCCCGCTATGACGTCATTTCCGTCAACTTTAACAGCAAAAAAGTCTATGAAGATGAAATTTTCAGCTGACAAGATATATTACAATTTATCTCAGGAGAATCCATAGATTACAAATATGTTATATTCCCACAGACGTTATATGCACTTTAATAAACAACTGGACCTAAGATTTTTTAGCCAAATTTAGGAAATTAAGGAGGATTTTAAACTGAAAAAAGTTTAATTTCTTTTTAACCTATTCCAAGTATAAATTTGCATTTATCATTATCATTCATCATTCACACAAACTGTTTTTTTTTAATAACACCAACATAAAATCCTTTATTACTCAGGCTACCCTGTGGTTGCAGTTGCACGAGTCGTTTCGACTCCATTTCTGTGTTATTACTTGGCTACATGTGGTAGCTGAGTCTAGGTTTCTATATCTATGCATATGACCAGTGCATATGCCTTCTTTCTTTTCGATCAAGTGGTTTGAATTGAAGTGTTTTTGCCGGCCAGCTACTTGCTTGGAAGTGTTTGTGCACTGGGAAGTAGCCTGTGTACAGCCTAAATATACACCTGTAATTCAGTCTGTTAAAATTCGCACAATAGCTTGTCGACCCCCCACTGAGCTTCTCAGATCTCATATCATTCATAATTGTTTATTTGATTGAATTATTTGATCTCACAAGAATTCCCAGAGAACCAATTTTGGACAATCAAATCTGAGAAGCTCAGCTGGGGGTCGACAAGCTATTGTGCGAATTTTCAGACTGAATTACAGGTGTATATTCAGGCTGTATTGTTCTCTATATATTATCAAACCATAAAAAGTAAAAATTGAACAAGGATTTCAAGGAATTAAAGCTATACAGTTATTTAACCGTGTTAACCTTTAAACTAAAGATGTCTTAAATTAATCTAGACCCTACTCTAGTAGCGTGTACTTGACTAAACAGCGTATTTAAATTTCTGGCAAGCGCGAAATATGGTCATGAGTGTTTACGAATCATGATATTATCGATTTACCTTATACTGCAATACAAGGCTTTCCAATCTTTGCATGCTGGGGAAAAATGTCTCCACACCAAAATTTCTAATCAAGGAACTGATTTGATCAAATGCTCAATCGTTGATTTTCTTCCAGTTAATAATTATGTGACTGCTGACCAACAAGATTTCATGCTCATCCTCGAAGGGAAAAGCCTGCCACAACCTCGTAACAATGAATCGTCATTGCTGCTATTGAATCGAACACAGTAGCACTGAGTGACGTTAGTCTAACAAACTACACAGTCTTTGATGGATAAACATGGCCCGCGGAGGGGAGGGGGCTGTGGGGTTTCAGCCCTCCACTTTATAACTCGAAAGGACCTTTTTTTGGTCTTTATTTTTGGTTAGACTTAGGCAGGGCTGGCGCCAACGTCGAAGGTAATCAACTTTCATCTCTGCCACAAATCTATCACCTCTGTGTTGTTTCGGCGCTCATTGTCATCTAGTTTTTGCGTGAATATTATTGTTAGAGTTAGTTTTGTATACAGTAAGGAAATACAGACTATAAAATCATAACTTTTCACTCTTTTTTATTTTAATTTATTTGTTAAAACTGCCCCCAAAATGCAGGAAATAGCTTTTCAGAGGCTTAGAAAATCAAAAATTCCCGGGGCAGCATGCCCCACCCCCGACCCCCCTAAAAGAATTACCACTACCTGTTGGCCCCCCTGTCGGGGACCTTAGCCCCTGCGTCGGGGAATTCCTGGCGCCACCCCTGGACTTAGGGTTAGCTACGGTTAGAGTTAGGTTTAAGGTTAGGGTTAGGATTATTATTGGGATTATTTGAGCCATACTACCTTTTAGCCTTTACATATTCGTACTGGCCATAATTACAGTATAATAAAGGCACGTTAATAATAATCCCTCAATACAAAATGAATGTAGTTGCTTTTTTATACTTCCGATGTCATTTGTTCACGTTTTCATTTTTCTTCTCTCGCGTAGTACAACCCAGAAGCAAGTGTAACACATACAGATCCAACCCCAAAGGATAACGTGACATTTTTGTGGGCGCCTCCATCCGAAGTTAAAGCAGGAAATATCACATTTTATGTGACGATAGCAAAAACTAAAGAGGAATATTGGTTACAACTGCCAAGCAACTCGATTTATCTTTCGGTAAGAGATGTAAAATTAATCATAATTGTTTTCTTTGGTATATTCACCATTTCTCTTTGTTTATGTCGTTACGAGTTATCCATCCTGCTCAAAATCTGATATTCACTTTCGCCCGCGCAAATGTAGAACGCACACTTACGTTCCAGCGTTCGTTCTTCTCCAGAATTTGCAGGACATGGAATGTTTTATAACCGCTTCACATGCGTGTAAAGCAAATTACTTTAACAAAATTTAAAAACTACGCTTACTCTTATTATATGGCAGCAGTGGTTCAGTTGTACGACCTTGAAGAGCCGAGGTCGTGGAAATCTATATCTTTCCAAAATGTAACTCAACCCGGGGTCTCATCGAAGCGATCCACTGCTGTAACTAACATTAATCCACTATCTTATTTATCTATACAATACATGGAACCGCAGTAATTGGCAAACTTAATGAATAAATAAATAAAAAATCTACCCTTTCGACTTTACTGACGGCTTTATTGGTGCGGTGCGTAATACCAGCAACACATTTCTCAGTGCAACTTGTTTCACAACATTATTGCGTTCGGAGTTGCAGCGTGATTTACAGGTATTACTATCTTTCCAGGGGTCATCCTATAAGGAAAATGTATAGAACTGCTCATTTCAATATTACGCTAAAATCTGATCAAAATGAGTATCATTGTGGCCACGCGAAATCATGTGTGAATAGTGTATATTGGGCAGAATAGTAACCCTACTAGTTGGGTTACCATCAAGGCACCAACAGTGATTCAGACAAACTTCAACACGTTCAAAACGCTGCTGCAAGCCGACTGCTAAGAAGCATGTTCATATCGCCCCCATTTTAAAACTTTTACACTGGTTGCCCATCAAAATTGACTTTAAGATCTTGTTACTGACGTATACAATTATTTTAATGACGAAGCACCTGAATACATCAATGAACTTTTAACAAGATACAAGCCTTTACGTAACTTGAGATTATTTACTCAAATTCTATTAGTTGTTCCATCATCAATTTCTAAGAGTTATGGTGACAGAGCATTCATGGTGATAGCTCCAAGACACGCTATGGGGGAAAGTGTGGGGGAAATATTTAGAAAATGGGGTGTTCATCAGTTGCCCAAAGTTTAGTGGACAGACAATTTTTAATGCCTTGGGTGGGCCGTTATCCAATAAGTGTTTTTTTCATAAATATACACCTTAGACTTTAGTTGGAGTTTTTCAACTCAACATTTCCTCCTCCCCAGTCAAAAACTCAATTCTATAGAACTACCCGTTTTGGAAAATGGGACGCGTTAGGATGACCCCTGCCGTACCTTTCTTGTAACTTGTCACGCAACAAATTCCGTATTACAAGTTGTGGCCACGTGTTGCGAGTTGTAATTAATTTTTCGCAAAAAATTGTAACGGTTCGCGCCATTGAAAATTGCAAATGCACAAAAGGGAATTTCCATGACGTCAAAATGCATCGATAAAGAAAATCCCCGCTGTACATAGAGCAAAGATTTTTTCATAAAGATAAAATACATTTTGTACTCGTGCACTTTTCGGTTACAAAGTAAGATGGCAAAGGCATTAAAATTTCTAAATAATGTGCTATAAGGGGCGTAATATTAAATATTGTTCATTTTTTACTATATACATACAGCAGTCATTTAAAGAACCCATATGCACCAGTTTATCCGACGCGTACCATTAGAAACGTATTAATAGTGTAATGCGAATGCTGTAATCTTATTGGCTATGCTACTCGCTTTCTAATAATCGATTTAACCAATAGATTCCATTTTTCCGTTGTCTGTTCAGTTATAGATGCACAGATGACGTCAGAACGTGGTAAGAACAAAAAAGTAGCCCACGAGACGGAGTCGAGTGGGTCACTGATGTTCTTACCACGTTCTGACGTCCTCTGTGTATCTATAACAGAACAGACAACAAGAAATGGAATCTATTTGTTTTATACAATTAAAAACAACCCCAAAGTTTTATCAAAGCTGTTGGGGCATGAGAAAAGAAAAACACAGCTGCTGACGTGGATTTGACGCCAGCCATCCATGTATCTGTCCTTTAATAGATCATGAGCAAGAACCAATGAAAATGCGCATATAAGTCACGTGATTGTACAAATATATAGATAGACAATAGCGGCGAGGTTATTTACCGTTTCGTAAACGGTTGTTGCGATCCCTGACGGTGTTATCCTGGAACCAAGTAAGAATGCTGTGGTGCAAAGCATCTTGGTTTCGAGTTCCGTCTGGCGACTATTTTTTTTATTTTTTGTTATCTATTTTTCTTCATTCTTTTTCTTTCTGACTTCGTACAGAAATTAGCGAGCGACGCTAAAAGGCTGAATATTTTGCTTTGTAACGAGGCCAGAAAGACTAATTTGTATGACTAATTTATATTATGAAAAAGGTCTATACAGCGGTTTTCTTTTCAATTCTGACGTTACTGAGTGCTCGTCTTTTGTTCTTTGCACTCACAATTGAAAATTAAAGGAATCATTGGCGAACCCCCTTGTGCCTGCATCGCGATTTGGAGCTGTTGAGCAAACACTAAAATTGCCGGCATCTCAAGCATAAAATACGAGAATGAAATCGTAATTGCTTATTATATATATATATATATATATATATTATATTGAAAGGATTTATGGTGAAGGAAAATTTCGAGTGTTGGAATACATACATTTTAAGACCAAACCGGGACCAAGAACTCGTGACTAGGCTCTCGGCAACGGCTTCCGTAGCTCAGTGGCCAGAGCACTGCACTGGCATCGCAGGGTCGCGGGTTCAATTCCAGCCGGAAGGCCTTGAAGTTGCATTTTTCGCAACTGGTCCCGGTTTGGTCTTAAAATGTGTCTATTCCAACACTCGAAATTTTCCTTCACCATAAATCCTTTCAACATGTAGTTTGATCGAGTGAAATGCCAAATATTACCTATATATATATATATATATATATATATATATATATATATATATATATATATATATATATATATATATATATATATATATACAGTTGAAGCTCTCGTAAGCGACCACCCTCGGGAACTGAAAAAAGTGGTCGCAACTAGAACTGGTCGCTTACGAGAATTTGACCGAGAGATTGCACAATGCCGAAAGAATTACCTATACGTCTACACAGTTTTTAAATTGATTTTCTTTTAATATGTACTTCAATGTTTTAACACGTACTGTCTTTAACAAAACAACTTTAACCAAAACCAACCCTCACCCTAACCCAACTAAATGCAAATAAACATGACTGACGGATAGCCAATCGGCGCGGCAACAATTAATATATTGAAAATGTTTACGTATTGTCAGTGAAATATCCCTTGATAGAGGATTGGCTCATGGACTTAAGCTGTAGGTCAACTAAAACATCTTTAGCCCGTGCAACTAAATTGGTCAGTTCTTCATTCCCTTTCCATTCCGAAAACTCTGTTAGTTTATTTGTGAGAAGAATAGCTTCATGAACATTCTTGACCTCAGGAGTCTTTAACGGCTGATCAAAATCGTCGGTTTCATCGCCAGGATCGCCCGTCTCTGTTGGGTCTTCTGAGGCTTCAACAATTTCCGCGCGCAAAGTCTCCCTCCAGTTTGGCAAAGAGGTATCTACCGATGGCTCGTATGCTTCGACATCATCATCAAACGCAGATGATGCATCTAGCTCTTGCTCTGGTGTAGACATTTTAGACAGCAAGTCTTGTAACTCGAGAAGTTCTTCGCCATCAAAAGACAAAAGGATCATCTTCTGTTAGCATGCTTTCTGTCTCATCTGGATACATTCCCACATGCTTGAAGCACTTTGTAATAACTTCTGGCTTAACTTCTTCCCAGGCACTCACCATCCACCTGATCGCCATCAGTAAATGAACAGACTTGACAATTTCGCTCGCTTTCTTTGGACCATCAGCATCATCAATTTGACTGACAACGTAGCGCAACAGCTTTCGGCGGTAATACACTTTCCACGTTTTTATAATCCCTGCGTCTAGAGGTTGGGTACGCGACGTGGTATTCTTTGGTAGAAACTCAATTCGGATGTTTGAAAACATACCTTTTAAAAATTGTGGATGGCATGGTGCATTGTCCAGAAACAGGAGTATGTGTCGGCCATCACGTCTCATCTTATCGTTCAGTTTCGTGAGTACATTTACCATTATTTCTGACTTCATCCACGATTTGGCATTGTTAAAATATTGAGCGCCACAAGGACGGGAAACATCTGGCAACTTTGCGAAGCAGCGCGGTTTCTTGCTTTTGCTAATTATAACGGGACTTTCCTTGCCACCAGCGGCATTTACAAAGAACGCTGCAGTAACTCTTTGCTTAGAATTCTTGCCACCTCGACAGCGTCGTCTCTTTTCAGCGAGGGATTTGCTAGGCAGAGATTTCCAGAACGTTCCAGTCTCATCTTGATTCCAAACATCGGCTGGCGCAAAACCTGTTGTGAGTTCCTTGACGCGTTCGTTCCAACTTTCAACGGTTTCCTGGTTAACATCTCCCTCTTCACCCGCGACATTCATTTGTGTCAAATTGTATCTCTGCTTCCACTTTGCGAACCACCCATCGGTGCCTTTAAAAGAAGTTTCGCCAAGCTTTTCTGCAATAAGCCGCGCTTCTTCCTTTAGAAGCGGGCCGTCCACCGGGATATTTGATTGTCGTACTTTAACATACCAATCCCACAACATACGGTTAATCTTTGCGAATTTTTCATTGTTGGATCGCTTGTTATTTGCGGCACTATTTGACATCCACGTCTCAAGAATACTGTCCTTATTCTTTAGAATTTTTATTATTTGTGTCTTCCCACATTCGAATTTTGTGGCTAGCTTTCTCGTACTTTCTCCATGGTTTTTGGATGCATGTATCACTTCGACTTTTTGAGACAGCGTAAGACATTTCCTGGAGTACTGCGAACCTTCTTTGCAGTGTTTTGGCAGTTTTGCTGATCCTACAGGGTTGTTTTTCTTCCTCCCGTCATTTGCACTGCTCTTGGAACAGAGGAAACAGTAGCCAACAGAAACACCAGCCTTCCAACCAGTTGTCTCTTCGCTTGCGGGAATGGAGCAATCTTTCGTCTTGTTACACGCCGGTTTCTTACAGGTCAAGCAGATATAATCTGTAAGACTTGAACAGTTTATGGCATGCAGTGTGACATTTCTACCTGCACCGTGCATGCGGCCGTATGCTGTCATATAGAAGTCACACGGAGAACTAAATTAAAATTAGCTAATCATCTGACACATTTTTGTCCATTTGCGTCACAATCAAAACAAGCCATGCAAGTGTCGTCGCATCAGATCTCATTACTTCTCAGAGGATACACGCAACACACATGGCGAACTTCGAGAACATAACTGTTGAATCTTTCATTCGTGGATATCATGTGTATAAAGATGAAGCAGCTTGGATTCCACAGCTTCAAGAAGAACAAATTTTGAAAAGAGAACCGAACAATAAAAAGGATGAAAATGCAGTAGCTGTAGTCAGACATTTGCCTTCGCACGTATCTAAGAGAAGAGCTACAGAATTAAATCACTCTAACACCGCAGACGAATACGAGGGCGAAATACTCGGTCATATTCCTTTGCGAATGTCAACATTTGTGAGCAGGTTCTTGAAAAGACTTACAAATAAAGGAAAGGTGGTCATAACGGGTAAGCGAGTAAATCGAGGAGCTGGTTATGGTTTGGAAATACCGTGCAAGTACATTTTTTACGGGGACAAGCAAATGTCAATACCTTGGCTGAAATCTAAACTGCAAAATCTGGGCTATGATGTTTCTACGTAACTCTAAATGTTGCATGATTTTCATGCTACAAGAAAGAAAGGATCAGAAGAAAACAGACATTTTTATTCCGGCAACCAGCCGGAAACAGCAATACTTTATTGACATTTATAATCACGTTAATCTATTAAATGTTATCAAATATCATTGTTACGTATGTGCTTTTCAGCGCAGTCGCGCAGTGTTGTCTAAAGGGTCTTTCAAGGTTGGTCGCTTATAAGAGCTTAAAAACAAAGAAAAAGATCAGTTTGTTAATCTGAAAGGTGGTCGCGGTCTCTTACGAGAGTGGTCGCTTACGAGAGCTTTCAGTAACAGAGTTTAATAGGGAATTTGAACGGGGTTTCGTGAGGGTGGACGCAACTAGAGCTGGTCGCTTACGAGAGTGGTCGCAAGGAGAGCTTCGACTGTATATATATATATATATATATATATATATATATATATATATATATATATATATATATATATATATATATATATATATATATATATATATATATATATATATATATATATATATGTTCCGATGTTCGTTATTTGACTTTTGAATATATATATACCTGAAGTCTTGTTCAATCGATTTCTCACAAACTTAGGGACTGGTCATAAAGTATCTACAACCCCGGTCCGGGGCGGAGGTGAAACTTTGATTTGGAAAACAAATTCTGACCCCTCATATTCTCTAACAAAACATTTTGTACCCCATACAATTATCAGAAAAAAATTTCATAGCCCTCCTATATAACTTTAATAAATTTTGAAATATTAAGAACTGAACGCAATTTACTGCAAGGAGACAAGAAACTGAAAATACTAACAAATGGAAGATGCAACTTTGTTGTCAACTTGCCATGGATACAGAGAAATAAAAATTAAAGCAGAGGAAATAGATGAAAACTGCCAGTTAGCCTCCATGTTCCATCTGAATACCATGGAGTTCTTGGTGAAGAATCGATACTTTGAACCAGATGCCACGGACATTGTAATCAATTTTCTAATTGAAATGAAAACTAAGAAAGATAAAGTCGAAGATAGCAACTCAAAGGCTAAGAAAAAGGGAAGGGATCTGAAAGAACATTACTTCAATGTTTTTCTTGCCAAGATAAAGACGGCTTCTTTTATATATTAATTTAGGTTTTTTATAGAATAAATATATTCTTAAATAATATTTCGTACCCCCTCGATATGTCGTTAAAACAGTTCAAAATAGGAGAAGGCTCAGAATACCCTCCGCCCTTGGGTTGTAGATACTTTATGACCGGTCCCTTATAATGATTATCTGGTGAAGGGCCTTCGCTCGATACGTTAAACTACTTACACGCTATATATTTTGGCAGTACACCAACCTTTTTAGATATATTCGCATTGATCTTATGTTGTTTTCCTTATATATAGGAATCCAACCGTGGTTCATCCTCGTCATTGTTGTCAAACGTGGTATTCCTGGTTCTAACTTTATTCATTAGAATGTTATGGATTTAAACGCGAGATAGAAATTTTTAATCCCAACGTAATGTAACCATCTTACTCATAGTCCAATGCTGTCTGTTCAGTTATATAAAGACATCGCGCGGGGATACTAGAGTTGAGCGCCGATAACACGAGCATGTCATGAAAAAGTCGTCGTCATCGCTCATAAACAAAAGTTGCGAAAAGTAAACCAATCAGGCGAAATAAAATTGGACTGACATTTAGATCCACAAATATCTACCCCTTATATAATAAGCCAAATGCTAACCCTAATAAATCAGTTCTATACTAACCATGTATAACGGTTAGCATTAGGCCTATATTATAAGAAAACTCGGACTCGTTGTCTAATTGTTAAAGTAGCTCGATGGCACATGATAAACAATCACTCACAAAAAACGAGATTGTAATTACTTTGCTTCAAATTTGGTGTAGATATACTCCATAGGCATAAGCGAATTCATTTTCTTATTCGAACTGAACAATTTTCCATTACCTTCGGGCCAATGTTTTCATGATTTCATCATTCGTATATAAATTTTATCGGACGCCTCAGGTTTTGCTTGCAGCGTGAATATGTCGCGGCTTCTGATTGTTCCGGAAGGAATTAGAATATTCCAGTTATAAGAAGGTTTGTGATTGGATAACGGGTAGCTCAGCCAATCAGAATGCCGAATTTGTAATAGACCACTAGTTGGTTGATAGTAATTATCGATAGATATCAAGCAGCGGCAAGTGACGTTTTTAGGATGCGTTTTTCGCCAAAAACAATGCTTTGTCTCTTTTATGAAATAATTTTGAAGAAATAACGAACATTAGTTAGTTTCTACTAAAACAATTAGATTATCCGCTCTCAATTTCTATGAGGTGATAGTTAACTCGGACTTTGCCCGCGATAACCATCATGACCTCATAGAATTTTCGAGCTCATAATCTAGGAAGGTACTAACTCGACCTAAACTCAGGTGCGCCAACAATCTATAATCCACGTGTCAGCGGTACATTAAATTTTCGGTCGTTTTAAAGATCAGTGTTTTCAACGTGGGTCTACATCATACGATCGGACATACCTGTATGATGATATACATCATAAAACTGCTAATCCCAAAACAACATAGATCCTAACCCTAACCCCCCGCCTATAGTTTTCTGATCCTAACCCCCCGCCTTGAGTGTCTTCCTAACCCTAACCCCCAGCTGTACTTTGACGTATTAACCACATTTTGGTTACGAAAAAGAAAGAAACAATGTCTTAAACATGTTCTCTAAGAAATGAACAGATCAACAGAAGACACACGTTGAAAACAACCGGAAATTCAAAGTACCGCTGGCACGTGGATGACTGATTGTGGCGCACCTGGTTTAGGTCGATGACATCTAGTACTTTCCCATAATCTAATTTTAAATAGACTTTCGACAGAAATTCGGTCCCAGGGTTTTCGCGGTTAAGGATGGCAAAGGCCGTCGGTAATGGTTAAATAGTATGGACGAGGGTAGATTTCAAAATGGCCTCCAATATTAAGGTTTATGTCAAGGTTAGTGGTAGTTTTAGTATTAAGGTTAGTATTAAAGGACATTGGTAATAAAAAATAAGTACCTTTTCAATCAAAGTACGTTAAATAGCTGGAAAATAGTAGTTTGAGGTTGTAAAAATGCTCGTACAGCGTATTAATTACACACTTAATCATTGTCCGCCATCTTGGATGTATTTCTGTAGTCAGGCACTGAAGGGGCTAAAACGAAATTTTTATCTATCCATCCTCGTGTCTTTATAAGTTTAAAACTCGATTTTTGTGAATGTCTTCCTTTTGCAATTGAACCTTTCCATAAAAAAGCATTCCGCGGAAACTCGGCTGTGAACTAACCAACTTAATTACAACAAGATGGCGGGTGACGGGGTTGTCTTTGGTCAAAATTAACTGTGCTGTTGTTTTGTACAAGAGTAGTTTTGTTTACTTGGATTACCTTCGTAAGCCTGTTTGGCAATCTAAATAAATAAATTGTGATTTTATATGATGCCAATGTCGTTTAAGGTTAGTATTCGGGTTAGTATTAGGGTTAGTATTAGGGTTAGTATTAGGCAGGCGCGGATTTAGAAATTAGTCGCATAAATTAGACACTTCATGAACAACCCTATTGGTTATTCTTTTCTTAAGAATAATTCAGAACAAAAACCTATCCAATAGGATTGTTATTCACAGGTATTTTGAATTGCAAATTCTAAATCTAATTTATGCGACTAACTTCTAAATCCGCGCCTGGTATTAGGGTTAGTATTAGGGTTAGTATTAGGGTTAGTATTAGGGTTAGTATTAGGGTTAGTATTAGGGTTAGTATTAGGGTTATTTTAACGTTACCAATTACAAACAAAGCTTTTCTGTGCTTAATTACAATTCGTAGTCATGATGGCGGCCATTTTGAAACCTATACCTTTTCCGTCCATACCCTTTAGCCACGACTGCGTCGCCGTAGTGTTTGCTTAAAGTCCGCAATAATAGCTATATGTTACTGAATATGGCAATCTGATATTCAAATCCGGCGTAACCCTGAATATGTCCCATAATATTTTTTAATGTGTAGATTTTAAGTATTTTATTTTTAAGTATCTTATTTAAGTATTGTATTTATTTTGTTGTATTCTAAGCTAATTAAATATCACTTTGTATTTGATGATTATTAAACTTGAGTTTTACTCAGTGCTTAATTGTTGTCATTTCCGTATATTTTTTCCCATTTGTTCTGTTGTTTTGTGTTGTATTGCTTGCTGTTCCTTTAGTTTTATGAGGAACAATCGATAGGCTATGTGTAGGGGTCTATTGTCTTTATGATTATCGTTTAAACAAGACAATTGATCCGGTTTTGAGCGAATAAGAATGGAATTTGAATTCCAGTTGAAGGTTGGAAATGCTTTGTTTTGATTTTAGGAACGACATCAGGGGGAACTGTTTGTACCGCTTAGATTTCGGTACTCGCTGCATTCGTTCCTTTTAAATGGGAACATATCGAAGAGGAATGCTTCGTTCTCATTTGAATTCGGGAACATTTAGTTCCCATATTCGAAAATGGGAACGAGCCTAATTTAGGACCAGGTCGTTCCGCATGAGCTAGACTGCTTGCAATAGGACCTGATTGTTCCTCTTCAGTTAGCTGTTTTAGTGCCTATTGTTGTATAGTATAGGAACAAGTGGTTCCGCCTCAGAGGAACTATAGTTGCGCCATATAAATTGAAGGAAGCCCTGCCCTATAAGTGTTGGTATTTTAAAAGGTCTTTCGTAGCAGAACATTTTTATTGATAAAGAATAATTATCTAGACAGTATAATATTTATTTTAATATATCGTATATAGTATAATATGTATAGTATATAATGTATAATATATATATATAGTATATAACGTATATATAGTATATAATGTATAGTATACTCGAAATTTTCCTTTACCATAAATCCTTTCAACATGTAGTTTGATCGAGTGAGATGCCAAATATTACCTATAGTATATACTATATAGATATATGCGCATCGTTCTTGACTAAAGTTGATAAAGTATGGTCAGGGTAATAAGATTAGTTTAATAAAGTTTATATTTTGTATACCAAGGTAGGGATGCAACTATCAAAATTAAGCTAAATCAATAATTTACATCCCCCTACCTTGTTCATTTAGAAAACATAAAATCTTTTTGAGTCTGACCTGATCGAAATTTGAACTGCGGGGTTTTTCAAAAACGATGCATATACGCTTATATATATATGCATACTATTATTTTATCATAATAAATAGTCTGGTATATTTATATTGTGAGATGCATCTCACTGTCCTTCCTTAGGAATTAGATTGATTGAGAAATTAAAAAGTGAATCGGTCGTGTTCATTATATACAAATTTACCTTAAAATACTAAATCGAAACAAATATAATTCCTGCTTATTCTAATGATATGGGTTCTTAATTTATACGTCAATAAAATATCTAACTTAATTGATATTCATAACCACCGGCTACCCGGCTACTAGATGTAAACCTTATTAAAGTAACCGGCTACCAACCGGCTACCTTAGAGGAACGACCGGCTACCGAACTATGGTAGCCGGTGCATGGAAACGAGGGCACAGTTAATTGATATTCATAACGACCGGCTACCATAGTTCGGTAGCCGGTCGTTCCTCTACGGTAGCCGGTTGGTAGCCGGTTAGTTTAATAAGGTTTACATCTAGTAGCCGGGTAGCCGGTCGTTATGAATATCAATTAAGTTTGATCTATATAATTTATATGCCAATTTCAGTCTATTTTTGTGCGAATTTCACTCTATTTTTGTGGCAATTTTTCAGTCTATTTTTTTACTGATAAAACTCTGATGATTGGGGTGACTGTAAGCGCCCTCATGTAACATACCGACTAGCTAGGAATTCAGTCTGTTTTTTTTGTAAATCTCAGTGTGTTTTTGTGCCAATTTCAGTGTATTTTTGTGCCAATTGGCGCAGTGTTCGAACACCGGACTGAGATTTACAAAAAAACAGACTGAAATTGGCACAAAAACACACTGAGATTTACAAGAAAAACAGACTGAATTCCTAGCTAGTCGGTATGTTACATGAGGGCGCTTACAGTCACCCCAATCATCAGAGTTTTATCAGTAAAAAAATAGACTGAAAAATTGCCACAGAAATAGAATGAAATTGGCACGTAAAGTATACTGAAATTCGCACGTAAAGTATACTGAAATTCGCACAAAAATAGACTGAAATTGGCATATAAATTATATAGATCAAACTTAATTGATATTCATAACAACCGGCTACCCGGCTACTAGATGTAAACCTTATTAAACTAACCGGCTACCAACCGGCTACCGAACTATGGTAGCCGGTGGTTATGAATATCAATTAACTGTGCCCTCGTTTCCATGCACGTATAATATATTCACCTGAGCACCGGCTACCATAGTTCGGTAGCCGGTCGTTCCTCTACGGTAGCCGGTTGGTAGCCGGTTAGTTTAATAAGGTTTACATCTAGTAGCCGGGTAGCCGGTCGTTATGAATATCAATTAACTACGAATAATATTTAATTTCAATTGAAATTTTGACAAAAGGAATGATATGTTTGTCTAATCCCAAAGGAATGACAGTTAGATGCATCGCAGAGTATAAATATGACAGATTATTATTGAAGATACAAGAAAACACGATTAACGCTTTGATGCTGCCTTTCCATGCCTCGTCATCATGTTCATACAGTCGATTGGAAATCTCTGGACGGCTCATTCAAGAAACCAAGACGATTACACCTGAACAAAGACGAACACGGCGTTGATCATTGTCCGGTTTCCGAGTGCGACCATCCAGGATTTGCCAGTCGCAGAGGCTGTCGAAAGCACGTTAAAGTAAAACATCCTTGGTACACGTACTTCGACGAGAAACCAACTATTCTCGATGTCGATAAAGTCAAGCCTGCAATACAAGTTTCGTCAACGAGAAGCAAACTAACACTGCCGTGTTTGTCAACGGAAAACGAATTCGCGTGTTCGTTTTCGCTATGGTTGCAAAGTACAACGGGGGGAGGAAAGACGTTAAAGCAAGCAGAAATTTCGGTCACGCGAGCTCTTAAATTTCTTAAGTTTTGTTGCGAAGAGTCGGGAGAAGACGAATCAAGCGTGTTGACGGTCGTGCAATTTGTCGACTATTTTCTGTGTTCTTCTAAACTTCTAACAGATTTTCTCGATCATCTCGAATGCACTTGGCAGATGGGTCAGTCGGGCCGACTCGGCTACGTCCTAAGCATTTCCGACCTACTTGATTTCCGCAAGTTTAACTCTCCCCCTGGTCCCGTACTTCAGAACTTCTCAGTGACCGAAGTGTACATCAAGCGAGCCAAGAAGTGTCTGGCAAAGCAGATGCGATCGCACTGGACGACAGATTTGGACATCGAGACACTGGAATCGAGAAGAAGCTGGGCTTCTTTGGGCGAGTTGCAGACAGTTGTTCCATTTCACATAGAGCGATACAAAAACATTTTAGACGAGTGCAGAAAAAAGTCCACTTTTCCTACGTCAACCGACTTAACATTTGCGACGCGATTCATCGCAGTGTTTATGTTTGTTAAAGTGAAAGGGTGTCGTCCGATGACTTACCAACACTTGACCGTTACCATGTTTGAAAATGCGAAGCACAACGACGGAATGGTGGACCAAACAATATTTAAAACTGCTAAGAAATACGGTTTTAATTCTTTGTATTTCGACGAAGTCTGCTTGGGAGTTGTCGACGACTACGTTCGCTTTGTGAGACCCTTACTCCAGCCGCAATGCGAGTACTTGCTGGTAAACCGAAACGGTGCGCAATTTCAGAAACTGACCGAACTGTTAAGCGTGCTGGTGTTTCAGGCCATAGGAAAGTACATCCATCCGACAAGATACAGACAAATAATAGAGACAGAAAGTGCGAACGTGTTGGACGTGGAAGAACAGAAGATTGTTTCCGAAGATCAGAAACACAGTTCGAACGTTGCCCGAGTGCATTACCAGAAGCTACGCTCGCGGGATGTAGCCATTAAAGGGAGGACGTGCATGGACAAACTGCGGGGAGTCGAAGGTGAAGCGATGGACAGTTGCGTGGAGCAGTTGAAAAACGAGAATTTGCCAAGAGAAAATGGTGGTGAACAACGGCAAATTAAAGTCGATTGCGTTGCCGGAAACACACGACTCCGGGGACGAAAGGAACCTGTGAGGTTTACCAAACAGGAAGACGATTATATAAGAAGAGGAATCGAGAAGTTTGGACTACGCTGGTCCTCAATTCTTCGTCATCCAGCGTTTCATTTCCAAGAGAGCAGAGAAACAAGAACATTGAGAATGAGAGCCATTGCTTTGAAATTAATTTAAGTGCTGTACGAACAGCTCCATTCTTAAGGATATAATTTGTCTACAGCCCCATCATGCGTGCATGTGTCGATAGATTATTTCTCAATAACGGAAATGTAATCAACGAGGCATAATATGTTACACATCCACTATATATACATTTGACTATATGATTATAACATTAAAATAATATCTGTACTATAAAACCCTGAACGGCGACCAACGTTCAATAAATAAGGTTGTTTGTAAATCTGGTACCGCGAACGTTAACGGGGTTTTTAAAGAACGAGAGATTCACATACACGATAATAATAATACTATTATATAATTATGTATGTGTACAGTGTGTGTGTTTTTTTGAAAAATCCCGCTTCAATTGAGATTCAAAAAGATTTAATGTTTACTAAATGAACGAGATATTATACAGGTCAAACTTAATTGATATTCATAACAACCGGCTACCCGGCTACTAGATGTAAACCTTATTAAACTAACCGGCTACCAACCGGCTACCGTAGAGGAACGACCGGCTACCGAACTATGGTAGCCGGTGGTTATGAATATCAATTAACTGTGCCCTCGTTTCCATGCACCTATAATATATTCACCTGAGCACCGGCTACCATAGTTCGGTAGCCGGTCGTTCCTCTAAGGTAGCCGGTCGGTAGCCGGTCAGTGTAACAAGGTTTGCATCTAGTAGCCGGGTAGCCGGTCGTTATGAATATCAATTAAGTTTGATCTTTTATTGACGTGTAAAGAACCCATATTCATTAGAATAACCAGGAATTATATTTGTTTCGATTTAGTATTTTAAGGTAAATTTGTATATAATGAACACGACCGATTCACTTTTTAATTTCTCGATCTATCTAATTCGTAAGGAAGGACAGTGAGATGCATCTTACAATATAAATATACCAGACTATTTATTATGATAAAATAATAGTATGCATATATATAAGCGTATATGCATTTGTAATTTACATAACCTCTATCGCCTTGCATATTAAATGTGGCGCAAAGGGAACAACATTTTCGACTTTGGTTGTTGTTGCTTTTCTTTCGCTATTGTTGTTGTTGTTGTTGTTGTTGTTGTTGCTGCTGTTGTCGTTGTCGTTGTTGTTGTTGTTGTTGTTGTTGTTGTTGTTGTTGTTGTTGTTGTTGTTGTTGTTGCTGCTGCTGCTGCTGCTATTGCTGGCTAGCTGCTGCTATTGTTACTGTTGTTCTTGCTGCAGTATCAATGAAACTGCCAATATTTGTTGTCTCGTTTACGTCCCAATATCCCACTGTCCCATTGAGAAATGGCCGTACAGCGAAAACACTGACTATTGTTTGTATTGGCTACTGTTGTTGTGTTGTCCCTGCCAACTATAATTTGTGTTATTGTGTTTTTGTTAAAGCCTGGTTTCCATTTGGTCGCCACGATCGCAACGGTCTCATAGTGGTCGATGTAATAGAGTGTCGATCTATCTTGTCTTTTGTCTGCTGTATGCAAAGCGGCCTTTACTTATTGCAAAGAAACATGGACACTCTATTACATCGACCACTATGACACCGTTGCGGCGTGGCGACCAAATGGAAACCAGGCTTTAGTATCTTATAGGTGAGACGCTTCGGATAAAAAACCCGAAAACCGTCCGAAAAAAACGAGTAAACCAATTTTTACCATACTTATGACTTAAAGTGTATTAACGGTCTGGCGTACTTTTAAGTTCAGATCAATCAAATTATGGAACGATTAGAACATTACAAAATTTACAAGCTATCAAGCTTTCAAGAAAACGGTAAAGGAAAAGCTATTACGTTTATATTAGCTATTACTTAAATATTAATATATTAGCTATAGTTATATTAGTTATTATGATTAACACTTATTTTATTCTAAATACAATTACAAGGAAATACAATTTCTTTTTAAATTAAACAAGACGCCTGCTCAAGCGTTCACTCCACCTGCAGGCAACGAAATATACACAATGTGTGGCAACATAAATGGGGGTTAATGGAACTGCTCAAGACTATATAAAGTCCCTAAATGTCTATTGATGTCACTTGATGTACACAATTGACAAGGAAATTGTCCACGTGTACGTGCCAGTTTCTGACACCGACGACGAAAACAGAGTACGCGGCCATTTTAAACCTCCGCGCTACCCTACGGGCAGGCGGAGTAATTAAATTAAATTACAATCTACAGCTATAATTAAAACGCACAACTCGCGAAAGACTTCAGTTTCAAATTCAAAAACTGTTTCTGTCAGTGAATAATTTAAATACGATTTATTTATGTTAGATTTTATAGATTTACAACACAACTATTTACAACAAATTTATTAAAAAAAGAAACGTTCTAATATCTTACAAGTTCTCTGCCAGGATAATGAGCATATCAGCCCTTCAGGCGTTAGTTGTATGTGCTCACGCCACTTGCTCTGTCTTGCTGAACTGCATTCTCTCCGATGGCGAACTGTTGGCTTGGATGGCGTGATATCTGATCTGGTAGCCACTGGATCGAGCAACTAGTGTTCAGAAAATGAAGCCGGAAGTTAGTAGCTCGTGTCCGCCACCTTTGGTTAGCTTTCACTGTATTTCCGTCATTGTAAGAGTTCTGTCTACCCGTATTTTCATGCAGACAATCTTTTCTAACTTCTATTTAACTAGTATTTTCATCGATATTTATATAATAAATAAAAGTATTGTGTTGAGTAGACATTATCGAAGTAATAGTTCAAACACGAGTAAGTGTTCTTCCTCTGATTTTATAACACGAGAAGTAGATTGAAAATCTAACGAGGCGAAGTCCAGGTTTTTTAGCGATCTTTGAGGTGTTTTGAACAGGGGCATACATTCGTTTAATTTATTTAATTTAATTTTATACATTTATAGAGATCTATTTTAACGATTGTGTATATAAGTGTTGTGTATATTGTGTATTTTTTATCTATACTTTTCTTTTATTATGATCAGAGCCCTACTTAGCCGCCTGCGTTGCACTTCCCATGGACCGAATGGGAAGTGCGTAGGCGATCTGAATAAACATTTGTATTATAAATTAAATTAATTAAATTGTTATTGTCTAGCATGCAGGGAAGAAAAACAGTGGCTTACAAAAACAATTACCTCAGACCTCCTACAAACTACTTCCAGGAAATTAGGAAATTTTACAGGTGTGGTCTAAGCTCACTTCAACCGACTGATGCACTAGCTTGTACCGACTACATCCTATCGATCGAAGCTTGTCAAAATATTGTCTTTACTCTTTCCGTTGGGTGCCTACTAAAATAATGACCTTGGTCAGCTGGTGAAATGGTTAATTAGTCCTACGTTAATAACGCACTCTCACATGATGATATTTTGAAATGAAAACATGATGATGACAATGAAAACATGATGATATTTTAATAAATTTATGTCTTTGGGGTAGTTTGAAATTAATTTAAAGTGCCACTACGATGAAAATGTAAAAAAACAACTAAAAAATGGTATTTTGAATTGAAGTAAGTATTTTGAGCTCTGAAATCACATTATTTAGGCCACCATTACTAAAACGTGTTCCAAGTGAGCCCGCAATTTCAAAAGGTAATATTGTTTGTGACGTCAGATTCTCAATGCTACGCCTGAATTTCAGTCGAGGTGATGAAATGTTCAGCCTTTCCGACGAAGAATTTGAAAAAACGACTTTGATTTACTTGAAGAATTAGCCACACTTCGTTACGCTGGTCAGGAACATGAACGATTAATGGCGGACATAACAACTCCAGATTCGGAGTCAGAAAAATAATACTTGCCATCGTCGAATCGCAAAACGATTTTGACCGAGTAATATTTAGAAGCTCTGTTTTATAAATACGTGAAAATATCGATAGGTAAAAATTTGATCGTAGTCGCATAACTTCTGCCGCGACTGAAATTCGTAAACAAATTTTGGGGGTGTCGCACCCCGCACTCCTCCGTAGCTCCGGCCTGAATACTTCGGCAGTACACCAACTTGTCTGAAAATTCATTATATTCGGGCAAATGGTCTTGTCATAAATCTTAAATTAAACCTATCTTCGAGTTCGAACTACAACGAGCTAAAGACAGCGACACTCAGTGGCGTAGCTAGGATCATGATTTTGGGGGAGCAACGGAGAATTTGGGGGTGCAGTTAGACTATAATTATCAAGCATTATATGGTGTAGGTCGTGGCTTTAGGGGGTATGTAGGGGTTATGGGGGCATCCCCCCAGAAAATTTTGAATTTTTGAAGCCCTGTGATGGCATTTCCCGTGATTTCTGAGAGGAATTTTCCCGGAAAAAATTACCTGCACTGCGGCTGGTTGAAAAAAATTTAAATAAAATTGATTACAATTAAGATTAACTCGTATATAGCTGGAGTCCTTGGTCTGACAACAAGATATAAATAGCCATGGATCGCATGCAATATAAGCATTCACGCTGGTCAAAAGGACCGAGGGCTTTCGGAAGCGTAATTCTGCGCAGTTTAAACTTCATGTGAGTGTGTTACTGCGGTGAACACTGATTCCACTGGTGGCTATCAGCATCACGATTAGCAACAGATCTTACTTGAATTTAGCATCAGACATTCAGGGGACTGGGGGGGGGGGGGGGATGTGTAGATGGGGGGCCTAGGCACTTTAAATTATATGAACAATAATATCACACATGCTAATTCATGTAATATTATACAGTAATACTTCTCAAGAGAATACTGTGATTAATTAATTTAGAATGATATTTTAATATATTTCGCTTTCGCTTAGAAATGGCTATTCGTGTTTTTCGGGGGGTTGTGTAATAAATAGACAATCTCGCGAGATTTCATTTGTGCAAGTTATGTTCAGGCCCCCTTGCAAAATGTCGCCAACCCTAGTATTTTTGTGGCACAAATAGTGCAGGATATTGGTTAGATGATCTTAAAGTGCATGTTTAGGGTTATATAGAGTCAGTAAATCACTGATATAAATAACTAAGTGCTTGGCATGTAAAGCTTTGAAAGTAATCAACATTATCGTGAAAATAATCTGACAGCTTGCAACCAAAGAATTCGCTGTACCTTGCTCCTCGCCTTGCTCAATTCAGTTCCTGGTAATCCATAAAGGATGCTATGCATCATGCACTCGCTTCTCGAAGACCTGTTCACTCAGATATTTCCTGATCTTGCCAATATGTCTAATAGCTAAAGCGGCTGATTTACAAATGTTATTTACGTAAGTATTTAAGTATTTCTGACGATATTCAAGCTCATATCCTCAGAGTCCTGTACAGGAATCGAATCTGTAACCTTCTGATTCCTGGTGAGACGCTTTAACCATTGAGCTAACGAGACTCAGATGGAGAGCTTGACGATCGTCCACGTTTCGTCTGTCTACTCCGAGCTCTCCCACATTCCCTACAACATTATATGTATATTAACTTAAGTATTTCTATCGGCTGCAACAAGAACGGTCGGATTAATACATCATCAAGACAGATTTCTGTGGAGTGCACCAATTGGTAATGTCCTTAATACCAGCTCTATAGGTTAGCTAGAACAGCAGGTCGATCACATGGAGATTTGATAGGCATATACAGTTGTGTGTCATCAGCGTACATTATACAATCAAGACCATAGGCTGATAGGCTTTGATCACATCTTCCAATAGCGCAAAGAAGAGTGAAAATAGAAGTGGGATCAGCACAGACCCTGAGGTATACCGTACTGTAGTGTTTTGTTGCAGTCATCATGTGTCGATCGAACTAACAGAACGCAAAGTTTTCGCACTGATGAATACCAGGTGTATTGTGTAGGGGATGTCGACACCCACTTATTTGTTTGACGCATGTGACCTCCACCACCCTTGAGTGCTTCTATATAAGTACAAAAGGTAAAGTCTTAAAAAAACGGAAGGATTATAAACAATGTTTAATACATGGCTCCTGAATTTCCGCACAAACTTAGCCAATATCCCCAAACAATTGTTCTCTGCAAATGTTGGATATTTGCCATATCACTAGACAGGCTGCAGGTTGAGAAATTTGTTGCCAAATTAATTAAACCAAATGCTACTTATATGGTTTGTTTTGCAAACGGTAATGTGAGAGCAATGTTCAACATTAAACCAGTGGCGTAGCCAAGGGGCTACGAACTTTTGCTTCTTTGAAATTTGAAGTGTGTTTCTGTTGCTAATCGTGATGCTGATAGGCTTACCAGTGGAATCAGTATTCGCAGACTCACATGAAGTTTAAACTGTCGTGCAGAATTACGCTTCCAAGACCCTTTAGTCCTTTGACCAGCGTCGGCTCCTTGATGCCTGTCAAATCGACCAAGGGGTCTACTGCATTGAGTGCAAATATTGTGATCCATGTATGTTCCGTTATTTATCTTGTTGTCAGACTTTAACAGGTTGGTCCAGGACAAATCTTGTTATCGATTTTATTCAATTTTTTTCAACCAGCAGGTAATTTTTCGGGAAAATTCTTCTCAGAAATCACGGGAAATGCACTCACGGCTTCGAAAATTCAAAATTTTCTGGGGGAGATGCCCCGAATCCGATACCCCCTACATTGTTCGCAGCTAAAAACTTGAATTCTAATCTATTAAAAAACTGCACCCCCAAATTCTCCGTTGCTCCCCCCAAATTTTGATCCTAGCTACGCCACTGTATTGAACATAACCTAGTCTGGTACTAAAACAGATTATTGGCCTTCAATGACATTTAAATATTAAACATAGAAATTTCGGACTCAATAAGAGTCATCATTCGAAATAGATATCACGTAGATACCAAGGTTCGATAAGTACTAGTTGTTCAATACATGATTTAACCAGATCTGAGATCATATGTATTTCATGGAGTAATCTTGCCACATAATGACGATTGCATTTCAGTATAGCTCATGACCTCTATATGATTTCCCAGACCAAAGTTTTGCAAGCCTTGAAACATGATTCCCGACCTTTCTTTTGTCGACGCTTTCTTGATTGTCCAATCGAAATACATAACCCTAATGCTAATATGCTGAGAGAGTTTAATACGTCATGTTTACAATCATGATCTGTCTTCGGATATTAGCGTTTTAGTGCCATAACTGATTATTAACTGATTATTCTAAGCATGGAGCTACAATAATCTCGACATGAACATAAAATATTCTAATCTCGACTACCAAAATGATATTCTCAACTACAAACATAAAAATATTTTCGACTATAGATATAAATTTCTCGACGTCTATAGACATAAAATTCTCGAATATATCAATATAGACATGAATTTCTCGACCATAGGTATAAAATTCTCGACCATGAGAAATTAATAGCATTCTCACCTATAGACATATAATATTCTCGTACAAATGGCTTGCGCAAACTATAGGCGTATCAAAAGTCTAGGGCGGAAATCCCTCTTAAGATCTCGTGATGTTTCACAATCACTCACACATCGTCATTGTTTAGGCCAGTTGACAATTAGAAGGGGAGTTAGTAACAAAGTGACTGTCTACTGTTCGTCACATTAAACGGCGCAGTACAGAAACAATATGTGGCTTCTTCAAATCGTTTTCTTATGTATTTACTGCGTCAGGTTTTCGTTTGCCTATGGCACTGGTGCTCCTTCTCTCAGTTGTGACTCTATGCTTCCTGGTCACATAAACAAGTCTAACGCGAACCCTGATTTACATTTCCCCATTTCTGCACAGGAAAAAGACTCTAGTCCTTACATAATCAAGGCCGAATGGGACGATCGACTGGTTAAATACGTCCGACTTTCAATCACAGGATCAACCGTTCAAGGATTTCTCATCCAAGCTCGTGAAACTGAAGACGGACCTGCTGTTGGAAACTTTAAAATGCTTCCAAGTGAATCTAAGTATCAGAGTTGTGTTGCCGAAAAACCTAAGGTACATATTTCAGTCACTATATAAGCTCTATTATGATTTGTGGTTTAACGTGAATAACAGTCTTTCTCAGCGCCATAATTAAGGCATGGCTCGCCTCCAGACCTAAAAACATATTCCTATATCTTCCAGAGATTTTACTCAAATCACTTAAACTTTCAAGTGATATTTCTCATCAAGTAGACTGCTCTTCAAAACTCTTCGAACTCTTCAAAACAGGTCTACAGACAGTAGCGAAAAAGATACAGATAGCGAAAAGATACAGATAAAAATATAGATAGCGAAAAGATACAGGAACTCATTAGAGGAAAATCAATTTGTTTACATTATATGTATTCGCGTGCCTCCACACGTAGCCCATACAAGTGATATGGCAGGTAAAGTGGGAGTCATATTATATCCGTTCTCAGGGCCTTACGGGTTTTGCGCAGTCGAAGAAATGCTAGTTAAAATAAGTCGCAAAATATGACTTTAAATTTTATATTTTATTGAAACTTAGTGGTGACAATTACTCTCAAATTTTTGTTCATTCAAATGAATTCCTACTATTCAACGTAGGATAATAAACATAATTAATGTTTGAATACTTCCCCTATTTAGACGTGATCAATCTGACATTGTACGTCTACTTTTTAAATATAGGAATGGTCTAATCAATGTCAACCTCGATAAATACTTTACACCTACTCGCTCTTCTCACAACACTAGAAAATTTCACTCTAATAATTATCATCCTCTGACCACCCACAAGCAAAATTATTTTAGATATTCTTTTTTCCGCGAACTATCAATCTGTGGAATAGCCTACCTTAGTCTACTCAAGTGCTGCATAATTAAAGTATTAGTCAATTCAAACATAAGCTAAAATGTTACTACAAGGATAATCTCTCACCTTACCAGCCGCCATAGTCAAATGTTTCTCTTTTTAATTAGTTATTTACTTATTAGTGTTATTAGTCCAGTTTTTTAGTTTCTTTATTAACGTTTTTACTTGTAAATTGTAATCTAGTAAGTATTTTACTATTTCTTAACTTGTTTGGGGGGAATGTCAATTGGGGCGAATGCCCTGTTTTTCTCTCCCAGCCACCTGTCACTTTTATCTTATTTTTTTTTACTTCTCGTTACTTTGTTATTTATGTGTAATTTTAATTTTGTGGTGAATGCAATAAATGAATAAATAAATTAGGGTGTTTGTTTGGTAAATTTTGTTGTTTATCCATGTAGGCCGCCAGTGAGTCACGTGACCTTGTTGTCATGGAAACAAAATTGTAAATTAGTTCTTACTGTATGATGAATATGTTTGGTTTAGTTTGATTTGTTTGGACAACATTTCTGGAAAACAGGAAATTTCAGTTTTCAAGTTTGAATACAGGAAAAGATAATTTCTATTAATTTGTTAACGTTTTGTTTGTTTTTGTCTCTGGAATGCAGTAATACGTATAATTAGTCAGTCTGTAAGTGTAAAGAAATGGCTGGCCGACATTTGTTGTTGACTGGTCAACGACGGTTGTAGTTAAGGTACTTTAGTAGAAACATATTTACTAAAACAATTAGACAACTCGCCCTAGCTCGTTTTCTATGAGCGATAGTTAATTCTTAAGCCTGGTTGACCGCGAGAGCATAATCATAATCATAACTGGACAAGACAAAAGGCAAAACAAAGGAATGAAGTCAAGCCTGCGACATAAAGATGGACATAATCAGGGACGTAGGAAGCACGGGGACCGGGGGGGGGGGGGCGGCCCCCCAATATTATAAAAGGGGGAGGCCGGAATAGCTTTCGGCGGTATTTTTACATCTCATTATTATTTGTTATTGTTTCGCGCACCTGATTGGCTTATTTTTGTCTTACGCAATTATTTATTCTATAAAAGTATCACTCTGTTATTATTTCACTTTACCTTTCACTCTCTGACGAAGGGCCTTCGCTCGAAACGTTAGACTACATACACGCTATTTTGGCAGTAGACCAACCTTTTCAGATATTTAATAATTGTACTATCTGTTCTTGTACTCGATATCTGTTAGACTGTTACGATATCTGTTAGACTGTTACGATATCTGTTCTTGTATACGAGAAATAACGTTTTCATATGCTTCTGGACGCTGTCCATTAGAATTTGCTCGACGGCTCAAACTCGATGCATGTACAGCGCGGGTTTCTTTTCGATTTTTATGTCATTGAGTGCAAGGATCAAAAGACAAGCACTCAATGACGTCAAAGTTAAAAATAAAACCACCACCGCTTTGAACAGTAGAGCAAACTCTAAAATGACAAAACTTTATTTCTGGAGTGGAAGAGCAGATACCGTAAAATTATTAACATTTCTAAACATTATACTAAATGACCTTTGAAAGTTTCCGACTTCTTACCTGAGTATTTCAATCATATGCTGATGTTGAAAAGCAATTGGCCAATGTTGATAATACTTTCTGTGTTTTTTAGTTCGATCCAGAAGCAAGTATAACACACACGAACCCGTCCACAAAAGCTAACATATCCTTCCTATGGGCTCCTTCCTTTGGCCAGAAAGGAAACGTGACGTTTTATGCAACCATTGCACAAACTAAAGATGTTTTCTGGGTTAAACTACTTAGCAATGAGGTCACAATCTTGGTAAGCGGGATATAAAGTGGCTATGGAATGCAAGTTTGAGTTTATTTGTGATTTTAAAAATGATTATTTCATATATATTAGGATACAAGAATTCGCAGGGAAGTGTTGTAGTAATATCGGCTCAAAATGCAGATTTTTGGGGCCAGTAAATGCGAAATTTTCTCTCAGCGTCGTGATGTCATAAGTATATTACCGAAAGAGAAAACCAACATGGTGTCTAGCAAGGTTAAGCGTGTCGGTAAATACTGTATTGCTGGTGGACAAATTTTCCACCACGCTTAACTTTCGCCTTGCTAGACGCAATCCTGGTTTTTACTTTTGGTTATACTATAATATGAAAATGATCAGAAATATCAAAATTGTGTTTATTCTTGTGAGCGGTTATACTTATGACGGTGGAATATATTTCGTGTGACAATTGAAAATGGTTTGCAAGTGCGTGGAGATATTTTAGTCAAATGTTCCCATAAGAATATCACTTCAGGACGTGAAATAATATTTCATTGTCAGTTCCATACAGATGCTGTACATAACAATTTCCTTCGGCTTCAGAAATCCCAGTTAGACGAAGCTTGGAAAGATAAAAGGTTTCCAGATGATGGTGCTGTAGAGTTCATCTTTTCGACGGCGGACATGGAGAGAAATTGAGAGCGTTCTCGTTAAATATGTTCTCGTTAAATATGTTTTAGTTTGTTTTAAATGTGAGAATAATATAAGCACGAGATTATAGAAAAAGGGAATTGTCGCGCAAAGTTCATTATGCAGGAGAATAAAACTAATAGCCAGGATCGAGTAGGGACTAGCTGAAACTGCTGTCTTTACAAAATGATATAGTCATCACGATAAATAGATAACAATAATATTTATTCAGGATTAAAGAAATACCTGATGGTTTCCGTTGGATACTGTGATCCAAGTATGTGGGAAGTTGCGAGACTAGAGAAAAACGTATACAATATACAATATACAATATGAATGAAAACACTTTATTTTAGCAGGGTAGCCCATTCAGCACTAAGTAGGGGCCCTGCACATAAATAATTAAGTCTAATTACAATTATAAAAACTAGTTCAACTAAATAAGTAGTATAATATTTACATATAAAAACCTAACTGTTACAAGTTATATACATACATACGTAATTTGGTTAAATCGTAATTTGTATATACAATATACAATATACAATATTATACAATATACAATATACAATATACAATATACAATATACAATATACAATATACAATATACAATTTACAATATACAATTTACAATTTACAATATACAATATACAATTTACAATTTACAATATACAATTTACAATATACAATATACAATATACAAATATACAAATATACAAATATACAAATATATACAATATACAATATACAATGTACAATATACAATATACAATATACAATATACAATTTACAATATACAATATACAATATACAATATACAATATACAATTTACAATTTACAATTTACAATATACAATTTACAATATACAATATACAATATACAATTTACAATTTACAATTTACAATGTACAATGTACAATATACAATATACAAATATACAAATATACAAATATACAAATATATACAATATACAATATACAATGTACAATATACAATATACAATATATAATATATAATTTACAATTTACAATATGCAATATGCAATATACAATATACAATATACAATATACAATATACAATATACGATATACAATATGCAATATACAATATACAATATACAATATAATGCAATATACAATATACAATATACAATATACAATATACAATATACAATATACAATATACAATATACGATATACAATATACAATATACAATATACAATATACAACACAATACACTAACCACTGTTTTAACCACTGCTTCTAACCACTGTTCTAACCACTGCTTCTTACCACCACTTATAAGCTACCGAGATTCGAATGGATAGCGAAGGTTACAATGATGTACTGGTTCGATTGATATATGTAAACGGCAAATTCTGGGTAGTTCAATGGTTAAAGCGTCTCACTGGCAATCAGAAGATTACAGGTTCCATTCCTATTAGGGACTTAGGGGCTGTTTATATGAGCAGGGTTATCCTGGTTAGTCGGGCTGAGTTGTGTCACGAAAATCATTCCACTGACCTATAAAGATCATTTGAATTAATTTTATGCTCTTCCTATAGCCTTCCTATAGTTCTGCTTTGAAATATGATTTGGGTGTCTATAGTATCCGAAGAACTTCGTCAAGCGAATCAACGCGGCTCAGCCGGGCTCATATAAACTGCCCCTACGATGGCGGAATATTCAAATGAAGTACGAAAAGGAGATGGGTGTTCAATAAGAAAATATCAATTCAAGCCTTCGATTTGCCTTTCGAACCTTTACAAACAACGTGACGTCACGTTGTTTGTAAACTTGATCCCAGTCTCCGGATAAGTTTTTATTGAAATTAACGGCATTTCGAGGCAAATTTAGGGCTGATCAATTGTAAATGAACTTGCTAAATGATTGAATATAGAATTTAGAAATATTAAATCATACAAACAAGACATAAATAAAAAATGGTTTCATGTGCTCCTCTCTATTTTTAGCAGACACGAACAATGAATGCTCGGCCCAGTCCTATTTTATAGATCAGCGGGCTGGTTGGACTTAGCTCTCGGTCCTTAGCTCTCAGTCCATCATCGAAGATTCCAGAATGACCGCCACAGCAGCGATCTCAGTGGTTTTCTGAACTTCTGTTATCATCTCATCTGATGTCTAATTATTTTCTAGTAAAAACGTAAAACAACGCCGTTTCTTTACATTTTTTAGAAATCGACCAACACAGCTTCGCTAGTTATGGTGCATTCAGTATTCTCAACCTTGGTTCCTCTTATTTTTACCATCTTAACTGCCATTAATTATGACTGATCTTCTTAAAAGAAACACTCAATGGTTGATTCCACGCATAGATGAAAAGGTCTCTCCAGAAGAAGCATTCGGGATGGATTACGGAGGCGTATATCTTAAACCGAGTGAATGTAAATTCAAAACATAGTGTAGTTATGCGCGAATCAAATCGAAATGTCAACATCCCCCCCCGGCATACGTGGGGAATTTGATCGTTCAACATTTCAGAGTGGCGGGAATTTGACATTCTAACCCAGTGGAGGGTGGGGAATTTGCTAGGGGGGTGGCCGGGGAATTTGAACAGATTCTGTTCAAAATGGTGACGGAAAATTAGGTCAGAAAATTGTCTTTGTTTTGGAGTGGATGGAAGAAAATGGCCTAGTCAGGCTAAAACAAGTGTTTGAAAGAAACTTTACTAGTGTTCACTGAAATGTTCATTGTCCATGTCTATACTCAATAAACAAATGTTTTACCGCGGCGATCTCTGATCAGTCTATATGTTCACAGATTTTGCATTAAATGATATTTGTTTCAATATGTTGAATAGAATCGTTGAGGGTGGGGCACTTGATCTCCAATTTTTCGAAAACATGGTATATATTTGAACGGGAGAAAAGAACATAGGTGGGAAATTTGAACTTATAAAATTAAAAAATCCAAATTTCCGGGGGTATGCCCGGGGGGATGTTGACATTTCGATTTGATTCGCGCATTACATCGCTAATAATATACAGGAAAATGTTTTTCGACTGTGATTGGCTGATTCGAGTGCAGTTAATCCCAAACAATAATGCCAAAATATGTAATCACATGCAGTGCAAAAATCTGTTATCACAGTGCAAAAACTTGTTATCACATTGCAAAAACTTGTTATCACAGTGCAAACGTTTGTTATCACAGTGCAAAAATCTGTTCTCACAGTGCAAAAACTTGTTATCACAGTGCAAAAACTTGTTATCACAGTGCAAAAACTTGTTATCACAGTGCAAAAACTTGTTATCACATTGCAAAAACTTGTTATCACAGTGCAAACGTTTGTTATCACAGTGCAAAAATCTGTTATCACAATGCAAAAACTTGTTATCACAGTGCAAAAACTTGTTATCACAGTGCAAAAATATGTTATCACAGTGCAAAAACTTGTTATCACAGTGCAAAAACTTGTTATCACAGTGCAAAAACTTGTTATCACAATGCAAAAACTTGTTATCACAGTGCAAACGTTTGTTATCAGAGTGCAAAAATCTGTTATCACAGTGCACAAAACTTGTTATCACAGTGCACAAAACTTGTTATCACAGTGCAAAAACTTGTTATAACAGTTCAAAAACTTGTTATCACAGTGCAAAAATCTGTTATCACATTGCAAAAACTTGTTATCACTGTGCAAAAATCTGTTATCACATTGCAAAAACTTGTTATCACAGTGCAAAAATCTGTTATCACAGTTCCACAATCTGTCATCACAGTACAAAAACTTGTTATCAGTGCAAAAACTTGTTATCACAGTGCAAACGTTTGTTATCAGAGTGCAAAAATCTGTTATCACAGTGCAAAAACTTGTTATCACAGTGCAAAAATCTGTTATCACATTGCAAAAACTTGTTATCACAGTGCAAAAATCTGTTATCACAGTTCCACAATCTGTCATCACAGTACAAAAACTTGTTATCAGTGCAAAAACTTGTTATCACAGTGCAAACGTTTGTTATCAGAGTGCAAAAATCTGTTATCACAGTGCAAAAACTTGTTATCACAGTGCAAAAATCTGTTATCACATTGCAAAAACTTGTTATCACAGTGCAAAAATCTGTTATCACATTGCAAAAACTTGTTATCACAGTGCAAAATCTGTTATCACAGTTCCACAATCTGTTATCACAGTGCACAAAACTTGTTATCACAGTGCAAAAACTTGTTATAACAGTGCAAAAACTTGTTATCACAGTGCAAAAATCTGTTATCACATTGCAAAAACTTGTTATCACAGTGCAAAAATCTGTTATCACAGTTCCACAATATGTTATCACAGTGCACAAAAACTTGTTATCACAGTGCAAAAATCCGTTATTACAGTGCAAAAACTTGTTATCACCGCGCAAAAATCTGTTATCACCGTCTCGAACATTTTCCTGTGTATTATTAATAAGTAATAGTGTGATTTCTCGTGCAATTTGAAAAAAAAAACACGCACTCGTGGCCGGTTTTTCAAAGACCCCAAATAGCACTCGCCTTTCGGACTCGTGCTATTTTGAGATCTTTGAAAAACTCACTTGTGTGTGTGTGTTATTTCCAAATTTCACTCGAAATCATACCATTACCTATACATAGTATGCCATCTTTGTAATCATTTTATGCAGAAAACTAATTCGTCAATGTATATCTTTCGGATTATCAAATGAATAACTTGTCTTGAGACAATTTACACGTAATTTATTTTCCTTTATGTGCAGTACACAGTTGCATGAAGTGATTTCGTTACATAATATTTCAAATGGATCACTTTAGATTTTTCACCATATCAAACAAATTTAAAATCTTAAGATTTCAAGAATGAAGAATCTTTCAAGAATCTCATGGTGAAATTTGGCATTTTGGGCCCAAAGGTGGTTCTTATATTTAACGAGCTGATCTTTGATATAGCTTTCCCCTCGCAAGCAATTTAGAAATTTAAAGTTGATACAAAGATATTGTGTACGTATGTCCGAGTCTGTTAGTCAAACTGTCATTTGAAATCAGGGACGGCGGAGCGTGTTTTGAAGTGTGTGTGTGTGTGTGTGTGTGGGGGGGGGGGGGGGGGGGTGGGCTAGAAGCGGCGAAAAGGGGGTAAATTAATTTCCAAAGAATACACCGTACGGAAAAACCTCGATTTAGATATTCCAGAGAAAAGCCCCCCCCCCCCAGCCCCTCCGTCTCCGCCGTGCATGGAAATATATATAGCATATATTTTAAAATGCAGTAGTTCAAAATATATCGTCATCGGAATCTGTCAAGTTAGACAGTTCGTAAATTCGAAAGGCGTTCAAGGGCAAACCTGTTTTCGATTTCCTAAAGGTGTTAGCAATGAGTTAAACGAAGATAGTTTTGTATGTTTGTCCGAGTCTGTTATTCAAGCTTTTATTTGATGTATAGCATGAGTTCGTAGAGTCAGTATTTCAAAAGATATCGTTAAAATCAGTTTGATATATGAAAATCAGTTAGTTACCATGGTAACAATTTCGTCATTTTGTCTCTAAATATATCTCGAATGAAAAGTCAAAAGCGATACAATTAAAAAGAAAACAATTAATTATTGAAGATATAAAAAAACGAGTGTTACTATAATGCGAAATAAGTACAGAAATGTTTTTCTTATCAGTACAATTTATTTTGTATAGTAATTCCATAATTTCGTTTTCTACTAGTCTCATGTTCAAACTGAAATGCGCGAGAGACTGAAACTGAATGGGTCATGACTAAAACGGATGTATCGAAAACCAACACACACTGACAAATATCTTTCATTTGATTCTCACCACCCCATATGGCCATAAGAAGTCCGTTCATAGAACTTTGTTTTTGAGAGCTCAAGGCATACCATCTAGTTCCGATTCAAGGGAAAGTGAGCGAAATCATGTATTCGATGCTTTAAAGGCGACTATCCAAATGATTTTCTAAAAAACTGTTTAAAACCTGCAGTTACTCCACATGTACGTACAAACTCTGAGAACGAAAGTTTGGTGATGGGTTTTGCGGTTGTTCCGTATATTCAAGGGGATTATGGAACCAATTAAAAGAATCTTTGATAATTTCATCGTAAAAGTTGCTCAAAAACCTTTCTTGACGTTTGGGTCATATTTTTGCTAAACCTAAGGATCGTATTGCAGAGGAACAGAGGAAAGACGCTATTTATTCCTTTCCGTGCAATGATTGTGATCAAGAGTACATCGGTCAGACTAAATGTCAGTTTCTTTACGCGTTTAAAAGAACACCAGAAGGCTGTTTTCTTTTCAAAAAAGGAAAATCTGCTTTGTCGGAAGCACACGTGCGTAATCAACCATGAGATTGCGTGGGGAAAACTGATTCCACAATTATTAACGTCTCTGACGGTACCGCGAATTAATGGTATCTGGTGGCTTGGCATATCAATCGCGATGACTGTATGTCCCTTACTAGGCTGCCAAACCGGAATTGGAGGAGGACGAACGATTTAACGTCCTTTCCAAGAAGACGAACGGTGGATCCGCCGAAGCGGCCGTGAACATACAGTTTTACGCCCTATGCACGACCATAATACTAGTTCTATGGGAAATGTCGGTGCATAAAATATCTAAAGACTACGGCTGTTCATCTAAAAACCAATACGAGTCGAAACACAGCTATATTTCCGTACATCAACGATTCGTTCCTAAACTTCCGTCACCAATGTCAACTCAAACTGATAGATATCCAAGTTCAGATCGCTTCTCGGCCTTTTGATTACCTTTGATTACTTTTGATTTGAGAAGTGATTACTCAAATTCCCTGAGATACTGATATACTGTGGCACCAGATCTGGACTAGCCTATGCTATACAATTGTGTCACTGACACTGCATGCATGCACCCCATTGGCACATATCAACTGCGCCCAGTGGCGTAGCCAGGGTTGGCCATTTGTGCGGGCAGTGATGACATATTTCTAGGGGGGTGCACGGGCATGCCCCCCGGAAATTTAGAATATAATTTATAGAATTATGAAGGTTATAAAACGGCTGCAAGTATATTGGTGCTTGCATCAATAGTACTTGCGGTTGACGATGTTGAAAAACTAATGGACTCTGAGGCTGATATTAAGACAGCGCTGGTTTGAAATCTGCAATCGGTAGAACTGCACAACTAATCACTTTGTTTGCTTCGTTTGCAGGAGCTTCAAAATAGTCTAACACGGTTTCTTGTTGTCTATCCCGCTCAGTATGCTAATGAAATTGCGTGCGCCATAGAGTCTCTTTTAGCCATGCGTACAAGCATCACGCATGGGAAATGCGTGGGAGATTAGTGGAATAATGAATGACGTCATTGACGTGCGAGATTGGCCAACGCCACTGACTGCGTCCCATTCCCTTTGACTCCCTATATTGATTTTTGTCAATTTTCTGTACACTAACTTTCATTGAATATGAATTAAGACTATTTGAGTTGTTTAATTGCCTTTATTATATGGCAATGGTGTCATTTTTCGAAATAAGGTTAAGAGAACTGGTAAAATCCAGGAGCGGAATACACACTAAATTCCGTATTGCACACTTCTATACCAGTTTAACCGGTTTAGAAGAGGTAAAATCTGCCTTGAATGGACTCAGGTACTGCCTCATGGCTCCCAAATATGGGGGGAAATAGACTACATTTGATAAAATGTTTACAATAGTATATATGAGGGCGCTCGAAGATGTTGTAGATGGGCTGTTGTGTTAGGCTATTTATGCGTATTTTTGTTTCCATGGAAACAGTCACGTGATCGGACTATAGATCTGATAGAAGTGACAAAATATATCGTTGTGGGAGTCTGGGAGACCGGCATAATCGCTTTCAAAATTGTTGTCCTTACGTAAAGAACTACTATTGTAATTACAGAAAACGAAACAAATTAGAATGACGTTTTGGTTGATTTAGGTTGATTTATTGATCAGAACTTTCAAGTAAGGCTCGTGGCGACATGGTTCTAATTTGTTTCACAAAGGAGAATACTTTTGCTAAAATGCGGTATAGTTTAATCGATGCATTAAATGAGTTATGCTAGGGAGAAGTAAAGTCGCCATTGTTGACGAGCCTGCAATCATCGCGATAGCGGATAGTCAGTCACGCAAAATTCGTAAGTACTTCATCTTGCAGAGATATAGCGATCCCATACCTATTCGGCGGGGGGTTAGGGTCTAAGTTGTTTGGGGGTTACCGGTTATTTTAAGTGACAAAATTCCCCTGGGTTCGCTATATCCTGCAAGATGAAGTACTTACCGCAAAACAAATAACAGTCGCTTCTTACGAATAATTATTTATTTTTATTTAAGCGCTTAACTCTTTCCTGTCCGGCCCAGTCAAAAGGGGTCATAGAAGACCCACGAAGTCGTCAATCGAAAAACACGCCACACGGTAACGCAAGATTAAAAATTGAAATTCGACAAGCGCCAGGCACATGAGATCCACTCACACGCCAAGTTTGATTTGATTTCATAAACAACTCTGCGATTGGTGGCATTTTGAATTTTCATGATGCTACGCGAGCGTGCAAGATGGCCTTTTCTAGAAAAATGGAAGTTTTTCAACCTGATTTATGATAATTAATGCTAATTTATATTTACATAATGTGTCTTGTTCGGAAAATTCAAAATCATTGGTAACAGCCGGTTTATTGGGCTTTCAGAAAAGGTATAGATTTCGCAACAGTTATGGATATTTCCAGAGATATCGATAGAAGAGGGAGTTCAATTTTGGATGTTTTTCAGCCGGACAGGAAAGAGTTAAGGTCCAACCGTGGGTACATCAACTTGTAAGGTAGTCAAAATTGCTTTCTTATACTGGCAGCTCAAAAACGTTTGCGCTCGAACGCATCACTATCAGCGTCAAAATATTATTCTGTATCTGTTGTTTTCAACAACGCGTGAAGGATTTGACAGTATTCCATTGGCGATGGAAGATGTTGTATTTTGGGGGGCTAACTGCAACCTCTAGGGGAGTCGGAAAACTAGAGTCTCTGAAATGATATTTCCTGCATTCTGAGACTGTTCCTCACATATTTGTCAGGTTCATTAGTTGTGCCCAAAATGAGCACGTTTGAGAGGTGAGAAAGTCTGTAAGAACCGACATGGCACAATAATTCAATTAATTAAGGGGAAAACGAACCAGACCTTTGAATAACTTAGTTTATTATTCATTGTACTATATTCTCGTATTCTCATTGGTTGAGACCCTACATATAATTATTGGAGTTCGGCGCAGACAAAATAAATCTCGTATTTGTCATGTGGAAAATTTGGACATGACAAATAAATGTCGTATTTGTCATGTCCATACGGTGCCCGCGTATTTTTTCAGCGGTATCTCGCATGAATTGCAAAAGTGCGGGAAATTTTGTAAAAACTATTTTGTTTTGAGTGTTGACAATGGCTTCTGCTCGTTTCGCTTACGAGAATATAGTACAATGAATAATAAAATAATTATTGAATTCGGCTTACGCAGGATATCAGAATTATTCAGACCTCGGTCAGCGTTATCTGCCTCAGCTTCGCTTCGGCAGATAACGCTGACCTCGGTCTGAATAATTCTGATATCCTGCTCAGCCTCATCCAATAATTCTTTATTATCTTTCGCTGAATATCCGCTGGCGTTGCAAGCTCGATTTACTTTATTAAACCACCAGTTAAACAAGGGAACAAACATTGTTTTAGCTCTAAAATCCTAAAAATATTGGGAGCCATCTCAAATGTTGACGGGCTATAGCCCCCTTATTCCGCCGCCCTTACAGTATTCCACATCACTGAAATCGTTCGTTAGATGTGTGAAGTTGATCGTCCAGGTTGTTGTAGTCTTGAGAAAGACTATTGTTGGTGACTGACGTTTCGACAGCATCTTCAGAGTCAAGTAAAGCGTGTTCATTACGTCATCGTTTGTTTGTGTCATAATTGGTGTGGGTAGGTGTTGCGTCATGCGTTAAGCGTGGGTGTATTGTTTGTCGGTAGGTCTATTGTTCGTTGGTGCGTGCGAAGAAGTCTTTTGTATGGTGTCGGTAATTGTTGTGATCTGTTAAGTGGTTTATGTTCCAAGTTGGTATACCAACTTTCTAATGTAAGTCGCTGTTTGTAGTTTGTGTTAAAGCCGATACATTCAGCCGAGTCCCAGTCAATATCGTGTTTTGTGATTAGTCTGAAATCGTTCATGTCGCGAATTGATATAAGTCGCGTGCCTTCAAATAGTCAATTACACGAACTGTAGATTTAAGTTTTATTTGTTACACCGTACATGCAGCATTGCTGACTGCATGTAAAAAGCTTTGAGCTCAATACATACGTACGTTACCGCGAGGTGACCAGACGCTATATACATTTGTCTGTACTTTACATTAGACATGCATAACTGAAATACCATCCCACTTATTTTATCTCTGTATCGCGTCAAGTCCTATCTAGCTGCCAGTAATCAATGGTGGTTCAACTATGAATAACTATGGTTGTTGAAACTATTCAAAATACGATAACGTATCATGAAGAATATATAATTAAAATGGCACTGTTAGAACTAAGTCTAAGCAGGTATACAAACTTACTGAAAGGTAGCGGGAACATCGTGTGCGACAATTTAAACGTCAGACATTTTAGAAATTAACGGCTAACTCGAACGAGAAATCTCAGTTGTCCTCGCGCGCGTGGGCCTCGCGCAAACTATACTGACTAGAATGTGGAGCCAGGCATTAACTCTTTCATTACGGCTGAAAAACATCAAAAATTGAACGACCACGTTGTTCTATTGATATCTCTTGAAATAACCATAACTGTTGCGAAAGCTATACATTTTCTGGAAGCCCAATAAACCGGCTTTTACTTGTTCTTTTAAATTTCCCGAACAAAACACATTATGTTAATATAAATTAGCATTAATTATCATAAATCAGGTTGAAAAATTTACATTTTTCCAGAAAAGGCCATCTTGCACGCCCGCGTAGCATCTTGAAAACTCAAAATGCCACCAATCGCAGAGTTGTTTATGAAATCAAATCAAACTTGGCGTGTGCGTGGTTTTCATGTTCCTGGCGCTTGTCGAATTTCAATTTTTAATCTTGCGTTACCGTGTGCCGTGTTTTTCGATTGACGACTTTGCGGGTCTTCAGTGACCCATTTTAACTGCGCCCGTAGGGAAAGAGTTAATGCAAAATCCAAAGTAAAATGTCCTAACCTAACCACTTTTGTTCAATATAGCCAATCGCAAAACCTGTTCATTTTAGGTACGTATTTACTGGGAAAAGACCGTATACGAAAGATTGCATCGCCGAAGTCCGATCGCTTTACAAATTGTTTGACGATGGTGACGTATTGCTGCTATAACGACGCGAGTTGACAGCCAACGGAAGTTTGAGAACAAACCGCTGACGTATGGAAATAGTTGTGTTTGCATTGACATATCTAGTGGTTTTTGGATGAACCGCTTAGACAATATAAATTGGATATTTCTATCGGCACTAACACAGCCCATACACAAAGAAATAAATGGCCAAAGATAAACGTTGGTTAACTTGGGTGTCTATATCAGTTTGAGTTGAGATTGGGAACGCGGGAAAGAACGAATTAAGAAGAACGAATATCTTCGACAATTAAACAATCAGATGAAAACGGTATGACAACTGTGTTTTAATCGATGGTAATTACGTACATGCAAAACAGCCTCGCCTACAATTAGTCACGATTTGGGGAGTCTGTTGGCCAATCCTAGTCACATGAGCAATTAATTGATTTCCAGTTACTACTATATATGGTTTGCGACCCTTACATGCATATGTGACAGGAAAACTGAAAATTCTCATCCGATCCCATTTTGGTACACGGAATCAGCTAGTTATTATTTCATAGACTCAACGGGAAGTGGGTGCGTAAGCGGTTAACACCCAAGCAATGTCATTCTTCTTAATTCGTTTGTTCTCATTCATAAAATGATTCTATATAAAGTGAACTTACTGCCACTGAAAACAACAAGCAGTTTCAGAATACTTTCAGAGCAGCAAAAATGGTTTCGTTCGTTGTAATATTAGTGGCGGTCTCATTATCCATGGAAATCGCTTGGTGTTATTCAGACGGGGCACCGCCACAGAGCTGCGATTATATGATACCCGGGCATATTCACACTATGTTTGAAATACCTGTGACAGGTCAGCACAACGACAGCCCATATACCATTCAGGCAAGCTGGGATAGCGAACGGAAATTTATCCGCGTCTCGGTTACTGGCGATACCGTGAGGGGCTTCATTATTCAGGGTAAAACGTCGGAAAATGGACCGGCCATTGGACAGTTTCGAACAGTATCGAACTATTCCAAATATCAGAGTTTTGATACGGACTGTAAGGAAAGGAAGGTAAGAGTGTTTTTGTCAGTTCCTAAGCTTCTCCCGCCATTTCTGAACTTTCATTTACAAGCACAAAGTAAAGTGGAAACAGTTTAAAAATAGTTTAGAAAAATGAATGTTTTCGTATAGGCTAGTGATTTTAAAGAACGAAGTAATTCCATTAGGTGAATTTTGGGCAATGTGGCATTGGTGTATGCCGATTTACCGATTAACAAGCGGAAGACGTGAAAGTGGATGCGGGTATTCTATATATACCGACAAAAAATTCATCAACACATTTCGAATATGTATATCCGGGACGGATGGGATGGTAGCTCCAGCCATCGAGAAAAATAGGCCCTTTCCTCACCAGACATAGTGTTAAAAAATAAGGTCTTAGCGAGTAAGCGTACTTTCAAATAAAAGACCAAAAAGACGATTAATGAACAAAAACTTCGGCAATATGATTGTGTCAAAAGTATATAATTCAGGGCCGTAGCATTGTAGCAACAGCAAGTTAGTTGGGGGACCAAATGAACATTTACGCTACTATATAGTACTATGTCTAGGTTTATATCAGTTATACTATAATTAAGCTGTTTTAAAGCTTTTATATAGCAATTCTATGAAAAAGTGGTATATATAATATATCTGAATATTATAATATAAAGACTATTGCTCTTAATTAAGAAATCATGTAGTCTTGATACATTATATCACAGAAGAGAAACGTTAACTATCGATCTGTTCGAGCGTATTAGTATTACTAGACCCTAATCCCAAACAGCATGCCTTTTTACAAATATAAATTTTAAGAAAGAAACAAAAATTCAATGTCCCTGTTTGTATAAGACCAACAGATAAGTTCCAGAGTATATTTTTCATATTTAATCAATTAATTATTCTTAGTTTAATTAGTTAATTTTAGATCTTAGAGTTTATATATATTTATTATATACATGACAAAATTACTGGATTCTGATTGGCTGAGAGGATAATAAATGAAAAGAGAGAAGACACTGGCAACAAGTTTGACAATAAAATTCAAAATGGTGGTCTATTCTGAAATGGAACGTTTTCACTTTTCCAACGACTTGTGATACACTAGGAGTTAAAAATTCAATGTAAATATTTTGAAATGAGTACAACGAACACCAAGGGTGAAAAGGTTTGTTGTCAACTAATGAGACAAGACGTTTTTAAAGACTTGGAAGAAGATGAAGCGTACGTGTCGTAATTTTGTCATGCATATAATAAATGAGTAATCGTATGATTTTGCTCGTGCAATTAAGGATTTACACTACTAGCCTCGTGATATTTGAAAATTGTGCCAAATTGCACTCGCCTAACGGTTCGTGCAATTTTGGCACAATTTTCAAATATCACTCGTGGTGTAAATACTTAATTGCACTCGCTATCATACGATTACCTATACACATGACGTTTCGAGCGCCGAACACTTCATCAGATGAAGGGCTCCACTCGAAACGTCAGTATTTCCTTCCTAAAAATCTCGGCAGATCACCACCTTTTCGCTTTGCTATATATATCAAAACACTGCCTACGCAGCACTCAACTTTTTTATCTATCTAGTGAATTACCTACTCCATTACTAAATGAATTCCTGTTTTTCCTTTCATTCTTGTTGAACTGCAGTACGGGCCTGAAGCCAGCCTGACGCACACCAACCCGGACGATAAAAGGGACTTGGTTTTTCATTGGAAACCAACATCTGATGAGAAAGGGGACGTCACATTTTATGCCGTCTTGGTGAAAACGCATGATGTTTTCTGGTTAAATCAGACCAGTAATCCCGTTCAGTTAGATATAAGAAGAGAAATTGCGAAGCCGACAACTGAAAATCCTACAATGTCAAATATGGTGAAAACGGACGGCGCTGAATATCCAAATAGCAGTGTGAGTTTGTGACTATAATCAGTTTGGGTCAAGTGCCTATATTATTTAACTCCAAATGCGATATTACTGAGATATATATTCTACATGTTAAATGCCACAATGTCTTGAGCATTGTGTTGATCATGTTCTATAATGGGTTTGTTTTTCCGAAATGCTAATTGATATAGTGTGTCGCGTCAAACTATATGATTCATCATTTCGGATACTATTAATATTCTTAGCGAAATTTCACTTAATTCAAACGTTGTCATTGATGACATACTTGAAGTACCAGATATACTATCGAGATTTTATCAACTTTTCACTCAAATTCTATACACATCCTTACAGATGATCATATTAAGTGTTAAGTTGTCGCGGATGCTAGCACACCGCGGTAGCTGCGTCGACTCAGCAATGTAGGTTAATCGTGTCGATTAATTTTACTGTTACCCTGAGGATGATTCTGATATAGAAAGAGGTTGTAATTTTCCTATATTTTATGAAAGTCAGTTTTGAGGTATAGATCAGTTTGCGATGGAATTTAATAGAATGATTGCTCCACATTCCCTACAAGTTCCATAATCTTCCTTCCGATCGTGTTGCGAGTTTGCATGCTAACGGTTCTTTGTGTTGTTATTTTTAGCTCAAGCCAGAACCAAATACAGCTACATCAATATCTGTCCAACAGAGTACACTTTTGATGATTGGCTTTTTAACACTTCTATTTTCATTGAAGAATTAACAACATGAGTTGAACTGTTCTGAACTCAAGACAAAACTCGATATTTAAATAATATATAGAATAATTAATATTTATTATATACTGATTACTTAATAACCTAGTGTGACTCTGTATGATAAAATATTTCCCTGAGCCTGAGGTACAGACCGAACGACGAAAGAGGAATACTTTCCCGTACAGATTCCCAATCAAATAAGTTATTATTATTCACTGTAAATATATAACGACCCTTTCCGGTCTAATTCCAAAGATTGTATACATAGTTTTTAACAAAAAACTGTTTTACTTATTTCAATTATTTCATGATGTGAAAGAATTAAATTATGATTCAGATATGACAATTCCGCAGCATTGCGTCACACATTCACGCAAAAAACACTGCACTGATTGATTCAATGAACGTTTGGGTATTGAGCGAATTTTGTCTAAACAGGTGTGTTTAAAGTTCAGATCGGCAAACTTTCTTTGTATTTCACTGTTGAATTAGTGTGCAATGACTAGCTTCGCGTTCCCTGCTTGACGTCATTTCCTGTGAACAGTAAATCAACTTTAGCAAGGGAAAAGAAGGCATGAAGATGAAATTTTCGAACGACAAGATATATTACATTTCTTCTTGGTAGAACCCAAAGTTTACGAATATGTAAAACCGCGTTCTAGAACCGTATTTCTTCAGTAAGACGTTTTCATGTAAAACAAAGAAAATGAATAATTTAAATCACTCATAACTAAACTGCCTTTGTTGTCTTCTATATGCCAGAAGTCACGGACGACGTTTTCACAGGGGTGTATTGCAGGTTAGGGTAGATGTGAGAGGTCCAGCAGATTTTGACAGAATCATGATCCCCAGGCATTTCTAACCGAATGTATACATTGTTAGATACAGTGTTACAGTTTTACAAGGCCCTTTGTCAAGACGTGCTTATAAATTGCCAAAGCCGTCCTCTCTCTCTATCTATAAATTCACATAGATCTGTAGCGAGTATACTTTCCTGGCGTGCGAATATTTGCTAATGGAGACTGGAACGAGAGTAGGGACCAGTAAACGAGAGATTAGACGAAGTTAGTTGCATGGTTATTTTAGCTTGGCAGTGAAATTAAGATAAGGGTATCTAGTACGTATTCCTTATAAGGAGGCGCAAATAGAAGGCATTGACGAGCAAATAGAGTGAATTAACGAGCGAATAGCTCCTAGTTAATTGCATTGTAACCGACCCAGAAACAACAAAGGTCCTAACCCTAACTCCCGCCGAACGAGTTCTCTAACCTAACTCAGGCCATCTCTAGTCCACCACATCCACTACACTATTTGGGAAGCTAGATTAGTAGAATAGTGCAGAGACAGACTAAGCATGTGGGATTAGAAATTGACTGTTGACGCATGCGCTCAGTAACGTGTTAACAATCCCACACCCAGTGGGCTGGTACGAGGGCAATCTATTTGCTCGTCGATGCCTTGTATTTGCTCGTAGGTCACTTCCTTATATGGAATACGTAGTAAAAGTACATACGTATATTCCATATAAGGAAAAGCAAATACATAGCCCTATAGTCACCAGGGACGAGAGGTACTAACCCTAAACCACAAACCTATAAAGGTAGTCTAAAAACTCCAGCCCATGGACTCCCCAACTTAGTTGTCCAAACTTATAGGACATAACCCTTGTGGGATGCGCAGAATATATATATATAAGTTAGGGCTATATGTATTTGCTCTTCCCATGCACGATGGCAGTGTACCGAATCACAATCAAAGGGGAAGTTAGTAAAATACCCCCATTCTCACCAAATGTATGTCCCTCATGTAATACTTGTAACGAATGACCTTGTAGCGAAATGACCTTGTAACGAAATGACCTTGTAACGAAATGACCTTGTAACGAAATGACCTTGTAGCGAAATGACCTTGTAACGAAATGACCTTGTAACGAAATGACCTTGTAACGAAATGGCCTTGTAACGAAATGGCCTTGTAGCGAAATGACCTTGTACCGAAATGACCTTGTACCGAAATGGCCTTGAAACGAAATGGCCTTGTAGCGATATGACTTGTAGCGAAATGACCTTGTAGCGAAATGACCTTGTAGCGAAATGACCTTGTAACGAAATGACCTTGTAACGAAATGACCTTGTAACAAAATGACCTTGTAACGAAATGACCTTGTAACGAAATGACCTTGTAACGAAATGACCTTGTAGCGAAATGACCTTGTAAAGAAATGACCTTGTAACGAAATGACCTTGTAAAGAAATGACTTGTAGCGAAATGACCTTGTAACGAAATGACCTTGTAAAGAAATGACCTTGTAACGAAATGACCTTGTAGCGAAATGACCTTGTAAAGAAATGACCTTGTAACGAAATGACCTTGTAACGAAATGACCTTGTAACGAAATGACCTTGTAACGAAATGACCTTGTAACAAAATGACCTTGTAACGAAATGACCTTGTAACGAAATGACCTTGTAACGAAATGACCTTGTAGCGAAATGACCTTGTAAAGAAATGACCTTGTAACGAAATGACCTTGTAAAGAAATGACTTGTAGCGAAATGACCTTGTAACGAAATGACCTTGTAAAGAAATGACCTTGTAACGAAATGACCTTGTAGCGAAATGACCTTGTAAAGAAATGACCTTGTAACGAAATGACCTTGTAACGAAATGACCTTGTAACGAAATGACCTTGTAACGAAATGACCTTGTAAAGAAATGACCTTGGAACGAAATGACCTTGGAACGAAATGACCTTGTAACGAAATGACCTTGTAAAGAAATGACCTTGTAACGAAATGACTTGTAACGAAATGACCTTGTAACGAAATAACTTGTAGAGATTATCTCGTAACAAAATTCTCGTGATAAAAGTAAAAAATGTTTATGTCAAACACGAAAACGCGAATTGCAAAGTTAATTGAAAAACCGAAAAATAAAGATGGCGACTGGTACATTTAATTAACCATAATTCCTTGCGCGCAGTAAACATTGAATTTCGTAGAGATAGCAGAAGAGAGTTTCAAAAATATTAAGTTTGAGCAAAAGGAAGCTTTTACGTATTCAATTCATGTTTACAAGGCAAACAATGTTATTACAGGTGATTGAAGGTCGAAAAGCATTCTGGTAAAATGTACAGCCGCCATCTTTTTCGGTGCCGTCAATTCTAGTTTTATCTGTAAACTGAAATGCTGTTTATGTACTCTGATGAGGTTGCGTGATGCACCAAAACGTCATTGTTCAACAAATGATTTTTCGTGTTTATAGGTTTCAACAGGAAGCATAAAATACGAGAATGAAAACGTTATTTCTCGAGTAGAAGAGCAGATATCGTAAAACTATTAACATTTCTAAACAATACATTGTGCTTAAAAGTGAACTGTACCCAAAAAGTAAATTAGTTTTCTAAACATTATACTTAAAGGTTTTTTATCTATTTTTTGGGGTACAGTTCCCCTTTAAGACACTCGTATACCTAAATGTTCATGATTATCGAAAATATTGAAGATTCAAGCAGTGTTCAGCAAAGTACTGATATTTTGTACTTCAAGGGATGGCAATAAAAATTATTTTTGCCTTTCTGATTTGGTTATTCAAGTAAACAAAACGACTCTTGTGCAAAACAACATCACTAATTTCGACAAAAGACATTCCTGTTTTCCACCATGATCCGCCATCTTGGATAATTTTTCGATATGCGTGTGACGTCACAAGCAGGGTAAAGTGAAAACTTTAGTCAGCCATAATTTCACGTATATAGGTCTAAAACGTGATTTTTGTGGATGTTTTTCTTTCTCCATTGAACCACAACACTTTTAAAAGTATCCCACATAAATTCAGGTACCAGAAAGGAAAGTTTCATCATGTTTACCCTGCTTGTGACGTCTTGTTAATTAGGTAAGATATTAAGACAAGATGGCGGATAACAAGATTTTTATTTGTGGAAATTAGTGATGTTTTGCAGCAGAGTAGGTTTTTTCATTAATCTTTAATCTTTAATAAAATCTTTGCCAACCAATATACACAATAAACAATTACATTACACAAAATTACAAACAAAAAAATATATACAAAAAACAAAAAAACAAAAAACAACAACAACAAAAACCTGGCTGGCTGGATAGTGGTAGGGGGAAACTTAATTCCCATTTTTGAACCACTCTCCTTACAGTAATAAATAAAATAATAAATAAAATAAAATAAAAATCTAATTCAGTGGTTTTTAGATAAATAGTTCCAAAGAGATCTTTTGAAGGAAGCCAAACTAGGTGATGTTATAACCTCGTTAGGTAAAGAATTCCACTGATTAATGTATCTATTAAAAAATGAGTACTTGAAGTAATTGGTGCGTACGGCCTTAGGCCTCAGTTTAAACTCATGGTTGCTGCGTGTACGCGACCGGCCAACTAAATCAAAAAACTTAGTGCAATCAACCTCACTGTAACCAAATATGATCTTGCACATCTGAACAAGACTTAGATAGTCTCGCCTTAACTCAAGAGTTGACCACTTAATTTCATCAAGTCTCTCTGTGTAGGACTTGTCAGGTCCACAAACTAAACGGGTAGCTCTTCTCTGGACTGACTCGATTGCTTTGACGTGTTTGGCGGCAAGATGAGGAGACCAGACCGGGCAGGCATACTCAAGAATTGGTCTCACAAGAGTCTTGAATGCGGTGGTAATAGCCACAGGATTCTTTGAGCCAAAGGTCCTTCGCACCAGGCCCAGTACTTTATTTGCCTTAGCGCAGATATTATTTATATGGCAGTCCCACGACAAAGATGACTCAATCCAAACCCCCAAATGTTTGTGCTGATCTACTTTTGGCAGAACGGTAGCCTCTAGCGAATAATCATGGCATTTGGGATTCACCTTTCTGGTAATGTGCATGGTTTTACATTTCTTCGTGTTTAAAGATACCAACCAATCTTTGCACCATTCAGAGGCAGAGGACAGGTCTCCTTGAAGCTGATCGCAGTCAGTATCGTTGACAATATGACGATGAAGTACTGTATCGTCAGCAAACAACTCAGAATGACAACTAACAAACGAAGGTGGATCGTTAATGTACACTAGAAACAATAGCGGACCAATGATACTACCTTGAGGTACTCCAGACGTTACTTCCAGCCATTCCGAGGCATGACCTTCAACCACCACACGTTGCTTTCTTGATGTTAAAAAATCCCTGATCCAGGCCAGAAGCTGGCCTTTCACTCCATACAGCTTTAACTTGTAGAGCAGATGCGCATGGGAGACTTTGTCGAATGCTTTGGCGAAATCCAAAAATATGGCGTCGACCGAGCCCAATTTATCCATAGTCTCAAACCAATTATGCAATAACTGCAAAAGCTGAGTAACGCAAGATCTGTTTTGTCTAAATCCATGTTGGTTGTCACATAATAGCTTCAATTCATTTAGAAACTGCGTAATATGCATGTGCACTAATCGTTCTAAGGTCTTGACAATAACACTAGTCAGTGAGACAGGACGATAATTTTCTGCCAAAGATCTTTTGCCTGACTTGTGGATTGGAACAATATTCGCTAGTTTCCACTCCGATGGCAGTTCACCTCGTGTCAGAGAAAGATTGAATAAATTTGCCAACGATGGTGCCAGTACCGACGCACATTCTTTTAAAACTCTTGGTGAAATGTTGTCCGGACCACATGCTTTATTAACTTTGATTGAACCAAGTAATATGGCAACATCATCTGCGCTACAATATAAGTCTGTAATTTCATGCTCGGTGAAAGGACTTGCATTTGGGTTTTCAGCACGAACCAACTCCTCTGGTACTTTTTCATTAAACACCGAATGGAAAAAAGAATTTAAGATGTCTGCTTTTGCCACAGGTGAAAACAATCTTTTCCCATTGTTCTCGATACAGCTTGGAACACTAGATTTACCGGTACGCGACTTAACAAATGACCAAAACTTTTTCGGATTCTCAGCTAATGAAGCAGTAAGATTGATGGTATAGTTATTATAGGCTTTGTTAAGCTGATCTTTGACAGAATTACTAAATCTCCTATAACTGGTCCATTTATCCGAGTCCCCCGAAAATCGAGCTGTTTTCCAAAGTCTCCGTTTCTTATGAATTAACTTCTTCAGATCTGAATTAATCCATGGCGCATTGCGTTGGGGTTGTACACGTTTGGAAGGAATGTTTTGTTTGACGGCTTTGAAAAAACAAGTTTTCCAAGCCTCCCAAACCTCATGGATGTTGTCCATCAAGTATATGTTGTCCCATTGGGCGTTTCTGAAATCATCCTTTAATGCGTTCCAATCCGCTGATTTGAAATCGTAAACCATTCTAGGACTTGATTTCGGTCTCGCTATTTTAAGTCTTAATTTAAACTGTATGGTGTTGTGATCAGAGACACCGAGTGGGTCACAAACTTCCACATCAGATACCAACTCAGAAGCTGTAGTTAAGACCAAATCAAGAATGTTACTACCACGCGTAGGTTGTAATACCAATTGGTTCAAAAAATAATCCCCAACGACATGACAAAACTCACAAGATAAGGCATCAGCACAAGATGGAGATGGCGTAGACCAATCGATACCAGGAAGATTGAAATCTCCTAATAGCAAAGTTGTTAAATTGTTCCCACTATGCTCGATAAGTGCCAGCGATCGCTCAAGTTCATGCAGGTAATCCATATCTGACGAAGGAGGTCTATAGTAAACCCCAACTAGAAGTCTGGTATGAGGATTTGGAATAATTACTTCGCACCACAGAATCTCGCATGCCGTTTCAAACTCACATCTCCCAACACATGTTATTTGTTGACTAAAGGCCAGCAAAACACCGCCTCCCTGCCTTGAGCGGTCTTTTCGAAAAACTTGAAAAGTATCAGGGAATATTTCTGGACTACCAATTGTCGAGTCTAGCCAGGTTTCAGTGATTGCAACGACTTCATAAGTCTTCGATGACAACAAGCCTCTCAGTTCCATTCGTTTGCTCACTATACTCCTCGCGTTCAAAGACAAACAGGAAAGCTTTCTCTTGAAAGAGCTTCCCTGTCCTCCGGTAGACTTTCTCGTTCTTACATGGATGTGACCGACAGCATGTTTTTTTGTTGTGCAGGTTTTCTTAGGTTTGAAACTGGACCAGGATTTACTTCTACGTCGTTCGCCAAAAGCACTAACATCATCGCTAAGCCAGATCTCTTTATCAAAATCAATGCATTGTGTCTTGCAGCTGCGTAGTTTATTGAAGCTGAGTTCTTTTTTAATCGACGTGCGTTAGGGAAACTAGGAGGGATCAGTAGTTCCTTTGATGTGTATAGCAAGACTGATCAATCTTCTTCAGCGAAACTACATTCACGGAAAACCAACCACAGAAAAAGAATGATGCAAATTGAGCGGGAAAACATTTTAGCGCGTAAAAATGTATGACTACGACGTTTGAAGCACGCGGACTGTCGTCAGCGGGCGTAGCGTGTCTTGTCTGCTTGCGTACGAAGACCAACGGTATTTTCAGCACGAGCCCAAATCAACGATAAAGTATTTTGTTGGGAAATACTTGAAAAAAGTCTTTACTCACATTTGGATTACCCTCGTGACCGTTTGTTTATCAGAAAGGCAAAAATAATTTTTATTGCCATAAGTAAAAGTATGGCCTGAAAATCTTACTATATGGCCAGAACATTTTACTTAATTCAAAAACTCATTAATAATTCAACAGCAAACTGGACTATCATCTCACGTAAATCGCTCACGTGCATCGTGTTCTATACCACATAAAACACCATCATTCGTGAAAGCCCGGGGGCGGACTTTGAAATCGGTCCCAGGGGGAAGCAGGGCTGATTGTAGTTTGACCTCATTAGTATTCTCTATATATAGAATACTAATGAACATGGCATTTTATATAAAATTGTCATCCTAATTAGCAAATCAAAAATTAAATAGAACATTTAAGACTGAATACAGCCAACCACACCATAACAGATATTTTAATACTCAACAAAATTTGATGAACTATATGAAATACAGCAAACACTAGCAATTACAAGAGTCTTCATATAATAAACAAGCCTTATAACAAACTTCTCCTATAATACACAAAATATCACTTAGCTCCAAAATTAAATGAACAATTGTTAAACACACAACTCGAGAAATTACGAGATACAAAACTCGCATCATTTCCTCGTTGTTCAACATCTTGCATAGGAATATTACTCAGAATATCATCAGTAATATCAAAATCAAACATCGCATTTTCTCGTTGCTCACCATATGGCAAAGGAATAATACTCAGAATATCATCTGAAACATCAAACGAGTCCTCCCAAAGCTTAAAAAAAATCACCCTAAATTCTCACAGGGTTCTTACCTCCCTTCATTCTTCGCAAGCAGCGAAATAGCTCGACTACCATTTTCTACTTGCAAATGACGTTGTAAGCCACAAGTGATGCTGTAAAGTGTTCTCGGCGGGTATCTTTGTCCACTTGTTTTGCACACCTCCTCTATAAACTTAGTCAGCCAGAAATTGAGTGACTCAGCCGACATTTTAACAATATTTGTGTCCAAACTTTCTACTTTTTCTCTATCAAAGGAAAACGAACAGCTCTCTGCACTCGGCTCTTTATTTTCCCTTCCCACTTGCCATTCTTCAAACAATTTAAGTGCCCATTTAGTCGTATCTCGCGTAGATTTAGGAACACTTTCAGCCAATAACTTTTTCTCCCCCTCCGCACTTCTCGCTTCTCGAAACTTTCTTTTCGAAGGTCGCAGCATGTTGTGCCTTTTAGAAGCACAGCAAAATATCTCAACACCTCTTAGAAGAATCTGTTGAAGCCGAAATATATTTGCACATCGTTACCACATCAAACTTTTGTTTTGTTCTGCGCTATAAAATCATCCATGCAGGCCGTCACGCCTAGGAGCATGAATAGATCAACCAATCACGGTAGAACTTTCAATCCTCCATGGGACCATGGACGTCATATATTTAATTTTATTATCATCACTATGACAATCGTTTTTGAAGCTATTCAAAACACTCGTAGTGCGTGTTTTATCAGATCTAAAACACTGCTTCTCGTGTTTTAAATATTACGTAAAAGTATAGCCTGAAAATCTTAGTTAAGTAAAAGTAAAAGTATGGCAAAAAATATTCCAAAAAAGTACTTCTGAAACAAACTATTTATTCTCGAACAACTGACCAAAATGACAATTGATAATCTGGCACTGTACTTTAATCTGGGCGCTGTTTGGTGGCGCCAACTCAACAGTTGCCAATCACGTGCACATTGTGCACATGCAAAACCAAAATGAAATGCAAAATCACGTGATTTCTGCACTCTAGATCTCCAGCGGATGGATAGAGTGGACCGAGTATTTTGCGACTCCGCATTCCGAATTCTTTTTTTTTTACTTTGCCGATAAAACAAAAAGTAACGAAGTTAAAAAGTAATTATTCAACAAAAATTTTACTTCGTTACAAGTAAAAAGTATTTGTTGAAAAATATACTTCGTTACAAGTAAATACTGATTTTTTTACTTAAGTAAAGTAACGAAGTAAATTTACTTCGTTACTGGCGAACACTGGATTCAAGCCACTTTAGCTGAGTAAATAGAGGGAAACGTTTATGTAAATCAGGAGTATTTTGTATATACAATCATTCATTTATTTTGTTTATCTTCGTGAATAATTAATAAAGTATTTAAATAAATATAAATATAAATTACAAGTTTTAAATAATACTGCGTATCCACTTAAATACAGTAAAAACCCACATAAAGGAACAGCAGATTAAGAATCTCCAGGTTGAAATTTAGTCAGCTAGAAGCACTCAATATACTGTATAAGAACCAGTTCAGAATGAAGGAGTTACAGAGTATTATAGTCTATAATTACTATACAGTTGGGTTGTTAATGTTTAGTATGAATATTAGACCTTCAGGGTCAATAGTTCACAAATTAAAACAAATTGTAACGAAATACATCATATCAGGAACAATTGTTTTTGTCCTATAAATAAGAACCTGTTAAGACCCCACTCAGCCTGATTTCTCACTAGACATCCAACATAGAAGAACCATTTCAGCCTGACTTGGAAAATAGGGGTGCTTTTATGCGGGTTTTTACTGTATTGACTACTTATTTAAAGTGCCCCTAACCTCAAAATTTTTTATTGTCTTATTTGGACGAACTTTTAAATTGATAAAGTAACTTCTTTTGAAGATTTTTACTTCTTCGCTTTCTTTGTGAGATATATCAGTTTGTTTGATATGCAAATATCTGAAATTTCGTCACACATGCATAAGAGTTATCAGACATAGCGGACTTAATTTTCAACAAGTACGTTATAATACTTTATATTTACATAATTCATTTACGTATATAATATCACACATATGGAATGACCTTCCTATGGACATTAAGAACACTAACTCCTTAGCCCTATTTCGTAGTCAAATCTCCAAGATAGATTTTACTAGTAAACTAAATCTTGGTTGTAAGTGTGAGAGATGTTCTTGAGCTCTCACTTATATTCTTTATATTTTTATCTTGTACTATTACTGTTCTTATTCATATCTCTTGTAATATAGGTAAATAGTCGAGCATTTTTAACATGAATCCTTGACTCGGGAAATTGGGTAACCATTCCCTATGTATCCGACTTTAAAATAAATATTGTATTGTATTGTATTGTATTGTATTGTGTATTGTATTGTATTGTATTGTATCAGAGAATGTTATAAGATATTATCTTTGCGTTCATGAAATAAAAACACTAAAGTGTGAATAAAACGTGTGTGCGTCTCTCCCACAACACCAAACTTCTCGATTTTAAAGGATTTTGTTCGAGAATGAAGAGATATACACATTTCTCCAATAAGTCATTATGCATGTGTGACGAAATTACAGACATTTGCATATCAAACAAACTGATATATCTCAAAAAGAAAGCAAAGAAACGAAAATCTTCAAAAGAAGTTACTTTATCATTTTAAAAGTTCTTCCAAACAAGACAATAAAACATTTTGAGGTTATGGGCACATTAACGAGCTAGTGCGAGGCCTATACTGTAAAGTATTTATACATGAGCTTTTCGTAAAGATCGAGCGACGAAGGAGCGAGGTTTGTGCGAAAAAAAACCCGAAGGCAAATACTTTTTTCGTACAGACCGAACAAACGAGGTTAATAAGTAATTTATTATATGACTTCGGTTCTTTGCTCGTCTTTTTAACGCTGTTTTGTTTTGCAAGGTGGCCGTTTACGTTTACATGCTTATTTTTAACTATGACTTTCAGCCTTGCTGTCTGTTTGTATTTATTTATTTAGCTTTTTTGCCTAAAGGGGTACTCCACAACCTCGTACCCAGGGCATTTTGCCTCCACGGTGGAAGGTCGGCGAAAATGGCCCTGGGATCGGCTGGTCACATGACACCCAGAATTTCTGGGTGTTTAGATATGATAATTTTTGTGGTCTTTGTTCCATTTCCGTTGTCTACTTTGTTGACTTGAATAATTGAGAAATATTCAATGCTCTTCAGAGTTGTTCATGTCAGCATTCGTAGGCATATAAAAGCAGCTAACACGCTTAATAATCCACCATACATCCATGGTTATCTCTTACAAAAGGTATGAAGAAGCTATCACTTCTAATTTGCGAAAGAAGCGAAAGCTATCACTTCTAATTTGCTGTAAAATTTGAAGACACCATTCAGATTTAGATGAATAAATTATACTCGGCTGAATTAATTGAGTTTTATGACAAGCCAATCGGATTATAGAATGGACCAGCCGATCCCAGGTAAAATGCCCTGGGAACGAGGTTGGGGTACTCCAGTCAAAATATAGAAGTGGAGATGAAAGATCTGACTGACTTTAGTTTATTTCCAAAGTTTCAGCATTCAAATCAATTAAGTTAAAAAGATATGGCTAGTTGAAGTTGGAGAGTTTGTCCAATTTTCGACGCCATATTTGTTTCTCAAATACGACGTCACTGAGTGCTTCTATCTCGTATTACGCCTAAGAAGCTCCTCTACTTTCCTACATGAGGAACTAAATAGTTTATTTCGACAAAATTTCATCCAAAGAGCATTCACAACAGCTATCACTATGTGATCGCCATCAAAACAACTCCACTGCCAATAGACGACTTTCACGATCATGCGCAGTAGCAACAAATATTCAAATTTTCATCGTAGGTAAAAACAACTGTTTCAGCTGTAAAGAGCATATTGAAAATAGTAGAAGTGCAAAGTTCGAAAGGAATTGTGTGAAAAAGGAAGAAGTTACACAAGCAGAAAGTTGGCCATTTCAAAAGGGATTTATTAGTGATTAATAAGGATTTTGGCTTGGCGGGCCAAAATCCCTATTAAATCCATAGTGACGAGCAAAACTTCCAAAGTGTGTAGCTTTCGCACTATTTGCCCGATTAGTTTCAAACTTTGCACTTCTAGCTAAAACAGTTGTTTTTACCTGATATGAAAATGTGAAATAAAATTGCTACTGCGCATGACCCTTAAACTCATCTATAAAGAAGCACTCAATGACGTCATATTTGAGAAACAAATATGGGGTCAAAATCCTCTAATAGTGGAGCGTGTTAACGCTATTTATAGAATCAAAACTCAGGCAAACAAACCAAAATTGAATCTCAAGGGATTCCTAACGACTCTTTTTCTATTGATGGGAATGTAAGAATAAATTATAAACTCAGATAAACATACATACTGACGTCATTACCGACTTCGCTATTGTCAACTTCAACTAGCCATATCTTCTGAACTAAATTGATAGGAATACTGAAACTTTGGAAATACAGTTGAACCCCTAATAAGGGGCCACCCATTAAGCGGCCAGGCCACCCCTATTAAGCGGCCAGTTATCAAAGTCCCAAAGTTATTGTCAGTATAATACTGTAAATGAACCTTAAGCGGCCACCTTTCGGCCGTCCGTATGAAGGTTCTGCTATTGTTTTTACCACTATTAAGCGGCCACCAAAAATTTAATGTTTTTGTAAAAGAATATGTATATAAGACCCACATTGGTATGAAACAGTTTGGCGTTGTTTGAAGAAACGTGGTGATAGTCAGAAATAAAATGCGACAAAAAACTGATAAAACATCCGTATTAGTAGCTAGATGTGTTAAGTCAAATCCTTCTTTTTCAAGCTTTGATGCTAACCACTCAATGGAAAATTTATCTCCCACATAGAACTTCCAATTAGCCATAGCCGCCTCTTCTGTTGATGCGTTTACCCTCGACTTAACTTGTATCGCCATATTTTCTTGAGAGGAATTCTATGATTCTTGAAACAAATAGTGTTTTCGCGACAATTTATATCGTGTTTGTAGTTTCAATAATGCATGGTACATTTATAAACAACATTTTTATATAATACATTGTGTGCAACAGTTGTCATAAGCCATCAAGCATGATCTTTTTGAAATAAAATTACATTTCTGTCACGCCTTATGTTAATTTTGACAAATTCCTATGAAGCGGCCAACCCTTATTAAGCGGCCACTTGCCAATTCCCCGAGGGTGGCCGCTTAATAGGGGTTCCACTGCAACCTAAAATCAGTAAGATTTGCCATATGAACTTCATTTGTATTTTGACATCGAGACAGGGACTAAATTACGTTCTGAAACAATTTGTTGTTATTAATATTTCCTAAAACCTACTTAAAGGGACACTCCGGCCAAAATACAAATGTAGTTCATATGAAAGATCTTACTGACTTTAGTTGATTTCCAAAGTTTCAGCATTCCTATCAATTTAGTTAAGAAGATATGGCTAGTTGAAGTTGGAGAGTTTGTCCAATTTCGACGCCATTTTGTTTCTCAAATATGACGTCACTGAGTGATGCTATCTTGTATTATGCCTAAGAAGCTCCTCTACTTTCCTGCAATGAGGAACTAAATAGTTTATTTCGACTAATTTTCGTCCAAACAGTATTCACAACAGCTATTACTATGTGATTGCCATCAAAACAACTCCACTGCCGATAAAGAATCACTCAATGACGTCATATTCGCAAAACCAATATGGCGTCAAACTCCTCAAATTTTCAACTTCAACTAGCCATATCTTCTTAACTAAATTGATAGGAATGCTGAAACTTTGGAAATCAACTAAAGTCAGTAAGATCTTTCATATGAACTACATATGTATTTTGGCCGGAGTGTCCCTTTAAGATCTCAAATGTTTGTCTTCTAGAAATTTTCCCACCAAAACTTGCGGGTCTGTACGCAAAACTTATTAACAAAACATGCGGGTCTGTACATAAAACTAATTAACTAGACAGCAATGAAGCCAGTAATATAATAAAGATAAAATATAAATTACAAGTTATAAATAATATCCTCGCGTATATAATAAATTAAATTTGATAATGTATATTTGGTATAAATTTAGTTTAATTTTTGCAAGAACATCGTGGATGTTTCTATTTCTTTCGTCAATTCCTTTGGAAAGCTGGCTGTAACGTCAAGGATTGATTTGGTAATTCGGTTGATCCTATATTATAAGATTGAATATAATTAAACCAAAAAATGCGATATATACCGTAGCAAAAGGATAGAAAGCACCCAAGCTCGTTATGGTGTGTAGTCAGGGTTCTATCTAGGATGTTTCGTTTGGGGGAGAAGCAAGGACGTAGCCAGGATTCGAAAAGGGGGGAGCGAGCGCCAAAGGCGCGAGCATCTAGGGGGTCCGGGGCATCTAGAGTCGCTGAAATGCCATTTCCTGCATTTTGGGGGAAGATTTTACACAATTCTGAAGGTTTCGAAAAGTCATATAAAACACTAAAAACGACACTTTCCAGGATTTACTTTCAAGTAAAGCGTGTTACACCGACCTGAATTATCACAATTTTTTTTGTTGTTGTTTTTTTGGGGGGAAGCTGGACTGTTTTTTGGGGGGAAGCCTCCACCCCTCAAACCCATAAAGACAGAACCCGGGTAGTAGTTGGTTTCACACTCCATCTGACGCAAAGACGCAAATTCCGTAACATCTGGCGCGTATTAGGTTTATACAATGCTCCTCTCCATGGTCATAAAAGTAAAGTTATTTATACAATAGCTTAAAGTGGATCTCCGATGAAAAAATTGCTTCTAATTTTTTCACATTATGTTGAAGATATTATGGTAATTAGTAATTGTGCAGAGTTTCATTTCGAAACTCGTTGAAAGAAAGGTTATACTTTGAAGTTTGTATTTTGGAGCGCCGCCATTAAAGTGGCCGAGTGCGAGAAGAATGAGTCGAGGAGGTTATGACTTCATAGATTGGACATCAACAATGATCCTTTTGTTGTTGTTGAGGCTATGACGTCATAACCTCATTGTTTTCTCGTGTTTGGATATCCCGGTAAAACACTCGCTGTCGTTGTTCAAATATTACTTGAAGATGTTATGGTAATTAGTAATCGTTCCGAGTTTCATTTCGAAATTCGTTGAAAGAAAGGTTATAATTTACGTGTGACGTTTGTATTTTGGAGCGCCGCTATTAAAGTGGCCGAGTGCGAGAAGAATGAGTCAAGGAATGAAAACACGAGCGCGTAGCGCGAGTGTTTATGTTAATTGTTTTCGAGTGTTTGGATATCCCGGTGGGACACGAGCTGGAGTTGTTTAAATAGCTTCTCAAATGAACACAAGTATAGGTTATATTTGATTGGATGATATGCTCTCATAGGAGGGTTATGTTAATAGTTGAACACTCGTAATTAGGATATTTCATGAGGAAGATCACTAGTGATCTTCCTCAAATATCCTAATTACGTATGCCGATCAAATGTATTGTAGTGTTCTGAGACACGGTGTTTGACTTAGTTATCCAAATGCAATCCCGTGACTAGATGGGTCTTTATTATTGGATAATTAGCTCATGAATTATTAATGAGTTTGAGAACATTATGTGAAAACATTAGAAGTAAATTTCTCATCGGAGAACCACTTTAATAATAATAATAATAATAATAAAGACGTATTAGGTAGGAGCATTATACAATAGTCTCAATGCTCTTACAACAATATATATATTCTTAAAGTTGCTTTTAAAACTAATTACAGTTTCATTATAAGATAAAGCCTACTACATATATTAACACTATGAACAATAACTATTAATTTTAAAAAAGAAAAGTCTTAACTGCAGACTTAAAATTACTTAACATTTCAAAGCTTCTAATTTCCTGTGGTAATGAATTCCACAGTTTTGGCGCTGCAACCGAGAATGCAGGAATACAAGTCAAACAATGGAATGATCGAGCACGACGGCCTCTCCTCAACAACCGCCGAAGAAAACCTACTGCGTGAAGATGACACGTTCATGACACCCGAGTTTGAATTTATAGATGAGGCGGAACTGAAAAAAGACACTTAAAAACACACACTTGGCTTGCTGAAGAACGATCCACTTGACTCGCTTGCTGAAGAACGATGTTGTTCTGTGCCAAGAGACTGCAACTCGTGGGCATCCCACAATTCCATTGAAACCTTATACCTTAATTATTCCCGAAACCGAGAAACCTTAAACCTTAATTCACTCCCTATACCAACCTCGTAGCCCTGGGAACGAGGTTGTCCCTATACCAATTGCGGCTATTACCCGAAAGCACATTGCGGGCTTAAACTGAACAAATCGAGATTTTTTCTGGGGTATTACTAATATATACTTTTATTATTTATTTAAACGAATTCGTGATCGCTGATTGGCTAACAGCCAACGGTGAAATCGTCATATCAACTCATTGCCCTACCAAATATGGAGTTGTGACATCAATGGTGCAATATGACAAAAGATTATTGCACGATTGACGTCACCTGGTGCAATATGAAAAACTAATATTGCACGCTATGACGTTTTTCCAACGATGCAGTTGTTAAATAGTTGATAAAGTTAATTTTTTAAATAAATAATAAAACAATTATTGAATTCGGTTTTCGCATGATAAGAAGAATTATCAAGGCCTCAGTTTGTGTTATCCGCCTCAGCCTTCGGCTTCAACCTCATTCAATGATTGATAAATATCATATTACGTGCAGAGGCTACTATATATGTCTCCTCGGAGTTTGGCCCTGCCGGGGCAATAATTATAACATAGCTTAAATACTAGAAGTACGTATATGCAATAACCCCTCGCCCGCCTGGTTAACTATCACCTCATAGAAATTTCGAGCTCATAATCTAATTGTTAATAATTATTTAAATGAACAATATTATCACACATACACAGTTCCTATGGTTACAGTCGTTACACATCAGTTTCCAGACTCCTTTCTTCATAAAATGATATTATTCAACAATATTCCATGTTATTATGGCTGATTATAGGAAAGCAAATATATGCACACCAAAAACAAAACAACTCGTTAGGCGGAGGGGTTAGGATCTTTGTTGTTTTGGGGTCGGTGGCTGGTATGAGGGCAATGTATTTGCTCGTCAGGGCAATGTATATGCTCTTCATATGGAACCTCCAACCTTCCATATATGGAATACGTACGGTAAGTCCGTATCGGCTGGCTTCAAACTTCAATCCCGAGTTATCGTTCCAGTCCTTATAGTCACCAGGACTTTGTTTCATTTGGCACGGCCAATATAAGAAACCGAATTATTTCGTCCGACTATCGAGAACATGTTATTGATGAAAAGAACCCCTTTTTGGTTACGTGAGCACATTAGAAAGAGCAATAGAAGTTGCAAGAGACTAGGAACTTAAAACGACGACAACATTTGCCATTTGCATGAAGAGCAAGGGTTTTGGAACTGCTGCCAAGTCCACATGCGCAAAATATGCAATTTTTATATTCTCGCTCGCGAAATCACGAAATGCAGAATCATATGTTTCTTCACCGGTGGATTTCGAATTTTTATAAAAGGATAATTGTTAACAAGTTAATTTCTGGACATTTTCGCGAATGAATGCATCGAATTGAACTACGAAGTGAACTTGACAACTGACAGGTTCATAATCTTACAATAGATTTGTTGTACTCAATTCAAACTGAATAAAAACTATTAACAAGATCTTCAGTATCTGATTAAAATTGCTAGAGATGTTACTACCAGTGTGGCCATAGTAGGGTCAAATCAAACAATTTAATCATTCATTAAATCAAACAATTTAAATCGTTAAATTAGTTATAATAATTAATTAAATTTATTATTTAATGATTATAACTACCGGAGGGGCTAATCCTCTATCCCCTCCCAGCGTGGTACAATATGGCGTTTGCCATATCACCTGTGGTGCTTTTAACAATTCTTGTCGTGGGGGGGGGGGGGGCCGAGGCACGTGGTCTAAAAGTTCGGCCACGCCCTACGATACAATCCAGTAAGACACGTTATAAATGTGGCTCGATAGTCTAAATTATGAGAAATTGCATTTTTCCCCATAAAAAAGTTTTGTAATGCAGATCTGAGCTTTATTTTGGTTCACTACATATCTCTAGCGGTGGTCTTGATTATTGAAACGTTTCACACTTGCAGCATTTGTATATCTACAGTTTTCTGGATTTATTGGAAACACGATTTCTCCACTCAGATAAACTTTGAGGGTATAAAACTTTTCAGTAAACACGACCACCACTAGAGCTATGCAATGAACCACGATGAAGCTCAGATCTGCATTACAAACATTTGTATGCGGAAAAATGCAATTTCTCATGATTTAGACTATCGAGCCACCTTAAGTAAATCAACCGCCACCCCTACGGTACCACTGATCATAACAGTAACTTAATGTGCCTGTAGAAAAACTAGTTTAGGAAATGTTAAAAAAATCACAGAAAATATTTATTCTTTATAGGCATGAAACAAACTGTGAATGTCACTTTTTACATTCACAGGATTGTACAAGGATTGTACAAGCTCACCTAGATTACCTTTTTTTTCATTTTTTTTTTCATATATATTTATAAAATAATTTTACTCTACGCACGCTGTGATTGGTCAGCTTGCCGGTCTCGATCAGGCACAGAGACCTGATGACGTCAGTAACTAATGAGAATTTGCATTAAATCAAAAGCGTTATATATCGTAATAATTCAAAGTATAAGGAATTGTTCATGAATTATTTTATAAAAATAGTAGAATACGTTTGCCCAGGTCTCTATAACGTGATCATGATGTAATAAAAAGACTCGAGAAGTTGGCGGCTCGTGTTTCTCCCTACACTTCTCTGGTGTTTTTATTACGTCACTCGTCAAATGGTGTAACATTTTTTAGAGCGCTGCTCTAAGCGTAAATACCTATATGTCAGTTGAGACAACACCCGCGAAATCCTTGGTAACAGTTCACGCACAAATGTCTCCGGATCCGAATACTCATGTAAACAGTCTACGAATCCGAATATTCGGTTTGTGTTTGTTTCCCTCTAATGTAAATGTGGTCTTAGTTTACTCTCGTGTACATACCATTCCTTCTCTTCGTCCGGAAGTTTTGGAACACTTTCGTTGTCTTTCGCTGCGAGATTGGCTTTGAAGATTTTAAAGTTGCTTTCTATTTCCTTCTTTTGAATAGTCAGGGCCTTGCCACCAAGCTGGTTAATTGATTGCTACAAAAAGAGAGACGGCGATAAAAGGGCTCGGCTTCATAAACTTCTTTCAAGTGCCTGTCTCACGTTTGGGATTTTACATATCCGTAATATTTGGGTCTTCCTGAGCATATATATTGTCAACCGAAAATTTCATCTTCATGGAGTTTTTCGCGGGGAAGGCTAAACGGGATGACTCAAAAGGACCTTTCTGTTTTTTTCTGTTTTTTATTTTTCGTTAGGTTATGGATAGCTACGGTTAGGGCTAGGTTTAAGGTTAGGATCAAGGTTAGGATCAGGGTTAGGATTACAAAAGGACCTTCACATTTTTTAGAACTACTAATCATAACCCTAATCTCAATCCTAATTTAGGATTGAGATTAGGGTTAGGATTAGTAGTTCTAAAAAATGTGAAGGTCCTTTTGAGTCATCCCTTTTAGCCTTCACCGTTTTTCGCTGTCAAATTACCGGATGTGATGTCACAAGAGGCATTCCAAACCAGTTTTCTTTTGTTACTTCCCACAAAATGCTATTGTGATATCACATCCGATAACTTTAACAGCAAAAAACTCCATGAAGATAAAATTTTCGGCTGACAAGATATATTATGATTTTAATCAGGAAAACTCAAATATTACGAATTGTAAAATCCCCAAACGTTAGATAAGTGTCGATGAAATGAAAAATTAGACATTCCATATTGTTTTTCCTTCACATGTATATTTTGAATATGAAGAATCCCATTCAATTTTATTTATTTATAATTTCCATGATTGGATTGGACCAAGTCTTCAGGTTGCTTTCCGGTGAATGTTTCAAGATATTACCCACTCACAATAAGGGATGTGCAATCCAGTATAGAAATCCAGTATGGTGCCTATACAACTTTGTATGGGTTGAGTAATTATGGCCGAGTTTATCACGCGAGTGAGTATGAAATGGCGAATGGAAATAATTAAAACCTACTTGTCATTGTCATTGATGGCGAAGAATGGCGTAATTATTGTCGATTTTCTGATGTTTTTAAGAGGAATTTGTTTCGATTTTACCTGATTCCCACGTGAAAGTAACTATTTTGGCATGACTTTATCGCTTGACAAACCTGCCTAAAGCCTTTTATCCAGTCATCACAAGGACTTGCTCCCAGCTCGCGGTAAGTGGGGTCAGCATTAGATCTCATGCATCTCGGCTACAAAATCAACAGAGACCTAAGACAATTTTCTGTAAGCCCGCTCTCAGGTCTCTCGATTTTAGAGCTAAGGTGGATGGCATCTAATGTTGACCCCGTCCTTGCGATAACTGGATAAGAGGCGTAAGGGTGTTCGGACGTATTCCGTTGCTAGACAACGTCAAGGTATAACCAAGATATTTTATGTATGGGTATGTAGGCCAAATTCTTTCGTTTGGTGACGCACTTTTGATCACGTCACAAAAATTCTATAATATTCGTCATTTTTTAACATTATGCTGTCATGTAAACCTAAATTACATCCTACAAAAAAGTATGTATGGATTTATTGATAAATTAAATAAAAACAAAGTTATGAAAATTTTATTGCGTTTATTCACCTTAAAAATTCGATACTGTCCCGACTAGTTTTTAAAAATTCTTAAAATCCATACGTACTTTTGTAAAGATATTCTAATCGCACATGAAAAATTGATTTTTCTTAAGGTGCCTCGATAGTCTAAATCATGAGAAATTGCATTTTTCCCCATAATAGTTTTGTAATTCAGATCTGAGCTTTATTTTGGTTCATTGCATAGCTCTAGCGGTGGTCTTGGTTATTGAAACGTATCACACAAGTCTTGTAGCATTTGTATATCTAGAAAAATTGTGTTTATAATAAGCGGCAGATTTTATGCAAATTAGCTTTCTGGATTTATTGGAAACACGATTTCTCCACTCAGGTAAACTTTGAGGGTATAAAACTTTTCAGTAAATAAGACCACCACTAGAGCTATGCAATGAACCACGATGAAGCTCAGATCTGTATTACAAATATTTTTATGCGGAAAATGCAATTTCTAATGCAATTAAGCTACCTTAAAAACCGTCGAAAATTATAGGAGTTTTCATATTTCGTTGACGTCACGATGACGTCATCATATGACAACATACATACTGTTTTGATAGATTCTTAAATCTGTAAAATTCTATGGTAATTTTTGTTAATTCTAACCTTCCTTAGCAACGGATACAGGGTCTCCAAATCTAAATACGTCCTTAAGGCTAAGCATGGATAGTAAATAGACTGGATAGGAAACTAAGATCACGTGCGACGTTTCCAGCATGCTGATTGGTTTAGGCACCAGTTGGTCGCGTGAAAACCTAGTTGCAAATCGTGATGGCACAAAATCACCATAAATCGCAACGTTTAGCAATAATACAGCTAAAAATGATAGTCAAACTACCAAAAAATATCACAATGCCACTTTACGATGGAATATCCGACTACCATTACTCATTTTAGGCGAAAAGATCCAACTTTAGACGGTGAAAAACGCGTCGCAAATTTCAACTAAAACAACGGTAGTTTTGCGACGCCAGTTTCTTCACCACAAAACGGAAATAGCTGAAACAAAGACGAACAACATTTACCTCGAACAATTTGTCGTGGCTTAGGCAGGTTTGTAAGACGATGAAACATTTTGGAATCTCAATATAGCTACTTGAATACGAAAATATGGAGAAGTCGAAGAGAAACTCAGCAAAATCTGTGTACTCGTGACATCTTCGTGACATCACGAATTTCAACTAGGTTTTCACGCTGACGCCATCCAGTTTCCTATCCAGTCTATTTACTATCCATGGGCTAAGGTAGCTGTTCGAGGTACATGTTAACGTTGTTTAAGGTAAACGTTGTTAATCTTGGTTTAAATGTCTTTCGTTTTGTTGCGAAGAAACTGGTGTCATAAAAAAGTACTTTGTTTTGCTTGAAATTTGTGATGCAATTAAACCTTGAAAATCTCGTCTAAAATGAGTCTTAATAGATAGATATTTCATCGTAAATTAGGTTAGTTTGTTATGTTTACATGTGCTATATTTGAATATCGCAGGCGTTTTTAAACTCATCAATTCCATCCAGGTTTCAACGCTCACGCTATCAAGTCTCCTATCCAGTCTTTTAATTATCCATGCTTGTACTCGCGTATAGTTAGAGCTAATCATATAAATTAATCATATTTCGTACAACGGGGTAACTTTCTAACACATAATTCATAGTCCACAACACAAAGTACTCACATAAAGCAATGCCAGCTGGTGGGCCATGTACTTGTGATTATTGCAATTAAACGCATCATAATTCAGCTGATGTGATAACGTAACGACTTGGTTTATCATGGCGAAGGTACTAAAGTGTTCTAAAAGAAATGAGAACAAAGTTTAAACCAAGAACTCGCCTATATGTTCTGAGGATTTATGGTGAAGGAAAATTTCGAGTGTTGGAATATATACATTTTAAGACCAAACCGGGACCAGTGGCGAAAAATGCAACTTCAAGGCCTTCCGACTGGAATAGTGGACGAGTGTTTCCGCGTGATTTCGAGTTCTTCTTACACGAGTGTTTTTATAACGTATGGGAACACGGGAAAAATGTTTCTATTCCTTTTATAAAATAACCCGAAGGAAACAAGTGAAATGTAGCAATAGTAAAATGTGACAATTCGGAAGGGCCGAAGGCGCAAATCTCGACCGGGGGATTCGCGCAAATTTCCAGGCGCACTCAGAGTGGCGACCTGGAATAATTATTTACATATTGGATTGATTTACATATGATGCTTAGCAAATGGCGTAATGAAGATAATTTCTGGAGAAAACTTTCGTCAATACTTGTGCCTCTATTAATGACGGGAATTTTAAAATGACATAAACAGAAAACGGAAAACGAAAATCCAGTAAACAAAATGGGTAAATACTCCTACAAAAGCCCCGATCATGTTACTACTGCGGACAAGACATCCAGACATCCATTATTGCACACATCCCACACGCACACCTTATTCATGACGACCTCATTGTGGCAACGGAGACCGAAGCGGAACACAACATCGCCATTGCAGCCGTTATGCAAGCGATCTCAAACGCTGGTATAACCCTCAATCCAAGCAAAATGGATCCTCCGAGAGTGAATTCTGGGGTTTGTGTATTGGTTCTACCGGAGTACGACCCGATCCCGCCAAGGTAGAAGCACTCAGCCATATCACACCACCTCGATCTAAGGAAGAGTTGATCAGTTTCCTATGTATGATGCAGTCTAACGCGGATTTTATTCCAAACTTCGCACAACATGCAGCGAAACAGAGGGAACTGACTGAGAAAAACATCCGATTCACATGGACAAAAGAACACCATGCATGTACGAAGCGTTGATAGAAAGATTTAAAGAAAATACACTTCTCGAATACTTCGATATGGCAAAACACACAATTCATACTCATCGACGCACACAACACCGGACTGGGAGCTATGCTAGCACAAGGAGAGACAACAGAGAACGCAAGACCAATCGCCATAGAATCTAGAACAACAAACAAGGCAGAGCAGAGGTATCCACAAATTGACCTTGAAGCCCTCAGCATTGACTTTGTTTAAGAAGATTTCGCAACTACATTGTAGGTTCCCCGACCAAAATACAAGTGGTAACTGACCATCAACCATTATGTTCTATTTTCAACGGCAACCGAAAAGGCTCCATTCGAACCGAAAGAATAAAACTCCGCCATCAGGACATAAGATTTACTGTGGTATACCAGCGTGGAAAAATTAATCAATCAGATTACCTATCACGACACGCCAAACCGATCGAGAAACTACCACGGGAAGAGCAAAGAGAAGCGGATGACCTCAACAAACTACTGCATCTACTTCACACCACCCCAGCCATCGACTGCATGGGTATCGCAACCATCGCACAAGCCACCAAAGACGATCAAACTCTACGTGCGCGAGGTACAGTAGCTGCACTAATCAACAAGGGACAGAATTGGATCCCTAAGACAGAACCTGCCGAAGTTCAGCGTTTTAGAACCATCCTGCCACCGCTCACGGTTACAGTAAATGGCATTATTCTCAAAGATGAAAGGATCGTCCTTCCAACTAAGCTACATGAAACAGTCATCCAACTTGCACACAAAGGTACACATCCAGGACAAGAAGGTTTGAAACGGCGACTCAGATATCACTTCTTTTTCATGGCATGGTGAAGGAGTTTGTAAAATCATGCAACGACTGCAGCGTGTTCGTGGACAAGAAGACGAAAGAGCAAACCAAACCACATCAAGTACCAAAGAAGTGCTGGGAAACAGTAGCAGCAGTGGACCTATTCGGACCGATGCCATCATCCAATGCATGTGGTTGTAATACAAGATCTAGCATCAAGATTACCCGCAGCGAAATTGGTTACGTCGACAAAAGGGACAAAGTTATACCAGCCCTAGAAGAGATTTACAAAACATACGGCAATCCCGATGTACAAATATCGGACAATGGTCCACCATTCAACAGTACACAGATGGAGAAATTCACCACCAGCAAAGACATCACGTTACAGACAACGCCGCCACACCACCCGTCTTCAAACCCAGCCGAAACGTTTATGCGACCTTTGGGCAAGGTCATGAAAATCGGACATCACAATGGTACTGCAGAAAAAGAAAGTCTAAGAAATGTTTTGAAGAACTACAGAAAAACACCTCATCCAGCGTACGGTATCCCACCAGCAACCATGCTCTTTCGACACGGACAACGTCTAGATTTCCCAAGAAGATAGTCAACAGAAGAGGACGTAAAGAAGGCACGACAAGCAGACCAGAAACGGAAAACCAGAATCGAAATACAGAAAGAAATCATCTCACTTCCAAATCGGCGACAGCGTGCTGATCAGAAATTACAACAAATCCAGGAAGTTCGATACTCTTTTCCTTCAAGAAGCATTCAAGATCATCGATATAAACAAAGAACGAAATAAAGTCACTGTGCAACAAGAAGGAAGTGGCCTCACACTGTGCCGTCATCCGGATGACATCAAACCGTTTAAACATCGACCAGACGAACTTGAAGACAAACACGAATGTATCGAAGATCCAGAAACCCAATGGCCACAAGACGCGGAGGATGAAGACGACGACAGAGGCTACCATGTATGAAGCAAAGATGCAATACCCCCGCTGAGACGTAGCCAACGAAATAAGACACGCGTTCTAATATACACATAGACACTAAGCGTTACAGACAGTATTTCACTGTATCTAGCGAAGAATAGGGGATGATGTAGTGTTATTGTATATATTGTATATAAACAGTAAATATCATATGTTGCTAGTTATGGCCAAAACGGGACATAAGGAACATCTGAGGATAAGAAAAGGGCGGGAAAAAGCAGAGACGAGAGAAAGGAGTTTAAGCAGTGAGATCGTCCATATTAATAAATATTTACAAAAAACCAAAATATATTTATTACCAGGTTGGTGATTATTGAAATGTTGGAATAAAACTTTAGCCGAATTGACGAAATTTATCTCTAGAAATCATCTTCGTCAAATCGTTACCCGAAATCGATCCCCAGTGCATCTGAAACAGCGACATTTTCGCTATCCAATAAGTATAAAAGCATTGGCGGATAATAGATTTGATTGATCTCATCAAACCGGCAACTGGATAATCTGAAAATCGTTGTTGCATATATTAAGATGTCGACAAACGGTATAGAATCTTCATTTTCATATTTTCGCTCTATGTAACTCACTGTAAAATGTGAAGCCATTTTCCAAGGACCATATGTAAATTAGCTTTCAAGCTGGCTCTCGTACCGTTATTAACTTCTCATTAACCGAGAGCACGGTCATTACGGGAAACTGGTCAGACCGAGGTCTTCACAGTACGGACCGAGCTCGTAGGGCGAGGTTCGTACATGAAAAAGCGAGGTCTGATATTTTCCCGTAATGACCAAGCGGTCGAGGTTTAAAAGAGGTTTATTATATGGCATGGCTTTTTTAAACAACATACTTTACAGTCACGTTTTGAGTGACAGAATCGTCATTTTCAATCTTGTTCTTGTTCTTCTATTGCTTTCATGATAGTGAGACTCACTTTTAGATTGTTCATCGTCCGACTCGTACATGATTTACAGTAGTGCTTAATTTACTAGACTCGTTCAATTTTTGCTGTTTTTCAAAGTTTCATATCGTTATTCGGTTTGTTCCTTTGCAAACAAAATGGCTGACAAAATCCGTAATCCGGCACGTGACGTGTCTCAGCCAATCAGAGCAGGCAATTTCATGGGAAGTAGCTTGTGCCATATAATAAAACTAGATAATCACTCGCGACTTTTTATTTCTTAAATATTTTCGCTTTAAACGTTTTAGAAATTGGTGCTATTGAGCCAACACTTTTCTAGGCACACGATACCTTCAAGGGGATACTCTTGTTCATAAAATTCCGGTAGATCTGGATTAACCACGTACGAGAAAACCCTGGGGAAAAGGTCGGCCAGACCACTTCCCTCCAGATACTCCTAGAATCCAGAAAAGCAGCATTAAATATAATACTATGTAGTTGATGAATGGGAAGTCGTTGTTTTTAACGGGTTTTATTATATACATGACAAAATTACACATTCTGATTGGTCGAGAGGAGTGCAATAATATTAAATTATTCAAAATGGCGGCCTATTTATTTAATTTTTTTTGCGCTACGCTATCAATAGCGCTCCGTCGAGATGACGTCAGCATCGATGTTTGTTCGCTTTTACCCATAATTATTGCGGCCATAACAAAAGAAATAGCTCATTTGCAATCATTTGTGAGTCAAATTCGGTTTGTTTGTCCGCTTTTTGAGCTATTAATAGCAGCCCTCCTCTACGCTATTGACAGTACCGAAAAAGATGGCGGCTGTACATTTTACCAGAATGCTTCGCGACCTTAATCCACCTGTAATAACAGCTAAATATTGTTTACCTTATAAACATGAATTAAATACGTAAAAGCTTCCTTTTTATTAAACTTAATTAAAACTCTATCTTCTGCTATTTATAGGAGATTCAATGTTTACTGCGCGCAAGGAATTATGGTTAAATGTACCAGTCGCCATGTTTTTCGGTACCGTCAATTGAAAATTTCGTGTAAATACATGTATATTTGAATGAATACAGAAAACACCAAGCAGGAAAATGTTCAATTGCTCTGTAATGAAACAATGAGTACAAAGCGTACGAGTCATATTCGTACAGTAAGTGCGTTAAAAATAAAGTCAATGTTTGTGGTTGCTATACGTTACTTGCAGGTAGTTTTCTTATGGAAATATGAATTAGTATCTATGATAGAGTATTCTAAAGATTTGGTTGTCGTCGTACAGCTTACAAATCATTCAGAAAAAACTAAAACATTTTGATAATATTGAAAAAATTATAATTTTTGCAATGGATATAATAAACAAGTATTATCACTAATAAATATGCAAAGCCAAACGCCCTCTTAAAAAACACACAAAGCGGCGGACCAATGACGAACTAGTCGGGCCGCAAATACGTTTGCAGCCCTGCTTATCATTTATCATATAATGAACTGCATCTTAAACCAGATTAATGGCGCCTTTCGTGATTATTTGTCCTTATATATTGGTGATAATGATAATAACACGACTTTTGTCGGGTCATATTGTTTATTTGTGGCCCTTATAGTAACATTTACACGCTCGCCCCGCTCAAGCATAAATGTTACAACGCGGGCTACAAATAAACAACATACCCTCCGAAAATCATGTTATTGCCTTAATCATATGATTTTGCTCGTGTAATTAAAGTGCATATAACGTCTGTGGGGATTTAACATATTTGTAATCTATGGATTCTCCTGAGATAAATTGTAATATATCTTGTCAGCTGAAAATTTCATCTTCATAGACTTTTTTGCTGTTAAAGTTGACGGAAATGATGTCATAGCGGGCATCTGTCTATATGAAAACCTCTTTACAGATTCCCGCTATGACGTCATTTCCGTCAACTTTAACAGCAAAAAAGTCTATGAAGATGACATTTTTAGCTGACAAGATATATTACAATTTTTCTCAGCAGAATCGATAGATTACATATATGTTAAATTACCACAGACGTTATATGCACTTTAAGGATTTACACTACTTGTGATATTTGAAAATATTGCCAAATTGCACTCGCCTCACGGCTTGTGATCACCTATACTTATTATCCATTGATCTCTAAATAAACACTGGATCGAGCAGCTATTGTTTGGATGCTGCGAAAAAATGAAGCTAGGAATATTTCTCGGCGGCCATCTTGAATGGATCACGCTATATAGTTTTACTGTAGGCGACAGTATCTGTCTCTGATCTTTTAAAGTGTCTATGAAGTGAAAAAATCGCTAGCATTGTTTTTGCTTTAACGAACAAAGTAGCACGGCAGGAGTGTTCAATGAAAATTTCAAGTGAATCTGCTGCATAGTCTTCGAGCTATCAACTCTCAAAGTTTGTCCATTGGCATAGTTTAACGATACAAAATAGGGAAAGACTGGGATTGGATATATGTGGTACATGACATTGACGTATGCATTTAATGTTGAAATCCATTGTTCTTATGCATAGTAAGTACACCTGCATACGTCACAAGACAACGAACCGCGCGTTTCAGATTTCACCAAAAACATTTAGCCATGCCAAACTTTGAGAGTTGATAACTCGAAGACTATGAGGCAGATTCACTTGACATTTTCAGTGTACGCTCTTGCAGTGCTACTTTGTCCGTTAAAGCAAAAAAAATGCTAGCGAATTTTTCACTTCATAGACACTTTAAGATGGTAAAATGAATCAGTTGTCGAAGGTTTCCTGTAATTTAGAACACAAACTACGGCTCCATTATAATAATAATTAAGCCGGGATTAGCGCGTGGCGGCCATATTGGAGTGGCCGGTGGTAATAGTTACTATTAAAAAGCCGTATAGTTTGTTCTATATTATGGAAAAACCTTGCACAACGGATTCATTTTATCATCTTAAAAGATCAGAGACAGATAGTCTACAGTGAAACTAACAACGTGGTCCCAACAAGATGGCTGCCACGAGCTACTTCCGGCTTCATTTTCTGAACAATAGTTGCTCGATCCAAATGTCAAAATTCCCTTTTTCTAGTATGTCGTCATTGGTCGAGAGTGTATCACGTGAAAGTGACCAAATTTAGCTGTTTCTCCCGCAATAGCTCTGAGAGGGCAACAATATGTTGTTGGCCGTCAATAATGAAAAAATCAAGTGAAATACCACGTGAAAATGCGATCTTTGGACTACCTTGACCAGGGCGCCTGACCTTGACCGTCAAAGCGCGCGAATTTTGTCAAGAATTCATTCAGCATTTCGTTTTGTTTTTTCTTTGACACTTGGTATGATAATAAAACACTTATTTACTGGGACCTCGAGAAAGCAGTATGTTTTGTGGTCCCTCGACCGCCGATGTTTCCCTCGGCCGGTCTCGGTAAATAAGTGATAATTATTCCCTCACGAGTGAGGTTGCGACCGAGGGAAACGAGGAGGATGATGCCGACGGGGGGTTGTGTGTGTCATTCTAGCAATTGATCAACGTTGTCAGTGATGTGTAGTACGAAGACGATGTCAAGTTTCATTTTCTTTGTTTTGTGTGAAAAATTCTATTGAAATAATACGACGTCCGTGGTTTTAGGACGAGACTTGTCTAAGCTTTCTATTCGTTTCTCTATTTCCAAGACCATCTTTCAGGGCTTTCGCTTAGTTCTGAATTAGGTGGTTGTCCTAAAGAAGTACCAGACACGGGCGTCGAAAGGACATTCTGATTCATGGAGGGCCAGGGGGAGCGGACTATACTACTCCTGCAAAATGTGAATCTTGCGAATACAATTTTCAGTAATCTAGTTAGGAATATTAATGCCCAGCAAATAGCTTTAAAAAGAGCCATAACAACATAATTTTGAAAAGAAAATGTTTTAATACTAACGTTTCGTTACTAAACTCGTAACATCATCAGAGTGACAAATTACAATAAATGAAGGAGGCATATATATAGCTAAACTGTTACATAAATAGAAAGTAACAAAATGTGACAAAGGAAATTAAAAGCGAGACGACGGAAGAACAAAGGATATCTGAACATATGGGTATTTCGCCTTAACACACCACGATGAAGGAATAAATGAGAAAAGCGTTAAAGGAAAATATCTAATGTTGGCGTTAAGAGAAGGTTTAAACTTAGAAATTAATAAACTTTCGCGAAGTAGGACTTCGAATTGCGTGGAGCCTGAGGACAAAATAGAAAAGTCATCAAAAGAAACATCATGACCGGCTATTGTTTTGCGCACAAGAATGCTCGATAGAGCGGTGTGAGAAAGCTCTTTTCCGGTGTAAGGCGAAATACCCATATGTTCAGATATCCTTTGTTCTTCCGTCGCCTCCTTCATTTATTGTAATTTGTCACTCTGATGATGTTACGAGTATAGTAACGAAACGTTAGTATTAAACATTTTTCTTTTCCAAATTATGTTGTTATGGCTCTTTTTAAAGCTATTTGCTGGGCATTAATATTCCTAACTAGACTACGATTCGCGCCTGGTTCCTCCATTGCGACGATTTTAACAATTTTCAGTATTTGGAGAAATAATTCATAAATAGCAAATTCAACTTTATTATCAACGAGGTGTCCCCTGGCCTATCAATTACACTGATGATGGAATTTTAGCAGCTTTTCATAAAAACAAATCTGCATGCGCGAGACGATTTTGCTTGGACATCGGTAAAATATAGCCGGCGATTTGCTATACAGTACCCGCCGGAGTTCCGTCGGTACCCGGGTCTTAGCGAAAGCCCTGTATCTTTTCAAAAATACATCACCTGCAAATGCGGTTGAGGACTTGGTAGACAATGTAGATACTCTTCCATCTTTCGTAGAACCACCCGTGCTAGACGGAGATAGAAAAGACGAGAGAGTTGCCGAAAAGCATCAACAAAGCACCGTACTCAAGGACCTTGTAAGGACTTCAAGCAAACGCTACGGTAACCGGGTTCAAGGCCGTTTCGTAAACTGTCGCAGCCATCATTTACGGTCGATACGGAGATGAACCTGAGATCGAATTTCTGACAAAAATCTATTTCATTAGTACCCATGTCGTCCTCGGGGACTTTACATATTTATACTAATTGGAACATTCTAAGATTTTTAATATATCTTCTCAGGCGAAAATTTCGTCTTCATGGACTTTTTTGCAGTTAAAGTTACCGGACATGACGTCAAATGAGGAATTTTTGAAGCAAGAAACAAAAGAAAACTGATTGTCTCATTTGACGTCACGTCCGGTAACTTTGACAGCGAAAAACTCCATGAAGATGAAATTTTCGACTGACAAGATATATTATGGTTTTGCTCAGGAAAGCCCAAATATTACGAATGGGTAAAATCCCCAATGATGATATAGGGACTTTAACACTAACCCGCGTAAATTTTCTAATACTAACACTACATTAAAACCCCGCTAACAAGAACCTACTATTATTAAGAACCGCAGACTGAAATTCAGAATTTGTTTATATAAGAACATATAAGAACATATAAGAACCTATCCCAGGCTGATTAGGTAAAATGTAGGTTCTTGTTAGCGGGTTTTGCTGTAACCTTCATTTTAATGAGTAACCGTCAAATTCTCGCGGTTATTAATCCAATGCTGCAGGGTCCGATTCATTTATTTATATATGGTCCTAGCAATGAGTTTTATTATTGCATAACATTCTTAATATTTATTATTCACATATATTATACAGGATAATTATTAGCAAATTAATTATGTAGCACCTTTATTTTCAAATATTCTATTAGTTCAAATCAAATCATAATACAGAAAACTTGTAAAACAGAATATCAGTGAAGATCATTACGAGAGAAACAGATCCAGTTAACTTGCGGTTAAAAGAAGCCTTTTACATTCGTACACAGAAACCGGAAATAAACAGTAGAGAGGAACGTAGTGAACTAGCTGACCTTTTATTTTAATTATCACGTTATTTATCATATTTGCATTATTGCGTATATTTTATATATCCTTTTATTCTATTTTGCATTACTTACACGCACCGTTTATTATGTATATAAACCGCACCTTGTTTATAAGACAACACTCGACAACACTCTCGTACTAGAGCCTGCGTATACGATCTTAAGCCGCCTTACCCGCGTACTGATTTTGGTAAATGTACATTTCTCTACAGCGCCTCGATTCTTTTTAATGCCTTAGACACTAATTGCAAACAGCTCGCCATGTCACCTGCATCTAGTTCTGATGTTTTTTCTTTAAGAATAACTACCACTAAACGCAAATTCCGTAATTACTTTCTTCAAAAACTAACTTGTATATTGACCATCTATCTATAAGACCTAGCTATTTTGCTTCAACTGTAAATTTTTATTGAATTGTAAATGTATTTCAAATTAATTAGTTTACTTCACATTATTAGTCCCACTGTATATATAGTGTATTAGTTATGTCTGTTGTATTTGTAAATATTGTAGTATGTTGAGGGCCGTATGTTAGATAACCTTTATGGTTAATACGTCTTTTCCCTCATGAAATAAAGTTTTATTCTATTCAATTCTATTCAATCGCGTAGTTCTGACGATGTTGTAGTACAACGAAAGCTAAACTCTTTTAACGCTTTTAACCTTTTATCTATTTTATTAAATTTATCATAACAGTAGCAACTTGGCCTCATTTGATTTGAACTTATATATCTTCAATATGCTACTGAGGGACAACTTCATTCGATATTTTGATTATATTCTATTAGTGTTATTACTATTTATTTCTAAGCATGCACTTAATTTGGAGCCTATAGCTCTGTAGTGTGACCCCCACCTTCTTTTTGGTTGTGTTTTCAAATGTACATATTATATTTCTTTGTATTTTAAAATGGTGGAAGTTGATTAAAAGATTAAAAAAACTATAGTTCTAATGTCTGATTTATTTAATGACACGAATATTTCCATTGGCCGCCTATAAATCTCTCGAGATCCAGTGATGATTTTTACCTATACCTTCAACTGACGATCGAGCTTACGAGATTGGAAAAACAATGAGATCAAAAATATTATCGTGACTTACCTTTCGGTTCAAATGAATTTTGATATTCAATCTTATGACTGTTACTGATCTTGCCGCTTTTTGTCTAGTAATTATAGAATAACAGTAGAAATAAAAAATAAAGAAATAAATTAAAAATAGAAAGAACAACTGATATTAATTTCGAATTTTACTACCGATAGTCTGCTGAATTAGGAGCGTCATTACCATGATTGCCTCGGGCTTCGCCCTTGGGACTTCCACAAATCCTCCCGAGGCTAGAGGGGCATTTAATCACTAATTTCCCGCATGTCATGGTCTTATAGCCTCCTCCGCAGTAATACTTATAAGTATTTACTATTTAATAACACATGAGTTGTGTAAACATATTGTGCTGCCTAGGCAGTGTTAGTGTAGAAATAGAATACTCTCGGCTGATGTACTACCGAACTAAAGTGTAGAAGCAAAGGCCCTTCGTCACAGAGTGAAACGTGAAGTGCCTTCGCTCGAAACGTTAGATCTCCTACACATTAGTTCGGCAGTACACCAACCTTTCAGAGAATCCGATTTGTATTTAATAACATAAGTCAGAATTCACTGAACATTTTTTATTTTCCCATTGCTCCCTAGTTTTGCTGTTCATTATTTTATTATTAAACACTTATTGACCGAGCTGGAGATCTTGACGGCAAAATTATGCTGCGCGCGATCTTTCAGTATAAACCGAACGACGAAGGAGCGAGGTCTGTGCGAAACGACCAAGGGCAGGATAATTTTGCCGCAAAGAACGACCAAACGAGTAATATACCCAATTCTACTACCATTACTATATATACAGAACTCGTGACTAGTAGTACCCCTCCACAGCGGGATACTCACTAAATAAACCCCGCCACAGCGGGGTTTCGAGCTAAGGGACCGGTCAAAACGTAACTGCTAGGGTGGGCCGGAGGGAATTTAGATGGGTCATGAAATTATTTTCATCAATTTGGGTGGGCCACGAAACAAATATAGACAATTTGCACTCATAATACTATAATTACTATACAATTTTATTAAAAGTCATTCAAAATGAAAATAAATTAAAAATAAGAAACAATTTATAATATAAGAAGCAAAATATATAAATTCTGTTATTGTAAATATTTCCCATGATTATCTTACACTGCCGAAGTCGACAATTTTAATTTCAAAAATATTTTTAAATAAAAATACTACGGCAGTGTGAGACAATCATGAAAATTATCTCTTCATGTTTCTCTGAGGATGATTCTGTAATAGAGTTAATCTATGAAAGTATGGTGGTATTGCAATTGAGGTACTTCTTTATCAAATATTACATTCTTCGATTGCAAATCAATTTTACTAAATTGATTTGCAACCGAAGACATTTTGTCGAGTACTCAGGATGGGCCACCAAATTGTTTTTGAAAAAGTCGTTTTTCCCTCCGACGCCCCTTGCAGTAACTTTATGACCGGTCCCTAACGTGGTATTCGAGCACGAATACCGCAAATTGAAGCGTAATTCTATGATAAAATAACTGGTCACGTGGTACAAATCTAGCTCTCCGATTGGACAATTTACAGTTGATGAATATTATACACTTATTGACCGAGCGGGAGGTCTTTACGTACAGACCGAGCGACTGAGAGTGAGGCATGGTAACAAAATGGCTGCTATTTGTAGAGGTTGTTTTAAATCATTTTCTTGGCTCGTTTATGCTAGTAATTGAAAATTCTATTGAAATATTTTAACATGAATGCAGATATTATTTGGAATAAAACGTTTCCGCGCTTTTAAATCGAGAAGGGCATTTTTAAAGGCGTGATTTAATTCGATGCGTAGGACTCGTAATTAGTAAATAAAGTTGACGTTTTGAATTGTTTGTGATTGTATGGCGAACCTTCAGATGAAAAGAAATGTTTTGACAAGTTAAACAGCAATACAACAACGTAATTTTGTCATGCATCATAATAAACAGGTAATCATATGATTTTGTAATTAAGGATTTACACTACTCGTAATATTTTAAAATTGTGCAAATTGGTACAATTTTCAAATATCACTCGTACAGTAAATCCTTAATTGCACTCGCTATCATACTATTACCTATTCTTGTGTTGCAATCAAACTCTTGCGATTCAGAAAACAAAGGTTTGGCGGCCATGATGGAGGACACAAATAAAAGGAGCTAATGAGAATATTTTGTTAAACTTCCTCCAACATGGCCGCCGTGACGTCATGTGCAACCCAAGAATACTTACTGTACCACCTTAAGGGTGTTCGGACGTATTCAGTTGCTAAACAACCGGTTACTAAGGACAGATCATTTGGCGCCCAGTATACTTCGTGAGTAGACAATACATTCAAGGTAGGCAAACTTCTATGATAGCATCGACAAACACAAAAACTCTAATTTTCGTCATTTTTGATATTATGTTACATTTTTTAGTGTCATGTAAACCTAAGTTACTTCCTACAAAAAAGTACATATGGGTTTATTGATAAATTAAATAAAAACGAAGTTATGAAAATTACATTGTGTTTATTGACCTTAAAAATTCGATATTCAGACTTTTAAAATCCATGCGAACTTTTGTGAAGATACCGTAAATGTTCTATTTAGCGCCACGGCGCTTATTAAAATTTGCAATCTTTTGGTGCGGCGCTTAATCGAGAGCGGCGCTTATTAAAAAAAGTTGACAAAATGCTCACAACACAACTTTTTTGGCGTGTACAGTACTCCATCGGAAAGCGAACAGAAGATGTTAGTGGGCCACGTTCCCATCGAACTATCAAGTCTGATGAAAAATTTTTTGAAGGCAAATGATTCGAACAAGTTGGTAGCCAACGTTTCTGGAAAGAGAAAACGAGAAGTCGGTCTGGTTGTTCCAGCAAAATTCGCAGCTCTGACGAAGGAGTACAGAATGGCGAAAATACTGGACGAGCAGCTTCAGGTTCGCAAAGAAAAATACAGACATGGTTAACGTAAACGTTCGATTTAGCGCCGCTCTCGATTTAGCGCCGCTCTCGATTAAGCGCCGCTCTCGATTAAGCGCCGCATCCATGCAGAAGCAGGAGATAATTTAATAAGCGTCGCTCTCGATTAAGCGCCGCACCTTCGAAAAAGATGAATCAGCAAAAAAACACAAACCGATACGCTAACATATCAACATATTTTTAATACATCACTGGAAATTTTTTTCCAGATTCTAATCGCATGTAAACATTTTTTTTCTAAAAACGTCATATGACATCAAAAGAAAGAGCTTGCCCACATAAATCACATACACACACTCTTGCTGGTCTCTTTAAGGTGGCTCCCTACTGTTTCTTGAAAGGTGGCAAAAATGCTAATTTCAATCTCGAAAAGGGCCCATGGATATTTCGGAAAAGATTGAAACTAAAGCTTTGCAAAGAATAACTTTCAGGGCATCAAATCCTATTAATGGCTGAAGTGTTTCATCTGTTGCTATGACAACAGTGAAGTTTCAAAATGGCCGAAAATGAACATTTAATCTAATTTATTTCGCAAACGAGTCGGTGACCCCCGATTTATTTTGCATTTAAACATTTCGTTTAGTTTAATTAATAAATAGGCAGATTAAAAAAAATATTCTGTGGATCCAATTATTTTACACAAAAAAAATCATGTTTTTTTAGTTTTTTTAAAAATTGGATCCACAGAATTTTTTTTTAATTTGCCTATTCATTAATTAAACTAAAAGAAATGTTTAAATGCAAAAAAAATCGGGGGTCACCGACTCGTTTGCGAAATAAATTAGATTAAATGTTCATTTTCGGCCATTTTGAAACGTCACTGTTGTCATAGCAACAGATGAAACACTTTAGCCATTGATAGTATTTGATGCCCTGAAAGTTATTCTATGCCTAGCTTTAGTTTCAATCTTTTCTGAAATATCCATGGACCCTTTTCGAGATTGAAATTTGCATTTTTGCCACCTTTCAAGAAACAGCAGGGAGCCACCTTAAGCTGTGAAATTCTACAACAATTTTTGTTAATTATAACCTTCCTTATAGCAACGGATATCAGGTCTGCAAATCTAAATACGTTTGAACACCCTTAGAATAATGTAAATAAACGTATGGCAGGAAATTAAAGTATAATTGCCATATTCATACAATATGTGGAGTTGACCTAAAAGTTTATTTTTATTTAGTAACAATTTCACAGAAAAACGTACGGTGTAATGTCTTTGACATAAAGGTTCCAGTTGAGAGCAAAGTGTCAGAATTTCAATGGCAACATCACTTGGAGTTAACAGCACCTTCCACAGTGGTTCATCCAGTTGAATATCAACTACGATATATAACCAAAAAATTCATAAATTATAATTAATAGCACCAGAGACTGGATGATTCGACTATTAACACTTCTAGCGAAGGCGTCGTGGCAGAGATGTGATGTAGTGTTTTTGATTGTAGAAATGAATCTGGTAGGATATATGGCCAAATCTCAGTTTACATACAAAACCGCTTGGCTCATAAAGTACCCCAACAGTAAATCTTTTGAATAAGGAAATAACGTTCTCTAATTAAAAATATTCTACTTCGAGCTTTCGACCACCAGTCTGTGGTCTGCAACGGGAAGAAGATAAATGGGAAAGAAAGTATGGTTACAATTTACGAAGCTATATAATTTAAAACGAAAATAGAAAATGACAACTATTGATGCATATGCACATTTTAGATGAAGAGAGGATTTATTAATGGTCAATATATGTGTATATATATATATAACTACAGACGGTACCGTTTCGGCCTTTTGGGCCTCATCAGTGTAGTGCTGATGAGCAGGATGAAGATGACTGCTATTTACAGTCACCCTTGATGCACACAAAATGTGGGACATCAAGAACCATGCCAGAGCGCTCAACTGCAAGCAGTGAGCGTGCGCACAATGCGTAAGCGACAATGGTTCATCCTGTAGAGCGCTCAATATGACCTAAAGGTCATAGAGCGTATATATATATATATATATAGGTAATATTTGGCATTTCACTCGATCAAACTACATGTTGAAAGGATTTATGGTGAAGGAAAATTTCGAGTGTTAGAATACATAAATTTTTAAGACCAAACCGGGACCAGTTGCGAAAAATGCAACCTCAAGGCCTTCCGGCTGGAATTGAACCCGCGACCCTGCGATGCTAGTGCAGTGCTCTGACCACTGAGCTACCGAAGCCATTGCCGAGAGACCCTCCACGCGAAAACGTACCTTAACGCTTTTCCGTTTAAACGGCCAAAAAAACGGACGGCGAACGGATGACAAACGGCTTGTAAAAGCGTTCGAACGGTTTCGAAAAACGTTCGAACGGTTTCGCAAACTAACTAAACGGTTAACAACAGGAGGTCGAACGGGTAATAACAGGCGTTCGAACGGATAATAATAGGCGTTCGAACGGTTGACCACAACTAACGGCTAACTAAACGGCTAACAAACCCGTTCGAACGGCTAACTTAACCGTTCGAACGGCTAACGAAACCGTTTGAACAGTTAACAACTGTTCGAACGGCTAACGAAACCGTTTGAACGTTCTTTTAATAATTTTAAATGCTTTATCAAACCATTCGAACAGAAAACTGTCAAATTTCATAGTTTTCCAGCAGCAGAAAAGTCCAGAGAACGCGGGGAAGTTTGGATCATGCTGTATTGCTGTCGCGGTTGTTCCGGAAGGACAGCTATGGGGATCATGCGAAAAATGTCAATTGCGCGTCAATAATCTTTATGTAGACTAGTTGAAATCGTTCGAATGATATAAAATTATTTCTTGTCACATTTTGCTTACAGATTTGCGTAAATCTTTGCTTATAAGGCGTTCGAACGCTTTGGGGAAGCCATTCTATAACGCCGTTAGAACGGTTTCAGTTAGCGATTAGGAATTGCGTCCAATGTACTTTAACCGCAATTCGTCAAATGAAGTGAGTCTGTGTTGGCAACAACAAACATAATCTCGCATTACGTTAGAGTTGTCTTCCCGTGTTCTCACACCTGTCAAGCCGCACACGACCTAGTTGGCTTGTCATTGGCGTTCGACCAAACTCTTTATTCTTACGCCTATAACTGAACCATTATGCGCTCGTCATAATCCGGCGTTTGAATTCGTGTATACAATGTAAACCCGATTAACGCTCGCGCTAATAACCCTTTAGCGAACACTGAACGGCATGAAAATGCCGTTTCATTTCCCTACCGTTCAGTAAGGCTTTCGAACGCTTTAAGAAGCCGTTTGAACGGTTTGGTAAAACCGGCGCCTGTTACTAACCGTTCGAACGGCTAACTGAAACCGTTCGAACGGCTAACTGTTCGCCGTTCGAACGGTTTCAGTTAGCCGTTCGAACGGTTGATAATAGGCACCGAACGTTTAATAACAGGCGTTCGAACGCTCTGTTAATAATTTTAAACGTTTCATCAAACCGTTCGAACGGCTTCTTAAAGCGTTCGAACGCTTACCAAACGGTAAGCGAACGGTATTTTCATGCCGTTCGCTAAAGCGTTAAGGTACGTTTTCGCGTGGAGGGTCACCTATAGTCACGAGTTCTGTATATATGGTGGTAATGCCGGGATAAGATTCTGGGTATATTATAGGTAATATTTGGCATTTCACTCGATCAAACTACATGTTGAAAGGATTTATAGTGAAGGAAAATTTCGAGTGAAGGAAAATTTCGAGTGAAGGAAAATTAGCATCGCAGGGTCGCGGGTTCAATTCCAGCCGGAAGGCCTTGAGGTTGCATTTTTCGCAACTGGTCCCGGTTTGGTCTTAAAAATGTATGTATTCTAACACTCGAAATTTTCCTTATATATATATATATATATATAATATATGAAAAATCTGACTGCCCCAACCGCGAATCGAACCCGAGGTCGGAGATATTTGAGCATATACATATATATTAATTGCGGTATAGTTTGTTCGTAAGAATCGGAATATTGGCTTGGTAATGATTTGGCATTATTGTCGACGTTTTCAGTAACAGAGGTATGCCAAGACTCAAGTGACTTCTGATGCGAATTAGTCAGTCCTTTTACAACTACACGACTAGCCGGAAGGCCTTGATGTTGCATTTTTCGCAACTGGTCACGGTTTGGTCTCAAAATGTATATATTCCAACGCTCGACATTTTCCTTCACCATAAATCCTCAAATCTATTATATCTCCGTGTTTTCATGAACGATTTGCTTTGTTGGAGCCTTGTGCATAGTTTCTATAATTTCTTCCTGGTTTCAAACGATCGTCCTGTCCACGAACATTGTTTGCAGCGGCCGGTACTTTGTATTACGATGGTGGAAATTGTTGTTGTAAAGTTCATAAAGGTTTGGTGGTAACGTTGATGTCGTGTTTACGTAAAGTCTGTTGTAGTTTTTCGGTTAGACACTTAAGGTGGCTCCTTATGGTTTTATGACCGCGCGAGAGCTGGTTCCTAATTTAGCGGGAAATTTACTGATAATTGGATATTTTATGACGTCACACGCGTAAAAAAGCCCGATATAAAATATCTTGCGTTTCCTTTGGTGAATTGTTTTGAAAAGTTTTACACTTCAAGACGAAGCTTATACCTTCGTAATTCTGGTTCTTTTTTCAAAAAATAAGCCACTTCGTAATGTCGACTACGCATCAAAATGAAGTGTTCTGCGTCGGGATAAAACTTATTTTAATTCATAACATCAGGCTAAAACCACAATATACATTTGCATTTCTCTTTACACTTGCAAATAAGTTATACTGAATTCCCCAGCCTGATGTTATGAATTGAAATAAGATTTATCCCGACGCAGAACGCGTCATTTTGATGCGCAGTCGACATTACGAACTGGCTTATTCTATCAGACAAATTTTGCTTAAAGTTTCTATGAAACGAAAAATTTTATTTAATATTTTTGCTGATGAAAGATTAGAAAGTAGGTTTCTGTTGTTAAAACTTAATATGTGTCCTTTTTCATCCCAAAACCTCAATCAAACATGATGAACTTTATGCGACAAATTCCGCGCGGCCAGAAATATGTGCATAATAGGCCTGTGACTTAAATACCTTTGCAGCCAGGTAGCTAAAGTTAATTTTCAACAGAAAAATTCCTGTGGTCGAGTTGTAAACAATAGCGTTTGCAAAGGTATTTACGTCACTACTCGTCTCACACCCCCTACAATTTGTCGCATAAATAGTAAATGGAAAAAGGATTTTTCAATGGATTATTTTTACTTAAACAATATTTTAATACAAAATCTTAGCTTTGAATATTTTCCATTCCAAGGCATTTTAATGTTAAATACATTAAATCTGGTGATATTGACAAAACCATCTGAACAAACCTACATTTATTTTTCACTAAAATGTCTCTCAAAGCAATTCCCACAAGATTGTGAAGTTTGAAGAAATTTCTGTAGCAACAATCTAGAAAGAGCAGACCTAGAAAAGTCCTCCATAAAATAACGAATTAAAACTTTAAGTTCCTGTGTTCTTTGTGTGTGAAAAACTAAATTAGGAGAAGGCGAGGAAGTAAAAAAATAATCATTAACAATAATGCCTTTGCCAAAGAAACATAAAGCATCGTATATCAAAACCGCTAGATAGGTCTGAATAGACAATGCGAGGAATGTATGAATATATTGAATACTAGTTGTCTTCTAGTGTAGCGCTATTGCAGGAGAAGTCAATGGTCATCTACATGTGGATGAAGCTTTTAGATGATGTCTCGTCCACACGGCGACGAAATGCTAACTTTTAAGAGAACAAAACTATCTCAAGAACAGGTAGCGACAAATGCCATTCTTTAAAGATTTCGAAAAGAAGTTTCGAAAATTGAAACGGAATTGGTAGAAAAATTGGTAGAAAAATTGTATTTTTTGACGTTTTGACACGGATCGGTTCAGTGAACCATCACCACCCTAAGCTAACAGAGAGAACTGCCGTAAAGCATTATTTACCAGGACGATTTCAAGTTATCGCGGCGCCATAACCAACAAAACGTAAATCGAACAAAAACATTGATTAAGACGAATAGCAAGAAATGTTCAGAGGGCCGAATTGGTTTCGGAACTGGGCAGAGATGGTATTGATGTGGGCCGAGTTGGTAAGTGGGCCGAGTTGGTAAGTGGGCCGAGTTGACCAGATTCCAGCCAGCAACTATTCACCAATGATACATTCATCACCTTTTCACGTTTCCTAAACAGAGCCCGATCCATTCAAAACAACACCATTGCAGAAGACATAAAACAAAACTGGAAAACTTAAGAAAATAACTCACCCATGCTAAGCGCCAAATTCTCGAGAAAGATCCGAAATTTGCACCACAATAGTACCCTACAAAAATATTGTAGCCGAGATTGAAGCCGCCATCACGCACCTCGCCGATGAATCAAAACCACCGCATCCATACTTGACAAAGTACAGCTTCCAACACACAAGAACACCTCCAAAGAAGAAAGGAAAGCATTACGGTGCTCTGTAGCCTGAAAAGAGTCTACCAGAGTAATAAATAAAAATTAAATAAAAATATAAGATACATGTATAAAAATATAAATCAAATAAATAAATAAATAATGTAAGCAGACAAAGGGAACTGTTTCAGATAATCCACTTCGCTCTGTTGTCACCTGCATTGGATCCGTACTCTACAACACTTACAAATACTTAACCGACTTACATGCCTCTCACCAATCCAGAATCGCAACGGTTTTTCTGTCAAAAACTCAAAACAGTTCTCGAAAGATATTACAAATACAATGATTGAAGATGATGAAACAATGGTATATTTTGCAGCTACATTCGCCGAAAATTAGAAAGAGACGATTCTCTACAATCACGAACAAACTTCAACATTGACGACATTATCACCCTCCTAGACTTTGTTCTCTCTAACAACTACAGCACTTTATCTACAACAATGACACCTACAAACAGATACAAAGATGTGCAATGGGAAGCCCTGTCAGTGCAATGGTAGCCAGAGGAAATTGAAGAACGATACGTTGACGACGGATAATGCATCATAAAAACAAACGCTGTTTCAGAATTTCATAACACACTCAACTCCATCGACCACAATATAAATTTTAACATTGGCATTGAGCACGAAAATAAATAGCATTTCTTGAAACACTGATTTCACGACGAAATGGTAAAATTTCAATCGAATTCAATTCTAGAAAAAATCGACCCACAATGACTAATACTTAGATTTGAATTCGCACTGATAAGACAAGCAACACCTTTAAATCCAATGGCTAACAAACGCTATCACCTCTACCGCTACGACACCATCACCAGAACTGAAGAGTTAGTCGGGATGTTCTTCAAAAAGTCGAATCATCGGATCCAGTCCACATGGAGCTGTTCTCCCATACATTAAAAGACTAACCGAAAAACTACAACGGACTTTACGTAAACACGACATCAACGTGACCACCAAACCTTTATAAACATTACCGCAACAATTTCCATCACTGAAATACAGAGTGAGTCACGGTCGAACAACAGACTGATGCCATATACAGTACAAGATACCCTGCAAACATGACTTACATTGGGAAATTAGGACAATCGTTTGAAACCAGGGAGATCACATCAGAAACGATAGAAACTACGCACAAGGCTCCAACAATGCAAATCATTCATTGAAACACGGAGATATACATGTAATAGATTTAAAAACATTCTTGTAATTGAAAAAGAACATCGCATCAGAAGTTACTTGAGTCTTGGCATACCGCTGTATGCCGCTGCATACCGCTGTATGTACAATAACGCCAAATCATTACCCAGCCAATATTCTATTCTTACGAACAAAATACAAAACCGCAATTAATATATGTATATGCATTACTAGTTGTCATTTTCTATTTTTGTTTTAAATTATTCATAGCTACGTAACCACGTTTTCTTTCCCATTTATCTTCTTCCCGCTGGAGCTACAGTAGGTCACAGACTGGTGGTCGATTTAGCTACACATGTAGAAATAAAATATTTTGATCAGAGAACACCGTTTCCTTATTCAGTGATATCTTTACCCGATCGCATTTCATCCATATTTATATACATATACACTTGTATATCTTATAGAATATTATGTTGGAAATATATATTCAACGATACAATCTATAGAATGTATCTGCCAGCAGAATATTGAATAGAGAATTCTGTTGAATTTGGCATTAATTATCTGGCATTAATTATAATAAGTCTGACATTAATTATCATAAATCAGGTTGAAAAACTTCCATTTTTCTTTGCACACCCACGTAGCAATTCATGAAAATTCAAAATGACACCATGCAATCACAGAGTTGTTTATGAAATCAAATCAAACTTGGCACATGGATACGACCAATTTTGACTGTGCCAGACACGAAAGATTTAAACCTGTTTATGTATAAACAGGACTGTTGCAATTATACATTTAGTAATAATTTAGTAATAATTACTAGTCTAATGCCAATGCTGCAATCTGATTGTTGCATGGCTATGCTACTCGCAAATTGTCAATACATAATTGGCTGACTTTTTCACAAAAAAACACAATTTTTAGAAATATTTTAGGAATAACAAAGGAATAATGAAGGAATAATGAACATAAGTTTGTTTTTACTGAAACAATTAGATTATTTGATCTCAATTTCTGTGAGGTGATAGTTAACTTAGGGCTTTGTCCTCATTACCTACAGGTATCACCTCACCAAAAATTTCGAGCTCATAATCTAATTGTTAATTATAAAATACATTATACTCATAATTATATATAATTAATAATTACATGTTATAAAATAATATAATTACATGCAATATTAATTACTATACTAAATACAGTATCGCCCTTGAGAGTGAACAATTTAATTGTTTTAGTAAGAACTAACTTGTATTCCTTATTTCTTTAAAATTACTTTGGAAAACAATTAAGGGGTGCCGTTAAGTCCGTTCTGCACATGTCCACGTTTCTGTTTACATCGTTTGTTTACATATTGCATTATACCAACATTGAACATGAAGTATTGCGGATTTTTTTTCAACGCTTGAACTTTTCCACCTAAAAAGCATGTTATATATACGAGAAGCTGTTCTGGTCCTAAATGTGGATAATACAGTAAAAGCCCGCGTATAAGAACCTAGTTTTTAAGAACCTGTTAGGCTTGTATATATCCGTTCATATATATATGTATATAATATAGTGTATATATGTCTACAGTTGTATACATTGTTTTGTTCCATTGAATTTACACACAGTAAGCTGTAAATTACATACAGTGTAGCTTTAAAGTGCATATAGGGTTTGCATTTGCTTAGATTGCAGTCATTTGGAGAAAATTTATGCTACCAAAACCAAGTCGCTTTTTTCTTAAGAAAATAAGAACCTGTCTAAGAACCTAAATAGCCTAATTTTGCAGTGAACACCATTTATATAAGAACCTTTTTAGGCTAACTTGAAAAATCTAGGTTCTTATACGTGGGTTTTCACTGTATATCAAACCACAATTGCGCCTTCGCAACCTTTGACGAATACTCGTTTTCGAACTGTTGGCAGTGTTGCAAATCTATTCCATTAAAGTTTGTTGACATATGGAATCCCCCACATTTGAAATATCACACATGCCCAGAAACGACTTGACGGCACGTTTAAGGTATATTAAGTTGATGGTCATCAGCCTGTATTGTCTGATCAAATCACATTTTTCTTGATTGAAAAAAGCTAAATAATGACTTAAATCAATCATCTTCATACCATAACTTATATGCTCACTGGTACAGTAAATTAACAAACTTCGTACAAACGCCCACCTCAGAGTACAACAAGAACACTTTAGGGTAATTATGAAAAATTACCAGTTGATTGCCACTGATTTATACTGTAAAACTATATACGAGAAATATTTACGATTGATACGATTTCAGTCATCGCAATCATGTCTAACAGTGCTTTGAATATTTAGATGACTCCTAATACGTTTTAATTTTTCTTACAGCATTACACACAATGTATAATTATATATATATACATTTTTTTATCAATACCTACCTTTGAACGATGGATCGTAAGACAGCGGTGTGCTTAACGGATGAGCCAAGTAGCTGTATTCGACCATCGTTTAATTTTAAAGCATTTTATTTTACGTACTCGATGCAAATGGTAAACAAGCATGCAGCCACCAGTAGCAACAAGCCTGCATATGTCTCTAAGGGAAGCGTTTTCGAACCTGACATCAAACATTTCATAAATAAAATTTCCATAATGTGAAATATTGACTGATCGAAATACTTTGAGTAATCTATAGTGAAGTGGATTATTATCAACCATAGCAGCCCAAACTTGGTATACGAGACCCATCATCATTTTCTATTTTTCAAAATGCTAGAATATTGCTCTAATTGGAAACAAAGTTCACTTACCTGTACTAAAATGTGTACCTATCATTTCTGTGTACGATTTAGGACATTAACTTGCAGTGTTAATAAAACGTGTTGTAATGATATAAAACAAGCGTTCATTGATATAAGTTTTTATTCATACGAGCTTTCGGCTGTCAGACTACAGCCTTCAACGGGTTAAGAAAAATATGGAAATCTACACCTATATATATACAAGCAGAAAAATATTAATGAGAATGACAGGATGTGACATAAGATATACGGATAATGTTTCTTTAGTAAAATAGCATATTGTCCTGGAAGAGGCTTCGAGTTGTTGTCGGCTTCTTTCGTTAATCCGGTGTGCCAAGATTCTAAAGTCTTACGTGCACGATAATTGCCTCTATCAATAATCCGTCCGTTTTCGAAATCAATGACATGATCGTTACGTGATCCCTTTTGAAACAATAATAAACTCCTAAAGAAACAATAAACATTATCCATATATATTATGTCACATCCTGTCATTCTCATTAATATTTTTCTGCTTGTATATATATATATATATAGGTGTAGATTTCCATATTTTTCTTAACCCGTTGAAGGCTGTAGTCTGACAGCCGAAAGCTCGCATGAATAAAAACTTATATCAGTGAACGCTTGTTTTATATCATTATGTTTAAACCTGATATCGGTTCGTATATTTTTTCTAAAACGTGTTGTGCTGCGTAGGCAGTGTAGAAATACAAACCAAATATCTAAAAAGGTTGGTGTACTGCAAAATAGCGTGTAAGGTGAGACTTTTATAGAATAAATAATCGTGTAAGACAAACGTGCGAGAAACAATAACAAATAATGAGATGTAAAAATAGGAATGTCATTCGCTTTTTAACGACAATCAGACGTCTACTATTTTCACCGATAATCCATTAGTCTCTTTTCGACGAGTATATAGCATAATGTTTAGAAATGTTAATAGTTTTATGATATCTACTATTGTACTCGAGAAATAGCATTTTCATTCTCGCACGTATTTTATGCTTCTGGATGCCGCCATTTTAGATTTTGCCTCCACGGTGTAAGGTCGGCGAAAATGGCACTGGTACCGGCTGGTCCATTCTATAATGCGATTGGCTTGTCATAAAACTCAATTAATTCAGCCGAGTATAATTTATTCATCTAAATCTGAATGCTGTCTTCAAATTTTACAGAAATTAGAAGTGATAGCTTTCGCTAAATTGGATATATGCTTCTTCATACCTTTTGTATAAGAGATAACCATGGATGTATGGTGGATTATTAAGCTTGTTAGCTGCTTTTATGCCGACGAATGCTGACATGAACAACTCCATGAAGTGCATTGGATATTTCTCAATTATTCAGGTCAACAAAGTAGACAAAGGCAATGGAACAAAGACCACAACAATCATCATATCTAAACACCCAGAAATTCTGGGTGTGATGTGACCAGCTGATCGCTGGGCCATTTTCGCCGACCTTCCACCGTGGAGGCAAAATGCCCTGCAGGGAACGAGGTTGCAAAGGTCGACTGAAGCCAACAGTGACGCATTGGACATCTGGACGCCATCTTCGGAAACGTTCCCACAGAGTCATCCCATCTAACTTTTACCTTCCACAAAGGTAAAAGTTGAAAACAACAATTTGGTGACTGTATAAATACCTCCTCAATGGGCGTCAAAATTGAACAGAAATTAGTCCCGCTGTACATCGGAGCCGTCGAGCAAACCCTAAAATGGCGGCGTCCAGAAGCATTTGGACAAGGTTGTTACTAGAAAATAATTTATTTGAGTTGTTTAATGACAAAAATTAGGAACAACAATTGGTACTAAGTTTGCCCTGGCTTTCGCAAATATATTTATGGCTAAATGGGAATAATTCTTTCTCGAAGCATGTGTTTATCGTCCATGGGTGTGGTGGTAATTTTTAGGGAGAAGCTTGATAACGTTTTAGCAGCCTTGGATTCATACCAGTAATCGATTAAATTTACGAGGGGAATTAGTGATAGGAAATTGGCATTTTTGGATGTTATGGTATCTTTGAATTATGGTGCCTTTAGTACGGATGTTTGTCACAAGTCAACAGATACACATGCATCAGTATCTAAATTTTAAATCTTGTCATCCTCCACATGTTAAGAGAGGCATTCCATATAGCCAAGCTCTTCGATTAAAGCGGATTTGTGAAACATATGAAATTTATATGAGAGTAGGATTCAGGAATTAAGAGGTTTTCTTGTGAAAATGGTTATATAAATATACAAATATACAGAAGAAAAATTATAAATAAAAGTAAACTGTATATACATTTTTAATTATTTACGAAAATACACAAGTAATGCCCTTTTAAAGGCAGGAAGACCAGGAGCACACATGATCGACGACGAAGGTAAGAAGTTCCAATTATGTAGCGATTACAAAAAGAAAATTTAAAGTAGTTGGTTCTAACAGCCTGAGGTCTGATTTTGAAAGCATGATTACTACCTGCGCGCGACGATCCGATAACTACGTCAAAAAACTGGTTAAAGTCAACGTCACAATGACCAAATATAATTTTGTATTATGTACAGTGCTTATAAATATTTTCTGCGAACTTCCAAAGAGTCTCACTGGTCACATTATTAGGTATGGATAGACAAATTGACAATTATACCATGCATGAGCTCGAGTCGTATATGAGCTCATAGCCAACGAGGCGCTATTAGTTCATATACGACGAGAGCGAATCGTATAATTGTTTTATTATATAGCCAAACACTTAGTCAGTTCGGGATTTCTTTATAAAACCCCATCGATTTCAGCTTTTTTCGGAAAAAACATGCCGCCATCTTGTTTTTTCTCTACTGCTAGGATATTATAAATATTTAAGTCGAGAATTCAATATTGGGCGAGACCGAAGGTCGAGCCTAATATTGCAAGTCGAGACTTAAATATTTTGTAATATTGGGCGAAGATGAATCCAATAGGTATTTTATTATATCGAACAAAATATCTTAACACAAAGATGTTTCTTCGCACGTAAACAGACAGTCAAGACTGTTCTTATGTTCTTCACTTATGTTCAAAACTGCTCCGTTTTTGTTTTTGTTTTTGTTTTTTTATTTTTAACCGTTGTGTTAATTATTTTGCATTTTTGCTTGGTTGTAAAGTTAATAAACAAATAAACAATAAATAAACAGTCAAAAGACTCAAAAGGTTGCTGGTCGTCATAAAAAAAACTCGGAAAAACACATCACGTTCCGCGAGAAGTACTTCAAACGATGAAATTTCGATTTAGATAAAAGGCACGCGAGTGACGTTGCTTTGCACGTGAACAGCCCGCGTAAACAGTCCAAAGGTTACTGCCCAATATGTAATTAGCTGTCCTACATCGTAAAATATTGGGCTGCACGTAATGCTAACAGAGACAATTGATTGGTGGATTCTGTGTGAGTGTATAATAAGAGGTGATAGCCTAGTAGTAGAGGAGCCAATGAAATTGCCAGATAGGTAATATCCTACTAGTAGCTATATAATATTACATAATAAATTAGTTTTAGAGCATTCAAATTTGTAAAATTTATAACTTTTTAAAAATTCTATTTTTAAAAATTCTATTTTTAAAAATTATAACTTTTTTATATATTTATTCCAGATGGTCGTTCCACGTTAAGCATTGATCAATAACAATGCCAGAAATATTGTGTTCCTAACTTCATCTTTATTTAAATACGGAGTCCAACTCACAATATCTTAGGCTGTGTTTACACTCACTAGTAAGGTACAACAATGCTCCTGCTGAAAATAAAATTAACGTGTGTTTACACCATAATACACAAAAATTAAACACGCACTTCTGTTAGCATTAATACCCATTCAAAGGGCAATAACTAAGTCTGGAGCGCTATAATTTCTACCAATGGGTTAGTGAGGCGCGTCCGGATTGTCACCAAGGATAGATATATGACAGAGATCCAAGGTTGGTCAGTCAAACTTAATCCCCTCGCCCGGCGCGAAGGCCTGAGGGCGAGGGTGCTAATATCGACCGGCGTTTAGTCCCTCATCACGGATTGCAGGCGTAATGTAGAGTCACTTTCAGTTTCCTTGTCCCCTCGCCCGGCGCGAAGCGCCGGCCGAAGGCCGAAGGGCGAGGGTGCTAATATCGACCGGCGTTTAGTCCCTCATCACGGATTCCAGGCGTAATGTAGTGATGTAGAGTCACTTTCTGTTTCCTTGTATATATATATATATATATATATATATATATATATATATATATATAATGCAACGCCCACTACCCTTGTGGTAGTTTGAGCACTCTGGCCCTATACCGCTTCACGCTCTCTGGATGTGCGCATGACCGCTGTTTATCCCACAAGCGGTTGTCACTGGCAATCGTTTGTGTATAATTGGTACTCATGCCAAACACGTGTCTGTAGATATTGTACTATATATATATATATATATATATATATATATATATATATATATATATATATATATATATATATATATATATATATATATATATATATATATTCATATATATATATATTCATATATATATATATATATATATATATATATATATATATATATATATATATATATATATATATATATATATATATATACGAAAGTATACAATGTGCCCTACCGGCTATCACCATATGGCTTTATGGTAACTGTGGACTTGGGACCCACTATGTACGGCTACACATTGTTGGATTGCATTGTGGAGTCACCAGAGTGCTCAAACTGCGAGCAGTGAGCAATGCATAATGCTAACAGTAAACGTCTCATTGAGAGAGACTCTCTATATATATATATATATATTCAGGATCAACGTCGTCGATCATGCGCGGCATTGGAAAATTTGGCCCTGGTAACGAGATATAGACAGAAGCTGATTGGTAGACCTGACCCTCTGCGTTTCAATTACTAGGGAGCTTCAGATGCGAGTACGAGTACGCGTACGAGTACGACTGAACCTATTTACTTCCGGTTATGTAACCCAAACTGGATTTTGGCGCGAAAAGATCGTTGTCGGGTCCTTGTTGACAACAAGATTTTGCTTGAATCTCGTAGTAGGAAAACGAGCTGGAAAACTTTCAAATTCGAGGTAAGAAACTTTGGAATAGATTGTTTATTAGTGGAAACAAACCATATAACCAATTTTGTAGCCCAGCGTTGTATTGTTCTATGTATTTTCCGCATTTGTTTTATGTTTATCGATAGATGAATTGTGCGAAAACAAGGGAGCTTTTTCAATGGAAGCCAGAACATGACAAAGTTTTTCTACGTGAAGTCATTACCGAAGAACCGTATAACACGAGGTCTGGAAGTAAGGAAAGGGGAGCTGTTTGGACACGTATATCCGACCACCTTAACAGTTTGACAAGTTACAATTTTCGAGTCACACAAAGGTCTGTCCGAGAGCGGTTTGATAAACTTATGAAGGAGTTCCATATGAAGGAGAAGGATGAAAGTACAGCCTCAGGAATTGATGTTGAATTCGACGAAATAACTCAGGCGCTAACCGATATTAAAGAGCGTATTGAAGAAGCGGAAGAGAAGTTTGGTCTAGAAAAAGAAAAGCAACAGAAGGAGAAGTCAGCAGCCGAAGAAATGCGAGTACGAGCGACGGAAAGACTGAAGGAAACAAAGAAGAGATCTAGTATTGTTGGCAACGACGAGTCATCACCGTCTAAGCGAAGATTAAGTGGCATAGATATGACCACGTTAATGAACAACTCGTTGGAATTAAAGAAAAAAGAGCATGAAGCCTTAGTCGAAATAAAAAAGCGAGAGCTAGAATTGCAATCACAGAACCAGCAACAGTTTATCGACGTTCAACGACAGATTCTGCAGCAACAACAGCAAAGCCAGCAGCAACAGCAAGCAATAAACTTGGCCATGCTTCAAGCTGTTGGTGAACTGGTGAAAAGCTTTTCACAGAAGTAATGGAACTGTTCATAGTTTTGGTGCATGCATGTATACTATATTGCCAGGGCTTTATACGATTCTAGCTGCTCATGAACATAAGTATAATAACTTTTGTTTAGTTCAGTATTATGACTCAAATAGTTAGCCGTTAAAAAATTGAGTAGCACTTCTTGTTTGCTTACATGTCTTTAAGTTGGGTTTATTTGCATTTAAAACTGTTTTATTTTTGTGCAACTTTTAATATTAAAGAAATCATAAAAGAAAATAAAGAATACAAAAACGTAGGCTTGTACTGTTTTATGAGTACAGCTTTCATCATTTTTATAATCGAAATTTGTATAAGTATAATCGCTCAGTTAACTAAACTTGAAAATAATATTGCAATGTTGGCGGTGAGACGTTGAAGTAGGAACTTGTATTCGACCCATAAAGACATACGTGTGCGTTTCGCAACAATGCACACACAATGTACATTTGTCCCACAGGACTCACACTGTAAAAAAAGTTGAGTAGAATGAACTCAAAATATTGAGTAAAATGTGCACCCACAGCAACTCCTTATTTTGAGTAAAATATTCATTTACTCATGCTTGAGTAAATTCTACTCAAAATTTGAGTTCTAGTTACTCAAGATAAATGCACCCACAGCAACTCCTTATTTTGAGTAAAATATCAATTTACTCATATTTGAGTAAATTCTACTCAAAATTTGAGTTCTAGTTACTCAAGATCAATGCACCCACAGCAACTCCTTATTTTGAGTAAAATATCAATTTACTCATAGTTGAGTAAATTCTACTCAAAATTTGAGTTTAGTTACTCAACACTAATGTGCCTAATGTAACTCCTCATTTTGAGTAAAATACCTAAATACTCACAATTGAGTATACTGCAGTTGTTAGCGAAAATTAACAATTTGACAAAATACAAGCAAAAGTTAGTGGCAGTTCATAAAAATTGTATATTTGTCAGGAATTAAATTTACAAAACAAAACAAGTTATATTAATTTATAGTGCATGCATCATGTTAAAAGTTCTTCTAAATTATTTTTGAATGTAATTATTGAGGAAGGACATTTTAACCCATCCAATATGTTTAAAACACACTTTTGGAGAAATAAACCAAAGTTGTTGATAGATGGCAGGTACTGGAACATCATGGACAAGTAATTAGCAGCCACTTTTCAAATTATTTTTGCTGCAGACAAGAAGATCTCTGGTGCTTCATATATTAAGCCTTTCACAATAACATGTGGCGACGAATTGGTGCTATCAGTTTTCAACCACTTTTTGGATATTAGCATCTTCCTGAAATTATTCAAATAAAAAATATCTCAGCATATATGTAAGTGTAAATAACAAATAACTGAGAAGAAATTATAAAATATATACCTGCAGGGCTAATCGTCCTTAGTTGCAGCCGGTGGCTGAATTGCGAAGGGCGCAGATCAAACATGGTCAAGTCGAAGGTATATTAAAGGTATATATACCCATGTCTGACCACTTAACTTCAAACCTCAGTGGTGAGTGGTAGCACCCTAACAGAACACGCCACCCGTGCTTCCCTATAACATTGCTGTTATAATGGTGAATTTTAATTATGATACAGAACAGATGAAGATCTTGGTAGACAATCTATAGTAGCACAACATACTACATAACATTTCTATTCACTGCACTTCAAATCTCATGCTGTATAAAATAATTCATTTTAAGGAAATATAATATTTCAGAAAAAGGAATTATATTCAAACATGTAATTGCAAATGCAAACTCGATCTTTGTGGCACATTCAAACACCTCAAGGAAAAACAGACAGGCATGTGCTGTATTATTGATTACAGTATGGAGATAAATCTAAAATTATGGATCAAGTTTGTAAACTGGAAAGCTCTGTTAACACCGCCCTGTGGCGTTCGTTAAAATTCTGCCTACATGAAGTAGATGCTTGCTATTGATTCCGAACGACGAACGAACGAACTCACACACGGAATATAAACTATAAAGCGTTGCTAAAGGCACCGCAATTTGCATACATATGCACAGGAACATGGTCACGTATTATATTTAGATCATAATAACTAGTTTACAAGCGCAGCGTAAAAACGTGTTATTGTTGGACAAGCTGGATACAGACTTGATGAGAAATGATCATAATAACTAGTCTACAAGCGCAGCGTAAAAACTTGTTATTGTTGGACAAGCTGAATACAGACTCCACAGAATAGAGATCAACAGTTGATCTACCTTCTCATCAAGTCTGTATTCAGCATGTGCAACAATAACAGGTTTTTACGCTGCGCTTGTAAACTATAATAAGAGGCCGAAACCTCATCATCTTCGAACACGAGGCCCGAAGTATCTTCGAACACCCGACGCAATACTACCCAGTAAATCATAGTTATAATATTAAATTAGTAGTGATAATTGCTTACCTCTGTCATTTCGAGTGTTGGTTGCGTTGAAAGAATATTATTCAAATCCAAACGCGAAGTTGACTGTTACAGCTATGTGGCGACTGTCGAAGCGATTGGAGCTTCAACGCTGTGTCGGATCAAAATTTCCTGTATTCTGATTGGTAGAGCCGCAGGCGGACCTCTGCGAAGACAGTGCTGCATTTGTGTTGCTAAATTAAGCACACCGTCATTGTCGCCTCATTGGTCGAGAACTCATTTGGTTGATCCGATTGAAATAAATGGTCAAAATATAAAAATTAATATATATTCACCTTAGCTTATAAAATAGCATTTTCGCGTACCGTATAAGGTAGCCTATTACATGTTCCGATCGTGTGTTACTGATATACGTCGAAACAACGATCGCGGTCACTGTAGTTATTGCGGCGACATATAGTAAAGCATATTAACTGCCAATACGACTCTTCGCTCTATACATCTCTTCACTCAGATACATATAAGATAGATATGTATGTTTAGTTTTCATGTGACGGGCAATGCGAGGGGCAATGGCCTGTTATGCCACAGCGCATATGTAAGTAAAGGCGGATTTCCAGTCCATGCATGCATGCAAGCAAGCTCCGTTTAGCGAATTAAGCTCATCATATTGCCTACTCGTATTCTTTTGAGTAGAATTTACTCAGTTTAGTGAGTTAAACTTACTCATATTATAATGAGTAGATTTACTCAGTATTGAGTAATTTATGTACCTACTCAAAGTATGAGTAAAATTTTGAATTTACTCCAAATAATGAGTTAGAGTACTCCCAATTCTAGTTTTACTCACATGTGAGTAAAGTTTACTCAGCATGTTGAGTAAAATTACTCAACCCACAAATTACTCAAAAATTGAGTAATTGTTTACTCAAATTTTGAGTAGAAAACAATTTACTCAATTTATGAGTATAATTTACTCAATATTCTGAGTTGAGCGACATGTTTACTCAAACATTGAGTAATTTTACTCGGGCTTTTTTTACAGTGCAGGCCTATTTTGAGGTTCCTCTTGAAATCCAGAAAACTAAAATAATTTGTTATGTCGCCAAATACCCATTCAACAGCTATTCTGACCGAACTCATGGAGGAATTAAAGTCCATCTGCTCATCTGGCGTATTGTTGAAGCTTAGTTGGAGCAAGCCAGGGCTGGTTTAAGGACCGTAAAAGATAACCATTGGTGTTGTAGATAAATCCAGTAACCTCTGTGCATATTTCACTTAACTCGGAGACAGATCTGCCAAATCGTGGTACCATATCACTTAATCGGCACGGATAAGCATACCTTTTGAGAACAACGCATAACCCCTCAACACCTGAAGCTACAGTTCCATTTGAGCATGTGAAGGTGTCGGGTATACGAAGTGCATTCATTAAGGTCGGAATATCGGCCAGACTAAATCTAAGCTCTGATTTACATTCATCTTCTGTCAAGTTTTCCAAGCTAAACCTTTGATAATTCCAGTATGGGAAAACTAAGCTTTTTCTGACAGTATAATGATGTATTAAACAATAATCAATTTCATCGATAATATCGTTAAAATACGCAAATTCTGCTAGTTTACGGGCTTTTTCTTGCCACGACATCTTTTTGCCATGAAAAAGTTGTTCGTACTATTGCAAAATTTCTGAACGTTTTAAGTTTTGGCGGGAACGAGTACGAACGAGAACCAGTAGGCCCAGTCCTCCATCGGTCCAGTTGTACTCGTACTCGTTCTCGTACTCGCATCTGAAGCTCCCTAATATTTAAATTGCAACCGTCACATGATTGCGAATGCAAAAATTGAAACGGTATTGAAACGGTTTTTTGGTGCAATTTAAATTTAAATTTAAATTGACGCCAGCGCGACAAACCGCTTTCCGGAAGAAGCCGCCACTGACGGCGAAATTTATATTGCCATAAAAGATGATTTTGTGAGGAAATGGCAATGTTTGGACTATTATAATTATGACTATTAAAAGGACTATTATAATTATGTACATTGTGATTGTCACCGACTCACCGGTCTGTGTTGAGCAATTAATTTGCCTTTTCTGCATAGTTTTTTTTGGTTAGGGTTAGCAATTTGGTTAGGATTAGGGTTAGGTTTAGGATTTTGATGATATTTACCCGCATTTCGTTGAATTCTAAGAGACTATAGCGTCGTACGGCTATCATACGAATATAGCCATTACCTTCGACTTCAGTTCAGTTCAGTGCTTCACTTTATCGTTTAACTTTTTGACTTGACTCGCTAATTTTAATGTTATTTAAATATTGTACACTGTATTGTGTATTTGCTCCAAGCTCCGAAATCTAATAGACACTTTTTGAAATACTTAACAGAGAGATTTGGGAAAATTTGAAGGTGTGTAATGTTTTGAATTTTCAAAACATATATATATGTATATTAATATTTTGACAGTTGGAATTAAATCCATGCAATAATGGCCAGTCCTAGCCTGTTTAAAATATATACCTTTGTTCTTTATAATACTGCTGAATAGTAAGTGTAGTACAAATTTTGGAATTGCATGTACAGTATGTTTATTATTTTTGTGTACCTCAAGTTATAAATACTATATGTTTGATAATTAGCCTATATATACAGTAGTTTAGGGTGAAAAAACATGCATACTATTGCTGTGTTTATATGACCTGGGCCTGGCCTACAATTTTGTAGCAATAAACAATCATTACTATGTATACTTGTCAGTGTTAATACTTAATATATACACTGCTGTAGTGAATAAGGGAGAGCTCAGGGGGAAACGGACAATACAGTACATGGATGATTGTCAAGCAAGCTCATATCCTCAGAAAAATTATTGTGTGTCCGGACAGGGATAACTTTCTGATTTCCAGTGAGATGCTCTGACCATTGAGCTACCAAGACTCAGATGGTGAGTGAACGTTACATTGATGTACTGATTCTATTGATATAACAGCAGTGTATATATTAACACACCCAATCATTAGTCATTACTGAAATATATAGTAACTGCTGTGCATAGGCAGTACATATATCATTAGAACCAGTGCATCATTGTAACGTCTCTCCATCTGAATCGCATGGTTAGAGGCCGTCACTGGCAATAAGAAGGTTATCATTTTTTCAACCAGGAATATTATGTTTCTGACGATATGATCTTGACGTCCATGTTTTGTATACTGGCATGTATTCCATATATAATCTGTGTTTACAGTACTCCATCTATAGTACTATAGTACACAATGCCATATATATGCTTTGTTACATGGCAAATATGGTATCTGCAATCTGCATTAGGCATTATTATTAGTAGTATTATTGTCAATGCATTATTATTATTAGTATTAATAATAATAATAATAATAATAATAATAATAATACAATAATAATACAATAATATTTATACAGGATAGCCGGGTCTTGTTTTCTAACAAATTACAGTTGTTACAAATTTCAACACATATTCATCAATGTACAGTTCAATGTTACAAAAACTAATTTTAACTCAAAAGTTGTATATCCTTCACATATATTTGGCAATAGATAATGGTGCTATAACATGTATGAACAGATTAATTGAAACATGGAAAATAGCTCTTTACTGGTAGATATGATGTTAAAATGCCATGGAATTTCCTAACTAGCATTACACAATGTAACTTGCTTCTAAAACAAGGGGTACAAAACTTGGGATTTCTATTAACCAATCAGTTTCAAGTCCCGACTTAGGAAAGATCAGTTTCCCTGACATGCCTAGAGACCTCTGATTATGACCATCAATATTTAGTTATCCATATTCCTGCCAGCTCCACATCACAGTAGTCGAATGTGGGTAGAATTATCAACTTACTGTTACTAAATACTGCATTGATTATTTCGTGAGTCATCAATATTGTGATAAATATTGTGATTTCTTTCTTAGTGATTGATGGTAGAAACAGCAGTAGACCCCCACTATTCTGTTGCTGCACTCAAAAATTAAAAAGTTTGGACTGCATGTATTTATTTTGATGTCCTATGAAACAATTAAATTCAGACAATACAAAGCTGAGAGATATTGTCCACTGAAAATTTATTTAGTTTGGCAAATGAAGTGGCTATTATCTAATTCAAGTAATTAGGGGTTGTTGCGTATACGTATTTCTAGTAACTTTATTTTGCTCTTCTACAAAAATTATGCCACTTTCTATGGGTCCAACAATTAGTCACAATTTAAAGTTAAGTTTCCATAAAAATTTAGAATCTACAAGGTTTACAGCCATTGGCATGGTACACAAGGTCAGTCTCCAATGTTCTTTAGTTACTCGTTCAAAACTGGAAGCTGCATAGCACGAATTTGATGGAAATTAACACCGGACTTTTTGAGCTCGAAACTATATATACTGCTACGACGTTTCGGGATCGCACCACGGAGTTGATTCATGTTACGGTGTTGATTGCGTAGATCTGGCTTCTTGAAGCGATTACATAAGGAATTGCACACGTGACTCTCAAAGAACATCAGGATTCCAGCTTTACCTAAATCTGTAGGACCATAAAAATTTGGCCCATTATTTGCATGATGGATGGCCGGATCCGTCAATAGATAACTATCATTCTTTCTGATGCCTTGTAGATCACAAACCAAGAGAGCGCCATTAGTGATATCATCACTGATATGATATGAATAATGGGCGAAGGCATGAGGAATCTGAGTTGTCAAGTCCGTGTTAATCCATCCACCATTGTTTAAATATTTTTCGTAAGTGCCTTGTAAAAAATCTTCGATAGCCAGAGTTGCTCCTTTGGGTATCATTTCGTTCGCTTTCATTTTCGTCTGAACGCTATTACCACGAACCTCCTTGTATTCCGGGAAAAGCCAAAGCCACGTGAAGTTTGAGCTTTCGTGTACTTTTGCCAACCAGGGGATAAGAAAGTTCACAGGTTTACTACATTTAACGTCCCGGTTAAAGCTATCAGCGAGCTGTTTTGACTTCATTGACGCTCTTGCATCGGTATCCCATGCTTTATCTCCAATGGAACTTATATAACCGCTCTTGTATAGTTTTACACAACACTTGCTGCCACCTAGTGATCCTTCGTGATATAAACCTTTGTATGCATATCTCGATGCTCCTTGCTCAAACCAATCGTCTTCAAATTCAGCATAAGTGGATATTTCCTTTTGGAGACTGGCGTCCCAAAGACGAGCGGTTTCATTGCTTTGAGAGCTACCCATTTCAACTTTTAGTACAACCTTTAGACTTCAGTATAACGTACGTAACTCTCAGAGTACCGCTTCCGCAATGTTCGGGTTAAAACGAAAGTAAGACGGTGAAGGCTATTTCAGATACAGTGCAGTACCTCGCCGCCAGTAAAGACTGGGACTGATTAATGATGATCGTTAATCAAAATGAAAACATTTACTAACACTAACCCAACAAAGCAAATAAAGAAAAAATAAATAATAAGTAAAAGCCAAGACCCTCCCGGCGCGCAAACCACGATCCAAAAACCCCCAAACAAAAAACGTACTTATATTGGGTATTCCTACTCGGCGGCGAGGTGCTCCGCTGGATCTGAAGCACTGATCTCTAAATATAAAGACTGGATCGAGCAACTATTGTTCAGAAAATGAAGTCGGAAGTCCGCCATTACTAAGGGACCAACTGAGAATCCTATGAGGTTTTTTTAAGGTTTATGTGCTCTTACCATCGACAAAATAAAACATTACTATAAAGAGGACCAGAAAACATTTTTCAAATTACTGGGTAAAACGATTCATCGCCTACCTACATATTTACTGCGACTTTGGTCCCTTAGTAATGGCCGCCGTTGGCTCTAATTATCCAGTGAGAGAAGCCTTTAATTTATGCATTTAATGTTAACAAAGAAACTATATTGATCAGACACTAAACCTATTTTGCTAGCGTCACAGTTTGATTTGCTTGCAAACTCGGAGTTTCTAATGATCTCTCGTTAATATACATTATGCAAAGATGCAGGCTTCAAAATCAGCTCATCAGATACAATAGAAAGCTCAATCCAGTCTTTATTTAGAGATCTCAAATTCATGAATAATTCATGAGTTAATTAACCAATCAGAGTAGGCGAATTAATCAGGTGATTGCGGTTGGATACCCCGGTGAACCATGCCAACACAATACGCGTGACCTGGATATTAGATGAACAACGTTGTTCATCTAATATCTTAATTACGCATGCAAATAATCTTCAAAATTGTAAACTGCAATTTAAATTATAACTAATTACTATTGTGTTCAATTGAGATGCTATATGAACAACTCGAGCTCGTGTCCCACCGGGATATCCAAACACTCGAAAACAATTAACAAAAACACTCGCGCTTCGCGCTCGTGTTTTCATACATTGTTTTCTCGTGTTTGGATATCCCGGTGAAACACTCGCTCTCGTTGTTCATATATAACATCAGTGATCTGAAGTAGTCGTGCTCACTCTAATTTTTGTATGTACTTCAAGTAACCCTTTTATTATGTATCAGACTATAATACCATTATACTAGACTATAATACTTCACAGCTTGTACTGTTAACCTGAAAACTAACCCGAATTCGAACCCGAAACCTTTAATCTCCGGTTATAGACTCTCTAACCATTGAGCTACCAGAACTCAGATGACAGCGAATGCTACAATCTTGTACAAATTGTTGTAACACCCCCGCCCCCCGATTCAATATTGGAAATAATGTCAATGACGACATTGAATTGAGGGGGGGGGGGGGGGAGGGAGTTGGTGTTACAACAACTTTTGTCCAAGATTGTACGTTGTGTAATAGTTCGTACATGCGACATACATACTGCTAAATCAGGAGTCTCGATATGTCTGTATATCTTTTATCAGAATATATTAAATGTGACTTGTACCTTGGTTATTTCAATATAGTAAATGGTTGCTACTCAAGCTTTAACGCAAACTCAGAAAATTGTTTCTGAGCTCCAGACGGGAATGCAACCCGCAACCTTCTGATCTCCGGTTAGACTCTCTAACCATTGAGCTACCAGAACAGCAGAACTCAGATGGCAGAGCGAAGGCTACGTTGTGTACTAGTTCGTACGTGCCACATAGGTACTGCTAAACAGCAGTCTCGATGTAATATATGAATAACGATCAGTTTGAGTGTTCCATCAGGGGATCCAAACACGAGAAAACATGATGAAAACACGAGCGCGAGTGTTTTTATTGTTTTCGAGTGTTTGGACCCCTGATGAAACACGATAAATGAGTTGTTTATATGGCTTCTCAATCGAACACGGATTTAATTGGATGTTTACTTAAAACGCATTTGAGAACAAACCCTCATGGGACTGAACTCACGAGGGTGTGTAAAATTTATTCAGAAAATTAACAGACTCTGTTCAGTTGAGGATGAGCGAAGACGGAGGCAGGTCGTTTCATTCTCCAAAAAATGAATTATTAATTAAGATCTTAGCAATTAGATCAAAACCGGGTTTGATCTAATGGTATATGATTTTTACGCGTTTTACTCGAGTGTCATGTGATAAAATAAAGTGATTTCATTGGCTAATTGGCTCATGAATTATTAATGAGTTTGAGAAATGTATGTATATATATGTTATCAGAATATATTCTTTATATATCTTTATCAGAATATATTAATCGGGTTCGGTTCCCATCTGTGGCTCAGAAACATTTTTCTGAGTTTGCGTAAAAACGTAAGTAGCAAATTATATATATAGCAATATATATAGCAATAAAACAAACATCATAACTTGATGGAAAGATTCAGTATTTAAGATAAAATTCTTTTTAAACTGTTCTGTATGTAAACACGCGTTTTTCAAATATTCTAGGTAATATTTGCCATGCATGTATCTTTTAAATAATAATAAATAATTATTTACTGCGGCCATTGGCGTTGTTTCCATTATATCATTATTTTTTTATTTAGCTTCGCCTGATAAAACATACACAATACAAACAATATAATACAAACGTATGTATCATCACTCACCGAGCTCTTCAATAGATCGCAATAGATCGCTTTGGTGTATTACCCAGTGGCGGATCCAGGGAGGGGCGCACGCGGTGTTTTTTACCATGTCAATGGTTCTACTTCTGAGTACTTCTGAGTTTATATTGAAGTGTTTCATAATCTTGATGCCCCTTTGTAATCATGCATTTTTAGCAACGGGGTGGTTCCCTAATTTCGCAAAAATTCTTATCAGAAATCGCCGGAAAAGCACTTCTGGGCTCTGCAAAATTAAAAAATTTCCTTGGAACGCCTCGAACATACTCCACAACTTGCTGATTCTTCATCCGCCACTGTTACCTGATGACTATAGAAGCTTGCGAACATTGTGCATGTCTGTACATAAGGGGGAAAAGCGTTATGTTGATAACTATCGGCCCATCTCCGTCCTCTCTGTAATATGAAAGTCCTTGAGCGCTGTGCTGTGTCCTCAAAAATGTACGAGATCACTTGCTAGCCTAGCATTAATCAAGTAATCAACTATTCCCAACACGGCTTCATCCCGGGAAAATCTTGTACAACTCAACTAGTAGCGGTGCACAATTACATTGGGTCGTTGCTGGATGCTGGCAAGAAAACTGATGTTATCTATACATGGACATGCCCAATGCCTTTGATAAGGTAAATCACGAAACCTTGATCAATAAGCTAAACAACTGCTTCAAGCACGACATTAAATGGAATTTACTTAGCCATTTTCTTTAAATTCATCAATGAAATACATGACTCAGCCATTATTCACGGCGGCTGAATATGCTATATGTACATTCGTCGCTTTCTTAGCCACGTATTTAAACATTTACTTCGCTTTCTTTCCTTTTTTTTCTCCTTTTTTCCCAGATTTCTTTCCTTTTTTCCCTTTCTTCTTTTTCTTCAAACTGTAAGGGCCCAGTTGCTTCCTCACCATGATACCTCGCCACCACGATTGTATCTAATAAAGATCAATCATCAAATTTCTAAAAAAATATTGCCTTCATCCAGCCTTATTGTCAGTGTCTTCAGTATCAAACTACGGAACACGGTCGCCCGCAAGAAATTAATAATACGAAACGTATATAATCTGTCCTACTATAAATCTTCTCTTCAACTCATCATACACGAGAGAATGTTTCCGAAATAAGTTTCCAAAACAAGGTTTCTGAAACAAATGTTTCCAGTGTATGTTGAAAGATTTCCGAAACTTAAAAGGGAACTGTACCCAAAAAATAAATTGCTTGTAAATAAAAGGCCTTTTAGTATAACATTTAGAAATGTTAATAGTTTTACGGTATCTCCTCTTGTACTCGAGAAATAACGTTTTCATTCTCGTATTTTATGCTTCTGGACGCCACCATTTTAGAGTTTGCCGACGGCTCAAAGTTCGTGTACAGCGGTCCTTTGTTCCTTGCACTCAATGACGTCAAAATTGAAAAAAACTCCCGCTGTAGATCGGGTCTGAGCCGTCAAGCAAACTACAAAATGGCGGCATCTCGAAACATCAAATATGAGAATGAAAACGATATTTCTCGAGTACGAGAGCAGATACCGTAAAACTATTAACATTTCTAAAAATTGCACTTAAAGGCCTTTCATTTAAAAGTAACTCATTTTTTGGGTACAGTTTGGGGACTGTTCTATTTTGTGAAACAACTTTCTGAAACTTTTAGGAAACTGTGTTTCAGAAACTGTGTTTCAGAAACTTGTTTTGGAAACGTGTTTAGGAAACTTGTGTAGGAAACTTGTTTAGGAAACTTGTTTAGGAAACCTGTTTAGGAAACTTGTTTAGGAAACTTGTTTAGGAAATGTTTAGGAAACTTGTTTAGCAAACTTGTTTAGAAAACTTGTTTCAGAATACGCCAGGCTTTAGAAACTTTTTATTGAATACTATAAAGACATTGAGCGTTATGAAATTTAATGTAAATTTCAATGCAAACGGTAAAAAAACAAGAAAGGCGTTTCATTTTCTAACTTGGAAACATTCATCCTCATATGGACTCAACGAAGGTTTTCCTTTATTTAATCCCTCTGATGTAATGGTTTTGTCCAGCGAAACAGTGGCTTCGCGCTTTATTTTCGCTGAAATTTTCGTCATGTGATCGCAACACCAGTTTTTTAAGGAATTTCATTCTGAACCCCAATCTCGTTCTTATAGCCCGCTTTCCTTTTAGACTACGTCGAGGCTATGGGAAACTCCGGTTGAAAAATTCGTAAAAAATAAAAATGCAGACTTATTCACAGTGCACCGTCCTATAGTGAGGACCTCGGCGTCTGCAGTATTGCAGATATTGAGAAGTCACTGTTTTAGCTATATGGATAACATAAATTTGTTTCACGAAGCGCTCGAAACATCTTGGCATATTCTTTGTAAGCTGCAGGTTATCGTGAAAGAGGAACAATACGAGGCCTTGAAAAGTATTGTTATTGAAAATCGAGGTAATTTCGCCAACTGGTTTTGGTAAATATTTGATTTATCAATAATATTTTATTTATTTACGGAATCATCGACAATCACCGTCGTTTCTCCTCTCAATGCCCTTTATTCATGACCACATGTCCAAAAGAAGTAATGTGTTAATGCAGGTGTCTGCATGAAACGCGAACACAAGAACTGTTAATGGAGCTTGAAAGCTCATTGCTCTTTAGCAAACAAGCACTTTATCCGTCAAATATGCCCTCCCCATGCACCTCCCACCGATCAATGTTGAGCACCAAATTTTGCTCCCCAGAACTCAGAGGTGATATATCACCATTGCAGGTACAACATTGCACGGTGGGGGATAAGTAGAATAAAATGTATACCGATAAAGAAAATAAACCAAGAATAAAGTCATTAGAAGTGGCAGTGTCCCAATGAATTATTCCCTGATTGTAGGTGCGAGTTTTCCCGAGCCTCTCATTACTTTGCGCAGTCCACCGTGTGAGCCCGGGGAGAGATTTCATCTCGGGCTGAAAATCTGGATGTAATCAGGGCCCCTTACTCAATATTACACTGTAACCATTTGCCAACTGATCCTTTTCAATCTATTTTAAAATCATATACATACGTTTATTGCTGCTTTCAGTTCTTCTTCTTCCTGTTCAGTATGACGTCGGATTTTTTCCTTTTCGATGCGATTTTCAATTACAACTTTCTCGTACTCAGTATACTAAAAAAACAACGAAACTAAAATTTCAGGGCCTGTTTATAAGGCGCTAGGGTTACCCTAGGAATAGGGTTACCCTATAGCGCCCGGCTGACCCTTGTGTAGTTATTTTGCTACGTTGCGTTTATAAGCAAACTAGGGTTACCCTACTAGTAGGGTCACCCTATCACATAGCTAGGGAAACCCTGGCACTAGGGATATGTTTTTGCCTTATAAACACAATCGATAGGGACAACTCGGACACCCGGGTCAAGTTTTTACGCACCATGTCAATTTCTTCGACAAAGTCGTCGAGATAGGGCAGAGTTGGAATGTAGAGCGGCATGAAGGAGTGTTAGTTGTTTAACAGTTATAAACATATGATTGAATAAGAAAGAAGAATACCATCTAACTGAAGAGAAGTAAGCACAGGTAGTAGAGAGATTAAAATCGATAATACAGCAAGAATTTTCTTTCTTTCCGCCATGTTTACACTCGAATTTCCGGCGTACACGCTCGACGGCGCGAGTATACTTCACCCTAGTCCTAGGGTTACCCTAGGCCGATCATTTCCTTATAAACGCAAGCTATCTTTTCACCCTGGCGCTGGGGTAACCGTACTCCTAGGGTTACCCTAGCGCTTATAAACAGGGCCTAATAAACTTCTTTCATAATGGCGACTAATTTAAATACTAATTTAATTAAACTTTAAGGCCTCGTTTGTGTGTCGGCAATTCAAAAGAATCTTTGCTTCCTAACGAGGTTGTGAAGGCTAATTTATATGCACATAAAAGAATATTTAAAATGACAGCCATTGTGAAAGTGGCCTATATGATACTCCTAGGTTGAAACCATTTACTTTACAACTATAGTGTTGAGAAAACAGAATTTTAGTACTTCTATATATTTAGCAAACGGAATTGGGGATTGAAATGATAGGTTTTGCCTGAGAAATGTTTTATATATCTTGAAATATAAACAGCTAATGCTTATTGATCGAGAGTGAGATGTGCGAAATATCGGACCGATGTTTTTAATATGGACAAAGAGAGCGCAGCGAGCCGAGGTTCGCGCAAAATAACGGAGGTTCGATATCAAACACTTAATGACTGAACATATAATGACTGAACATATAATGACTGAACATATAATACTCATTATTACTATACGAGTTCTTATCAGAAGCAAAATGCTGCTTCGCAGAAGGAAGGGAAAGAGGTACCTTTCCATTTGGCACTGAACAGAGAATGAAAATATTGTTCTATAGTTAATTGATATTTGCATAACCAATGACAACATGAGCAGTGGCATTGGGGTCCGCATACCAGCAGAAGTCACTGATGGCATGAGTATAAAAACCACCTCTCAATCATCATATACCTGTAGCTATCAAATATTGAAATAGCATACTTATTATGTGTAAAAGTGTTCATCAACGCTGAGCGGATTACACAGTCATGGATGTCAATGAGCGAATCGTACGAGGATAAATAGTACATTTAACGTTTTGCACAAGAGAGATACCTACTAAATTGATAAACATGCAGAAATAAATGGGGAAGAGATATATGATCGCAACGAATATTCACAGTCACGTTAGAACCCAGGCCACTCGATGAAAATCTGTCTGGTTCTGAAATCATGTTCGTTCATGCAGAACACAGAATAGAGATTTTACAATGTGTGAAGTGAGACAGAGATTACAAGATTAGTGTGTGGAAAACAAGGCAAAGACAAAAATTTGACGGCTACATTGCATATTGAATTAGAACTTTCAAAGCGAACAGCAGGAGACCGAACATCCAAACAAACATAGGACATTGATTTTGAAGCAGAGAATCGAGTCGCGATCAGCTATAATAGGTCCGCAAGGGGGATGGACACCAATGACCATAGCAACCCACGATCAGTGAGCAATTATATGGCCGGCCAGTGCTGCTTCTGGTAAAATTACGCAATATGACTGGTCAACGTCAGGTCCGGATTTTGCTATAATGACCTGTACAGGAATTTCGAGGGCATTACAAACATTGCTAATGCGTTAGAAATTCAAAGGCACAAAAAGTCCGAGAAAAAACTCTTCAAAATATTAGAAATATTAATTTTTAATAGCGGCTGTTTACTCATTGTTATTTTTCACTTAGTTAAAATCTTCAATGACAGTGCACTGGACAAAAGCTCAGCTATGAAATTTTTTTTTGAAAATCTTTTTACATGGTTGTATCCGCAATTCATATGAACTAGACAATGATCACCATGCAAAACTACAAAACAACTAATAAAAACCTGTCTCACACCATGATCTTTATATATTCTTATATAATTGGGACATCATTTTTGTCCGCCATTTTCAGCTTCGATTTTGTTTAGCAATCAGCGTTCCAGTTCTATATATAGTGCAAACCCTGTTGGGCTCGTCTTTTATTTTTTCTTGTATCTATGTATTTTTATTAGTATGTCACATAGACGTGTCCAATAAAGCTGTTAAACATAGTGCAGTGACCTATACATGTTTCAGCGCTTACCTTTTGTGTGAGTTCCTGCAGTTTTGACAAATCGTTGGCTTTTGACGCCTAAAATCCAAATCAGAATAAGTTTAATAAGAATAAGTTTAAACGTTAGACGAACTGTTCACGAGTACTGCATGTTTGCGGTTAGAGAGAGAAGAACTATAGTCAAACAATCATGAGAACTATGTAGTCAAAAACCATATGCAGGTCATATAGCTGTCGACATAGGCGTAGGAACCGGGGGGTTGGGGGCTGAAGCACCCCCCCCATTTTAAATGGGGGGGGGGGGGGTGAGGGCGTCTCACCGGCAATCAGAAGGTTACAGGTTCGATTCCTGTCCGGGACTCAGAATCATTTTTCTATGAGCTTGGCGATCGTCCATGTATCGTCTGTCTACTCCAAGCTCTCCCACATTCACTACAGCAGTGTGTATATTAACACATGTTGCTATGGACCTTGCAAGAAACACATGTTGCTATAGACCTCTTCCATAATGGCGGTCATTCTAAATATTCTTTTATATGCATGCAAATTAGCATTTCTGGCCTCGTTACAAAGCAAAAGATTCTTTGGAATTACAGACACACGAACGAGGTCAGAAAGGCTAATTAAAATGAATATAAAAGAATATTTAATTTGGGTGCCATTATGAAAGAGGTCTATACGATTTCTGGTAGTGTATACCTTTAAGACGTCTAACTCGTGCTGTTTGGCCTCCACATCTCGGTCATATTTCTCCATCCAATACTCGACTTTCTCCTCCAGAGCCTACGAAAACCATACAGATATTTTACACTGCTAACCATCACTACAGTTCAGTGCAGGATCTGCGATAACTGCCTCCTCCACCTAGGTTTTCGCAGCATAATGGGAGGTTTGCCTGCAGTTTTAATTTGCCAATGCCTGCCACATCTTGTAGCAAAATAGCGCTCAATCACATCAAGTACAAAGATAATTTGTTGGAGAGGTATTTCGCAGTCGTGCCGTATTCTGGAGAACCTTTTAATTGGAAACTCAAAATACAAACGATCTGAGTTATTTACAACACAGCTCCATAAAATCACATTTTCGGCGGAATCTTATGATGAAAATTCTAAATGTTTGCAAATAACTACGGGTCTTCTTCAAATTGATGAACTTACAAACCTTCGCATTTAGACATCTATTTCGTTCAATTACGCAAATTTATTATTTGCAAAATTTTCTACAAGATCTGGCCTGCTCTCTAGCAAGTATAACCTTCCATGATGCCACGACGTAGCTACTTTTAGTTCCACAGTATTCTTTCTCGCGTACAGTACGTCATGCAACCGCCCCATCAGGCCTTCTACATAAAGCATTTCCCACATAAAGCTACGTAAATGTGTCTACGAAGTGAACAAATCACTAGCATTTTTCGCTCTAATAAACAGAGAAGCACGGTAGGATTGCTCACTGAAAATGTCAAGTGAATCTGGTGCATAGTCTTGGAGCTATAAACTCTTAAAGTTTGGCATGGCTGATGCATTTTGGGAGTAATCTGGGCGCTCAGTTAGAGGTCCAGATTATATGTATATAAATATTACTTGTAATATACCCAATTCTTGTCCCTGCGTTACTACCACTATATATACAGAACTCGTAACTATAGGCTCTCAGCAACGGCCTCCGTAGCTCAGTAGTCAGAGCACTGCACTAGCATCGCAGGGTCGCGGGTTCAATTCCCAGCCGGAAGGCCTTGAAGTTGCATTTTTCGCAACTGGTCCCGGTTTGGTCTTAAAATGTATATATTTCAACACTCGAAATTTTCCTTCACCATAAATCCTGAGAACATGTATAAAATATTATTTGAATATAACAAATATTATTTGTAATAACAACAGATTGTGGAATATTAGTCCACATCATGCGTATACGTCATAAACTCTGTATATTTGATCCCATGCAGTATTTCACTATTTTGTAACGTTAAACTGAGGTTAATTAATTTTGTAACGTTAAACGGGCCATATTTAACATTCAATATTCCGAAAAGTACGGAAGGTATTTAATTCATTTTTTTGAAAATTGTTATTTAGATAATGAACTTTGATTTTATTCGAAAATATGATAGGTATTTTTCACTTCATAGACATTTAAACACACTGCGATTAATATAACGATTTCGTAATGAGAGTATTGCGACATTTTCTCGAGAATGCTCCGTGTTACCTTCGTGATTATCTAATTATGTATCAAAATAAGAATTCAGTCAAATTACTGCAGTGTGTAAACGCACCTTAACTCTCTCACCGAGAAAACCCACTGCCCCATTCGAATGTTAAAATGCCTATGAAACGAAAAAATCGACCTTGCAAAATCTTTATCATTCTAAAGAAAGTTTAAGTATGTTCTGAATAATGAAGAATGCCATGATGATTTTGTTATAAGCATTTGAAATCTCGTCGACAGGCTTTACAAGATAATTATTAAAAAGTTGATATTTCGTAAAGCATTGTCAGGATAGTAACGAAATCAGGTAGTATTACCGAAGAACGTGGATATCACCTGATAAAAAGGATTCGTACTAGCCTGTTGCCATGGTGACTACGTAAAGTATTTTATCACAGAGATCATGGTGCAAAGATGATCATGGTGCAAAGCTACCATGTTTTGTTACCACCAACGAAATACTTAAGAATTTAATATTTCTCTGAAACCTATCAACCTTGTGACGTCATTACGAGAAATTTCAAATGCTTACATATAGACAACGGTGACAAATAAACTAAACGTTTTAATGGCGTTCTTCATCATCCAGAACCTACTTTCGAACGAAAAAAAAGACTTTGCAAGGTCGATTTTTCGTTCCATAGACACATTAAACACTAATTTGAAACACCATACAAAGTTCACTCACTTTAATATTTTTTCGTTTTTGTTCATTATCGTGACATCCAACCTCGTTCCCAGGGCATTTTGCCTCCACGGCGGAAGGTCGGCGAAAATGGCCCTGGGATCGGCTGGTCCATTCTATAATCCGATTGGCTTGTCATAAAACTCAATTAATTCAGCCGAGTATAATTTATTCATCTAAATCTGAATGCTGTCTTCAAATTTTACAGCAAATTAGAAGTGATAGCTTTCGCTAAATTGGATATATGCTTCTTCATACCTTTTGTAAGAGATGACCATGGATGTATGGTGGATTATTAAGCTTGTTAGCTGCTTTTATGCCTACGAATGCTGACATGAACAGCTCTGACGAGCATTGAATATTTCTCAATTATTCAGGTCAACAAAGTAGACAAAGGAAATGGAACAAAGACCACAAAAATGATCATATCTAAACACCCAGAAATTCTGGGTGTCATGTGACCAGCCGATCCCAGGGCCATTTTCGCCGACCTTCCACCGTGGAGGCAAAATGCCCTGGGTACGAGGTTGCCTCGACATCGTTTCTGATATACATATCATTAAAAAGCGCCGGTTACGTAATTTAATCTTTACGCACATGACACCAAAGAACAGTAATATCGACAAACCTGATGATGGGTTCGTAAGTAGGACTCAATCTCTGCATTCACTCGAGATTCTTCATCGATCTTATGGCGAAGTTCCTAGATAAATCACCATACGTAATTGTTATAACTTTATTTAAAATGTCTATGACCCCAGATACGATAATTCTACATGAAGTGAATAGTTGAATGCCAAAATGTTTTTAAAGTGGCATACGATGAAAATTCACCCCCGTCTTTTAGATTTTCTTTAGCATAGAATAGTATTTCAGGGTCGAAAGTGATCATCGATGTAAAAAAACAACTAAAAAATGGTATTTTGAAGCCCATTTACACTAGCGAGTTTTGATACGAATTTTCTCCTCCTGGTGCATACGATCGAGTGGATTCATGACTTACAAAACTATTGGACCCTTTGTCTTGAGACGCAGAACACAAAGGTTTGTTTGACGGACATGTTGATACCACAAACAAAAGAAGTAAATGAATTATTTGGGTGAAATTCCTCCAACAATATGAAATTATACTTTCATGAGTCATCCACTCAATTGCATGCCCTAAGATGAGAAAAATCGTACCAAAACTCGCCAGTATAAATGGGCCATTGAAGTAAGTATTTTGAGCTCTGAAATCACTATTATTTAGGCCACCATTACTAAAAACGTGTTTCAAGTGAGCCCGCAATTTCAAAAGGTAATATTATTTGTTACGTCAGATTCTCAATGCTACGCCTGAATTTCAGTCGAGGTGACTTGGTTTCTTGTTTTCTTCGAGAAGTAGATGAAATGTTCAGCCTTTCAGACGAAGAATTTGAAAAAACGACCTTCATTTACTTGAAAAATTAGACATAACAATTGGACATAAAAATTAGACAAAATGCCTGACGTCGAGAATATGACGTCACTTCGTTACGCTGGTCAGGAACATGAACGATTAATGGCGGACATAACAACTCCAGATTCGGAGTCAGAAAAATAATACTTGCCATCGTCGAATCGCCAAACGGTTTCGACCGAGTAATATTTAGCAGCTTTGCTTTTATAAATACGAAATATATCGATAGGTAAATATTTGATCGTAGTACCCTTTAACGGTTTGTTAACTTTGTTTGTCCGAAATGCTAATGATGTGATGTCAAATCGGGATTTGGCTTTCTTTTCTGCTTTCCGAGTGGAAAAGTTAATTGATAAAATCTCTAGTATAGCGTTCGAGTATATCATCAACGTTTGAACTAGATAAACATTTCTCTAGCAGCAGGATATTGTATCCGAAATAATGAGTGACACACACTCATTAACATTAACAAACCTTTATAGAACAACGCAAAGCTCAAATTATAAAATATTTTAGCCTGCGTGCGGAGCAGCTGTGCTAGTTTGGGGGCGCTACCAGGTACCCTCACTCGAGATGGTTGTGGCAGGGACCCGATGAATTTGGCAATTATATTGCTCATTATAAATTCATAGGGATGTATACAGATACATCCCTCCCTGGTTTGTAGGGATCTATCTGTATACATCTCTATGAATTTATAATGAGCAATATAATTGCCAAATTCTCGGTTTTCTCGGGATATATTGAATATACATCCCTATGGAGAACAAAGAAAACCGACTCAACTATTAAATAAGTAATAGATAAACACCGAGAACGAGGGATTTATGCGGCATACAGCCCCGAGGACGCGTAGCGTCCGAGGGCTGTATATCGCATACATCCCGACGTTCGAGATGTTTATCTGACTTATTATTATATTGAGGAGGTTTCCAACAAAGTTTTGTCGATTTTGTCCACCTTGAAAGAACTCGTGAAATGGTATAACAAGACCTGTTACAATTTTCCCTTATCTTTTTTGGTTTTCGAAATAATTTGACGAAAGACAGCGTGCTGTCCGCCACTTGGAATTATTTTCGATATGCATGTGACGTCATAAGTAGGGTAAAGTGAAATTTTTATCTTGCCAACCTTACGACATTATGAGCCAGAAACTCGATTATGTTGCACTATTTCCATTTTCAATTGGCCCACAACATTTTAAAAAGCCTTCCGCGGAAATTCGGTCTACTATGGAGTAGTTTCATCAGGTTTACCCTGCTTGTGACGTTACAACAAGACTTTAGACTTTTGTCTTTTGTCATAATTATCTGAAATATTTCAAAAACCAAGAAAGATACAGAAAAATTGTAAAAGGTCTTCTTATACCATTTTACGAGTTCTTTCAAATGAGACAAAGTTAATTTATATTGCTATATATCCCTTTAAGCAAAATTTGTCTTATAAAATTATTGAAAAAACCCGGAATTTAGGTATAAGCTTCATATTGAAGCGTGCAACTTTTCAAAACAATTCACCGAAGGTTTCCTTCGCAAGATATTTGCGTTTATTATCGGGTTATTTTACGGTTTGCTGACGTCACAAAATTTTCATATCAGAAAATTTCCCGCCTATTTATCAACCAGCTCGCGCGCGGTCATAAAACCATGGGGAGCCACCTTAAGTCTCTCGATATTGAAGAAACTACAATTCCCCTTTGGAAATATCAAGTGTGAGTACCATCATTCCACGACCTACATTGTAGCTCAGTCAGTAGAGCGTTGGAGTAGTAATCCGAAGGTCGCGGTACGCATCCCAGATGTGGTTATATAAGTAGGAATTTTCTCTACTTTCCCGGTATGATTCGTAGCACCTAATAGCTTAATAAGTTACAACCGTCTACAGGACGTACATTACCTCAAGCTCTTGTTTCAGACTCGTTTCAGTTTGTTGACATTTCTTCTGACTAACACTGACTCGCACTTCAGCATCTTTCCTGATGTATTTGCCCTCCATACTTGCTTTCGCCTTCATCTCTTGAAGTTGGTCTTTCAGATGGGCGATCATTTCGTTCCGTTGCTGTTTGGAAATATGAAATAACACATTAAAGTGTCTATAACTCCAAAATCTATATATCCCACTCTTGTCCCAGACATCAAGTAATGTTCTAAAATCCACTTGGAAAATATTTGCGACACACCTATAGATCCCTTCATGATTTATAACTAGAAGAACGATAGATAATGGTGAGATAAAAAATCACAAACCTGAATCTCTTGTTCTTTTTGCTTGCGCACTTCGACTAACTGTCGTTGTAATGTTTTCACGGTTTTACGACTTTCTTCTTCCCTGCAGATTTGAAGCAGATGTAATGAATCAAGTGATATGTGTTTGATACGACAGACATACATACATACATACTTATTTCAATTCGGAATTTCTTTAGTTAAAAGCTGCTTCACAAGACAACAAAAAAACCCTATATAGAGACCTTTCATGGACGATCGTCAAGCTCGTATCCTCAGAACAATGATTCTGAATCCCGGACAGGAATCGAACCTGTAACCTTCTGATTGCCGGTGAGACGCTCTAACCATTGAGCTATAGACTCACTCATGCTACATTCACTACAGCGGTGTGTATATTAACTCATCCAATCATTACCGATATATAGTGACTGCCGCATAGGCAGTACATATATCAATCGAACCAGTACATCATTATAACCTTCGTTCTCCATCTGAGTCTCGTTAGCTCAATGGTTATAGCGTCTCACCGGCAATCAGAAGGTTACAGGTTCGATTCCTGTCCGTGACTCAGAATCATTTTTCTGAAGATACGAGCTTGACGATCGTCCATGTATCGTCTGTCTTCTCCAAGCTCTCCCACATATAGACCTTTATTATCGTCTTCCGCTGGAAAAACGGGCGGGGCGGGGAGAGAAGAAGAAGGCCTGAGGAAACTCTATTTATAAACATACACTGTATGTGGGAATGCGTCCATATTTTGGATGGAGATTTTCACAAGATCCTACCATTTTGGGGTTTTGATTGGTTACTCATTTATATAAATATTGAGCAAAGTTTGTATCTTGCATGCCGAAATTGCGACGACTTTATCCGTTCCGTCAATCATGGCGGCGCATTCGTCATGTCATTTTGATGGTCTTGATCGGCTAGACTTCTCACTCACACGAATGGAGTCACAAGTTTGTTGATATCTTGGAAGGTGACTCCCGTATGCATGGTTTGATGAAAATTTCTATATCGAGCTACCTGTCGCGACCTTTTGCGATCGCTATTTCTGTTACGCAAGCGTGGTGATGAAGATTTCTTAAAGGGACACTCCATCCCCAAAGACAAGTGTTGCTTAAATGAAAGTTTTTTGTGGCCTAACATGAGAATGGGTATTCCTTTTCTTCTAACGTTTTTAAATAAACTCAAATTTCTCTAAAACTAAAAAGACAAGAAGAAAACTAATAGCCATTCTCATGTATGGCGACAAAGGACTTTCATTTAAGCAACACTTGTTATGGGGGAATGTTCCTTTAATATAGATATATGCAAATGGTCATGTTTACCACTACGCATGCGTAATTAGAAAAGCGATCGCAAAACGTCGATCACGTGACGATAATAGCAATGCGCCTTTATAAACAATTAATTTCAGCTGATGTTCCACCGTCGGAAGCACATTTGCTTTCCCCTTTCGAAGTAATAATTAAGCTTAGTATCATTGCATGTATTTGCACAGAGCTTATATGTCGTTTATAGTGCGCACGATCTGATCTATAGCAGGTCAGGATCTGATCCAGTAGCGAAGTTGGCCATAGCAACTGGTCATGCTATTCAAATTTTGAAACGATTTACATATTCAGATCTTTAGAAATATATTGTTTTCAAAATATGCAGATGTTTATAAATTAGTATAGCGTGACCAGTTGCTACGGCCAGCTTCGCCACTGATTTGATCTATAGTAGTAGATAAGTGATCTATAGTAGTAGATAAGTGATCTATAGTAGTAGATAAGTGATCTATAGTAGATCAGGATCTGATCTGGATCTGATCTATAGCAGGTTAGGATCTGGATCTGATCTATAGTAGATCTGGTTCTGATCTATAGTAGATCAGGATCTGATCTATAGTAGATCATAATCTGGATCTGATCTATAGCAGGTCAGGATCTGGATCTGATCTATAGCAGGTCAGGATCAGGATCTGATCTATAGTAGATCAGGATCTGATCTGGATCTGATCTATAGTAGATCAGGATCTGGATCTATAATTCAAATTGCCATGCTTTTCATCGAATTAAATATTCAAAATCCGTGTTATTTGGCCTAAGACACAAATATGCTGTCTCCGACGAACTTATACGAAAGTTAAAGAATCAAGAAATAATAAGGACCCGAGGTACACGCGCTGGACAATCAATAAAAGACAGAACGAATAATATTCCTGTTCGCATCACCTGTCGTTCGTCAGAAAAGGGAAACAAATATTATTCTAGACAAGGAGCAAATTTGCATATGTTGTGCAATGTGAAGCGAGCGGAACACGTATACCCGACATTAAATAACAAATCATATAGGAATGTGAACTTCTGTTTACTAAATACGAGATCAATAAGGAACAAGTCAGACTTAATCAAGGAATTTCTACTTGATTCTAAATTGGATATCCTGGCATTAACAGAGACATGGTTACAAGGTAATAACGACCTATATTCAATCCGTGATATCACTCCTACCAACTATGTCTTTAAACATATCGACAGAAAATCAAGAGGAGGTGGCGTTGGTTTAATTTGTAACAAGGCCTTCAATTTCAAAAGCAAACCTCGGAATGAATTCAGATCGTTTGAGTTAATTGACGTGGTTATTTCAGGTAGTAATTCCATAAGGGTGATTGTGATTTACAGACCGCCGCCATCGAATACGAACCACCTCACGCTTGAATTGTTTTTTACTGAGTTCAGGGCTTTCCTTGAAGAGATCAACAATGAGCCAGGGCGCTTGCTTATTTCAGGTGATTTTAATTTTCACATTGATGACGTTAATAACAACAACAGTAAAAAGTTCCTGGAACTGATAAATGATTTTAACCTAAAGCAGCACGTCACACAAACCACTCACATTGACAATCACATACTGGATCTAATTATCACCAGACATACCGATGATATTGTTCATTCAATCTCCGTAGAAGATCCTGGTATCTCAGACCACTATGCTGTTCATGCTAAAATTCACATAGAGAAACCAACATATCCCCGAAAGGAAATACAATATAGGAACTTGAAAAATTTAAACTATCATAACTTATGCAAAGACATCAGCAATTCACCGCTCGTTCTAGACAGCGCTAACTCATCATCGGTTAGTGATATTACAGGAAGGTATGATAGTACTTTGACAACTATACTAGACCTATATGCTCTGATAAAGAGGAAGACCATCACTATCCGTCCAAATTCCCCATGGTATACAGACGAAATAAAGCAGCTGAAAATAATTAAACGACGTCTAGAACGTAGATGGCGCACCACCAAACTACCATCAGATAGAGACGCTTATGCAAAGCACTGTGTTAAAGTTAACTCTTCCATCTTCAATTCCAAAATGTCCTTCTATTCAAGTATTATTGACCAGCACAAGAACGACCAAAAAGTACTCTTTGATACAGTAAAAAAGATGTTACATACAACTACGGAAAATCTCTATCCATCAAGGGAATCTCCAGAAAAACTCGCCAACAATTTTGCCGACTTCTTCATTAACAAAATCACAAAGATCCGAGATGAGCTGGCGCCTTCTGTGATACTATCTACTAACTTATTATCTAACTATGACCCGGCCACCGAAACTGCATACTCGCCCATAGCTGAGTTTACCAACTTCACCTCAGTTTCCGAAGATCAATTATCTAAATTAATATACAAGTTAACATCTAAATCTTGTGACATTGATCCGATCCCTGCCTCCGTCCTGAAGCATTGCCTCCATGTACTTCTGCCAGTAATTACAAAGATCGTTAATTTATCGCTATCCAACGCTGTCATGCCGCCTAGCCTAAAGATTGCCCTTCTAAATCCTCGACTGAAAAAACCCTCCATCGATCATGAGGAGTTTTCAAATTTTCGACCAATCTCAAATTTGAAAGTTGTGTCTAAGGCGATTGAAAAGACAGTCGCCACCCAAGTTAATGATTATATAAACGAGAATAATATGAACGAACTCTTTCAATCTGCTTATAAAATGAATCATAGTACGGAAACAGCCCTGATCAGAGTAAACAACGATATCCTTCGTGCGCTAGATGATAAGAAGTCAGTTATTTTGCTCCTTTTGGACTTATCAGCAGCATTTGACACTGTAGACCACACCATCCTACTAACTAGACTAAATCGTACATTTGGATTCAAAGGTGCAGTACTCGACTGGTTTTCCTCCTATCTTTCTGGTAGGAAACAATTCGTGAAAGTCAATGGCGCTCAATCTATTCTCCATGACCTAACTTACGGACTACCACAAGGGTCAGTCCTTGGCCCATTGCTGTTCCTGTTATATACACACCCTCTAGCTGACGTGATTCGGAAACACGACATGGGCTTCCACCTATACGCAGATGACACCCAGTTATACCTGTCGTTTGATTCGTCAGAAGAGCAGTTAGCACATGAGAAAATTGAAGCCTGCACCCATGACATCAATAAGTGGATGTCTGATAACATGCTAAAAATGAATAGGGGAAAGACTGAACTTTTAATTCTTCATGCCCGTCATCGCCTCCCACCAGAGATTTCGTCTGTCTCCGTCTGTAATGCAGTTATTGAATCATCTGCAAGTGTTAAGAACATCGGTGTAACGTTCGACCCGACAATGTCTATGGAAAACCATATTAATGTAATTTGCAAATCAGCTTTCTTTCATTTACGAAATATAAGCCGAATACGTAAATATCTGTCATCTCAGTCTGTCGAAACTCTGGTCCACGCCTTCATTACCACCAGACTGGACTTTTGCAACTCATTATTGTACGGCTTACCAAATCAACTTATCCAACGACTACAGAGTGTACAAAACTCGGCTGCAAGATTAATATCCCTCACCACCAAGTATGAGCATATTTCTCCTATTTTGCGAGAACTGCATTGGCTTCCTGTACAATATAGAATCCATTTTAAGATCATTCTTCTTACATTCAAATGTTTAAATAATTCTGCACCAGCCTATCTAAAAGATCTCATTGAACAATACGTACCTAGGCGTGCTTTAAGATCTGGCAATAAAAACTACTTAACTATACCTCGCTACAAATTGGAAACCTACGGACGCAGATCCTTTTCAGTAGCTGCCCCACTTCTTTGGAACTCATTGCCTCAAGACATGAGAGACGCGACTATAGATCCTGAAGTTTTCAAGAAAAAGTTAAAAACTTACTTTTTTAAAACTGCATTTAACATTTAGTAATTTTAGGAACATATTTTATCTATAGGAAACTTTATTTTTCTTCAAATTTTAATATTTTTATTTTAAATAGCATAGTTAATGTTAAAATGTTAAGCGCTGATGGACTATAGGGAATCAGCGCTATATAAGTACTTACTATTATTATTATTATTATAATAGATCAGGATATGATCTGCATGGTCTGGGGCCAGTTGTATAAAAAGCTGGTTAACTTTAACTATAGTTAGCGTTAACTACCTAGTTAACTTTCTTAACTATGGTTAGTTAACTACATGGTTAAATCCCGTTGTATAAAGCGTAGTTAGTGGCGTAGTTAACTACGCAATGGATAGTTAACATAAATTAACATACGTTAACGAGTGTATGATGTCATATTTCTTGAACGCTGTTTTGAGATTTATTGATTATGTGGGCTCATTATTGCAAAAATGGCCAACAAATGGCGAGCGAAGCACATGGTTCGATTCTTGAGAATGCCGTTCACTTGAAATATCTTGATGTAAAAAAGTTTGGACGTTTTGTTTTTCAAGTTATTAATTTTATTACGTTGGATTTTTCGGTCGTTGAACAAACTGGGAAGCCATGTAAAGTTTGGTAAACTTTGCCGTGAAAACATGTCGTTTGTTGATGCATCATTTTATTGTCAAACGTTCTCAGGTTTAAGTTTAATTTTCTGTGACAAGGTTTGTGATTTAAGTAACTGCTTTAATATTTTAAGTTTCGATAATCGGGAAATTTTTTTTCGCAAGAGTTAACTTCATGCAGTGAGGTGACAAACAAAGTCAAAGAGAGCTTTAATATTCCATATATAATCTTGAACATATCTGATCTGGATCTGATCTATAGTAGATCAGGATATGATCTGGTCTGATCTATAGTAGATCAGGATAGGATCTGGTCTGATCTATAGATCAGGATATGATCTGGTCTGATCTATAGTAGATCAGGATCTGATCTGGATCTGATCTATAGTAGATCAGCCGAAGATGTATAAAAATATTTTATATAGTTTACGATGCATTTATCATGAAAACATACACATTTAAAATTCTAAATCAGTTCCCTTAGTTTGGATTAGCTCTAAAAGGTTGGAGTACTGCTGAACCAGTGCGGGAGCACGTTTATAAATTATGATTACATCTATCTAAAAACTTGACAGAACAGCTATAACACGGGACTCCCAAAATTACCATTTGAAAACCTACTTTAATATTGTTCGTTGAAGTTGTTCTTTCTTTTCTCGTTCACGATTCACAGCTTGAGTTAGGGCTGTGTAGGTTTGCGACGTGTTCACCTCGGCTAATGTATCCTGAATAATATCTTGGAGAAATTTCCTTGAGGCGAAATAAAACTAGTTATGAATAATACAATTCTGAACAATACAGTTCAGCTGCATGTTTCGCTCATGCAGCTTTCAAAATGATACCACGAGTTGGGAAATGTATTGTACAGAATAAGATCGAGTGATGTATCATTAAAGTGTCAGTTCTCCATTATGTCGCTGTGATGTCTGTGTCTAGTCAGATATTCCTTCCTTCTATATATAGTAATGTATTGTTACAATTTCCTACCTATCAGCTTGAATTTTTGCCAGATTGTCACTTCCTAACGGATTCTGTTTAAAACTTCGACCAACCCCTAAAGAAATGGAAAGAAAACTACATGAACTAGACTATATTCAACTATCATATCTGATATACTCAAACTAGAATAAATGCATAAAGGGAAGTGTGCCCAAAATGTTTTTAAAAACTATTAAAGTGCCGATGACACGAAAATTAAGTTTACCTTATTTGAAAGAACACTTAAAATGACAGAGTAATATCTTTTGAGGTTTTTCATTTCCTTGCTTCGTTCTTGATATATTTCAGTTTGTATTATATGCAAATGACAATGGTGTGACGTACACATGCATAATGACTTATCGGAGAAAGTTATATATCTTTGTTATTATCACACAAAACCACTTGAAATTCTACAAGTTCCATGTTTTTGGAAATACTCACGCACATGCTTCATTCAAATTAAATTTGGTTTTATATTAGCAAAGATAAGTAACCTTCTCCGATAAGTCATTATGCACGTGTACGTCACACCATTGTCATTTGCATATTATACAAACTAAAATATCTCAAGAACGAAGAAAGGAAACGAAAAACCTCAAAAGATATCCCTCTGAAGTGTTGTCCCTCTGAAGTATTCTTTCAAATAAGGCAAACTTAATTTTCGTGTCATAGGCACTTTAACGTTTCCAACGTTTTCATTTACAAGTAATCTATTTTTTGGTAGAAATTAACGACAAAATGGCCGCCGCTTGAAGGTTAATTTACATATGGTCCTTAGAAAATGCGAAAATAATAAAATGAAGATTCTGTTTATTGAGTAGCTTGTCTACCGCTTGCCGACCTCTTAATATATGCAATAACGATTTTCAAATTATTGAGTTACTGGTTTGATTAGATCAGTCAAATCTACCATCCGCCAAATTGTTTTGAAAACAGCCAACAAATAAAATAGGTTACGCGTCCTTGAATTGTTGTTTGATTTAGTTTGGTATTTTCAAAACCGTTTGGTTAAATGTTCGAATTTTGGTCAAATGTTCGAATTTTGGTCAAATGTTCGAATTTTGGTCAAATGTTCGAATTTTGGTCAAATGTTCGAATTTTGGTCAAATGTTCAGAATGTGTCATTCTGGAGTTTGCTCGCCGGCTCACACTGAATGCCCAGCGGGTGTTTCTTTTCATGTTTGACGTCATTGAACAAATAAATGACAATGGTGTAACGTACACGTGCATAATGACTTATCGTCATTTGTCAAGGAACAAAAGACAAGCACTCAATGACGTCGAGCAAATTCTAAAATGGCGGCGTCCAGAAGCATAAAATACGAGAATGAAAACGTTATTTCTCGAGTACAAGAACATATACCGTAAAACTATACACATTTTTAAACATTATACTTAAAGGCCTTTAATTTAAAAGTAATTTATATTTTAACTGCATTTCCCATTTAAATGGCTCTGTACTTATATTAAATGTGACTGTAATTTGGTTATTTTAATTAATTGTTTGCTAATTGCTACTCAAGCTTAATTAACGCAAACTCAACATTCATGATCTCCGGTTTGTACGCCACCAGAACTTAGATGTACTTCTAGTCTGCAGAACTCGCTGGTTTCTCCCGAAGTTGGGTCCCTTTTTCTACTGCGGAATACTCAATCGTGCTGTAAAATTTCAGAGATACCTCAACTATTCAAAACTTTATCCGGAGATCATGCATTCGAACCCCTTAGAGGAGCCGCACTTCTCAAAATCCTGGATCCGCCACTGACCATGAGTAGCTTACTATATTTACTGACTGTGAATATATACGTATTTAACAATGCATACATATTCATAAATTCACACATATGATGTCCAGCAATAACCTGTACAACTTAAAGTCAGCATGGAAACGAGGCTCGTGAGTCAACCAACAAACTCGGAAAATGTTTACGTGACCGCCAAAGAGGAAACAGAAATTCAAACTTGCAGTTTATTTAATTCAAACAGGTTTTCAAACAGGAGGTACTTAAGTGTAGAATACAGAAATTACTGAGCAATATAGAAATATAATTCGTGACCAAAACTAGATGGCAAAAAAGCAAAATTCGAGTGTTAAAAAATGGAATAATAACAAGCAACGTTTTCATGTTCAAAAGCTTTAAAAAGTGTTTTGACCTTAGTTTGTCCATAGTCAATCGAGATATGGTCTGGAAACTCAGCTAAAGTCTTTGTTCTATCTGTTTGTTCGTCTTTATGCAATTTTGTGCACGGTGCACGGTCACTGAACCTATTGTATTTTAGTATAATGAAGCAATCATCCAATAGAATCGTTTGGGTTTAATCGCTCAACCGTGTTGTTTAAATATTAATAAACCTAAAACAAAGGATGTGCACGGTGTAAGGTACGGTTCAACATCAAAACGTAGCTCATTATAGTCGCTTTGACGTTTGCCGAGTTTCCAGACCATATCTCGATTGACTATGGTTTGTCCATGTCCTTTCGTATGTTGTTAAAACTGAGGCACACAATATTTTTCTGTATTCAAACACAGTTCATATTTCATTTCCTCGTAGGTGGCCATGTAAAAGTTTTGCCGGAGTTTTGTCTGACGCACGAGCCTTGTTTCCGCGCTGCTCGCCATATTTATATAAAAAGGTCTATATACCTACCTAATGCTCCATCTCTAAGATTTTTCGCAGCCTCCCAAATATTCTTGTCATTTTCATGTGATCGAGATTGAAGAGGCTTGGCTGTTTTCATCATCTCTCTTTTATTCATTAACTGGTGGCACAATAACATTATAAAGTAAATGGTTTGAACCCACGAATATCATTAGATGTGCGAAGTTGATCGTCCATGTTGTTGTAGTCTTGAGAAAGACTATTGTTGGTGACTGACGTTTCGATGGCGTTTTTTATTGGCTGTTGGTCACCATATAACCATCATATAATAAGATCCTAACCAGTGGGTGTGTTTACTAGGTTCTTGTGTTCGATTGGATAAAAAGGTCGGAAAACGACCAATCAAATCTGTTGTTCAGGAAGCTACGTCTTTACCCTATAATTAACAATTCTGAAGATGACCGCCGCTGAGGCCGTCGAAACGTCAGTCACCAACAATACAGTAAAACCCGCATAAAAGAACCAGTGGATTAAGAACCATCAGCCTGAAATTTAGGCAATTAAGCACCCAAAATACAAGAACCACTTCAGGCTGACAAATGAGACTACAGGTTCTTAAAAAACCTTAACTTTTGTACTTTAGCTGAAGTAGAAAGCATGTTCTAAGGGCAGGTATAGGCAGGTACATACTTAATTTAATATTATTGCAAATGCAAAAACATAATTTGTTGTTTAGTACTCAACGAGGATACATTTTATCAAATTTGGAGGCTTTTAATATGAAATACAATATGAAATATGTTTGGCAATATGAAATACAATTGGGATGTTAATGTTCAATTTATGTGAACACAAGACCTTCCAGGGTCAACGCTCACTAATCATTTAAAACACTAAACCATTTAAAACAAATCATTTAAAACACTAAACCAGGAACAATTGTTTTTGACTAGAAATAAGAACCAGTTAAGAACCAACTCGGCCTGATTTCTCACTAAGTACCCATTATATAAGAACCACTTCAGTCTGACGTCAAAAAATAGTGGTTCTTTCATGCGGGTTTTTACTGTAGTCTTTCTCAAGACTACAACAACCTGGACGATCAACTTCACACAACTAATAACATTATAGAAAATTTAAAGTTTTTATCACCCAAATACGACATTACTGACAGAGATTCTACATGAAGTGTATAGTTGAATGGCAAAATGTTATATGATTTGTAGGGTAGGTTCATGTCACTATTCATGTTACCCTGACGATGATTCTGAAATAGAATTGAACTTTGCGTCGATGTAATTTAAAGGTTTGTTTTTGCGAAATGCTTAAATGACTGTGAAGTTAGACAGGTCATTATTTCGGATACAATATTCTGCCGCCAGCATTTTAAAAATATAAACCTGTATAAAGTACCGAAAGGAAATATGCCTTGTATAGGATGCCTTATATTTAACAATTAGACAACGAGCCCGCGTTTTCTATTTAACAATTAGACAACGAGTCCGAGTTGTCTATGAGTGAATAGTCAATGAAGGCGAAGCCTGAGTTGACTATTCGCTCATAGACAATGAGTTGTCTAATGTGTTTTAGTAGAAACAAATTAGTGGACTATTACAAATCATGCATTCTCCAAAAAAATATCCAAAACTCATCTGAAACCTCCCCCAAAACGAGAGTTTTCTGCCATTGTTTTGAGCGCGTTTCGCCATCATGGTCTATCACAAATAGACAACGGTTGAGTAGCCAATCAGAATGCAGCATTTGTCATTATGGACCATGGTCAGTTTCTACTAAGAGAGTCAACGAGGCGGAGTCAAGTTGGCTGTTGCTCATAGAAAACAAGGGTGAGTTGTCTAATTGTTTTAGTACAAATATACAAGTTTCTAACCCAAGAAATAACTTTTATTTCACATTTTCCATGAAAAAAGTAAATATTCTTTCGAAATCACGCGACTTTTACCCCAGAGGTTTCTATCAGCGGACAGTAATTCCTGCGATAGCCAATGAAATTGAGTATTTGTGATAGAAATTTGTCAATTTATACTGACGCCTTATACAAAATGTTTATAAATAATATAGAGTTTGGGGTTATAGGCGTTTCCATATTATACAACACAACTAATACAAATTTTACATGTACAGTACAGCATGCATATTGTACAGGGGGCAGTTGTTCGAAGTCTGGGTAACTTATCCGGTGAATAATTCGCATGCAACGGATAAATTTGCTACAAAAATTTAGGACAGATATACAATTTACCGTCGTATAGCGAGTTACAGATATTATAAAAAGGATATTACATGGTGGTGAGAAGATATGGATATATATATTAAATCATCAGGAATGCCATTGCCCTTAATGAGAAGCTAGTTACAATAACAACACTGATCAGAAGGTTAATATGAACAAATAGACTACAGTAGCTACTTTACTGTGACTCACACTTTCAAATTTTACTTCTAATTGTTTCTGTCCAGCCAAAATTTCTGCAATTTCAGAATCCACAATCTAAAAACAATAGAATAATTACAAATGAGAAATTGAATTCCCATGGGTCACTTGAACTACAGTACGTTAAGGTGGCTCGATAGTCTAAATCATGAGAAATTGCATTTCCTCCCCATCAAACGTTTTGTAATGCAGATCTGAGCTTTATTTTGGTTCATTGCATAGCTCCAACGGTGGTCTTGATTATTGAAACGTTTCACACTTGTAGCATTCGTATATCTAGAGAAATTGTGTTTATGATAATTAGCAGCAGATTTTCAGCAAATTATTTTTCTGGATTTCATTGGAAACACGATTTCTCCACTCAGGTAAACTTTGAGGGTATAAAACTTCTCAGTAAACAAGACCACCACTAGAGCTACGCAATGAACCACGATGAAGCTCAGATCTGCATTACAAACATTTTTATGCAGAAAAATGCAATTTCTCATGATTTATATTGTCGAGCCACCTTAATTATTTCAAAGAATATATTAGTATTTTGCAATAAGATATTTGGTCCCCAGAATAACCCCCTCCATCACACACGCTGTATTTGTTGACCAGAAATGGCAAAAGGCTGTTTAGTTGTAAATTGTGAATATTATCTCGGTCAATATTTAAGGTATTTGCACTGGCAAAATGTGTCATTTTTGACATTGGGAAATTATAACGAAGATTCAATGGAATTTTGTCAAACTTTCTCTGGTCATTCACATACATATTTAGGACCATTTTATATATTAAATTTGAAGATTGTACCAGTGTAGTACTTTAATTTGAGAAAATTTTCGACAAGCCTTTTTTGAAATAATTTATTTTTGCCAAATTGTATCAAGATTTTTCATAAAATGAAAAGCGAATCTTAAATACATTGTTACAAAGAGTAAAACTGTGCTTAAGTAACATATAAGTTAGAATAGTTCCCGAATTATCGCTATTTTTTTAAATGAACAACTATTGACCATTTTTCAAAATGTAACTAATTCGATATTTGTATATATGTGTTACTTAAGCACAGATTTTATCGTCATCATGTCGTGATACTTTTGGCCAAGTTTCGTGGAGAATGAGTCTCTTGTTATTTCGGAAAATGCGATTGATGAATGCTTATGATTTTATGAGGTAAAATTGTCGGTATTGGTTTCTAGAAATTCATTTAAAATAGCATATTTATGTGACAAGTTCTTCGTTCTGTGCATTTCCTTTTAAATCCGCCATTTTGGATGGATTGCCGCTGTCCTAGACCTCGCAGATCGCAACCACTGATCTCTAAATAAAGACTGGATACTGCTGATTTTGAAGCCTGCATATTTGCATAATGTAAATTAACGAGAGATCATTACAAACTCCGAGTTTGCAAGCAAATCAAACTGTGACGCTAGCAAAATAGGTTTAGTGTCTGGCCAATATAGTTTATTTGTTAACATTAAATGCATAAAATCTTGAACCTAATTAGGCTTCTCTCACTGGGTAATTAGCTGAGTAAAAGGGACCAAAGTCGCAGTAAATCTGTAGGTAGGCAATGCATCGTTTAACCCAGTAATTTGAAAAATGTTTTCTGGTCCTCATTATAGTAATAATATTTTATTTTGTCGATGGTAAGAACACATAAACCATCAAAAAACCTCATAGGATTCTCAGTTGGTCCCTTAGTAATGGCGGACTTCCGGCTTCATTTTCTGAACAATAGTTGCTCGATCCAGTCTTTATTTAGAGATCAGTGATCGCAACCGACCGAATCTTCAGATCGTCGAAATCGCCAACTTCCAGTAAATTCCGTGTAAAATCGTCCATTTTCTTAAGCGTTTTTTTGTATTTAAGCTACTGACAGATGAAAAATAACTTTGGAAAACAAAATTACTGTAGGTATATAATACTTATAATATAGGAGAAAAAAAAGATTTTCCAACAATTTTTTTTGCCAGTGCAAATACCTTAACAGATTTCAATTCTGAAAACAGATTTTGGAATTACCAAGTCTAAGTACCATCATAGTTAATACAGAAGAGATGGTTTGGAAACTCGGCCTAAGTCTTTGTTCTAGGTTATTGTTCACGTTTATGCAAACTTGTGCACGGTTAGTACAAAATAATTTTAGTATAATGAAGCAATCATCCAATAGCAGCATTTAGGTTGAATCGCTCAACCATGTTATTTAAATATTAATAAGCAAAAAACAAAAGGTTTGTGCACGGTCAGGACCATTTCAACCTAAAATCACAGCTCACTATAGACGCCTTGAAGTTCGCCGGCTTTCCTAACCACTCCCCTCTATTAACTATGTAAGTACATAACATATACAGTACATGCCTATTATATTACGTAAACCTGCATACCCTTCGTAATTAAAATCCAGGGCTCGATTTAACCGTGGAAAAATTATACCGAGCCCTGATTTAAATCTGTTAAATAATAAAAACAATAATAATTTTCATTCATCAATAAAGTCGTATGTTACATATCTATCTTTATTGTTTTATTAATTATGAGCAGGCGGAATCCTATTGGCATTCCTGCAATTTGATTGGTTGCCTGAGCGGGCGGTTTTTGCAATATATGACCACAGTTGCTAAAAATTCTTAATGGCGATTTTGCTTTATTTTTAACTAGAAAATGGAAAACTAACACATAATTTGACTCAATTAAAATATATTTATGCAATAAATACAGTTAACGGCGGGCTTTCCGTGTTGTATATGTATGCATGACGTACACCCACGGAGACTGGGCCTAGTAACCACCTTCGTGATAGATCACGTGATCAGAGGTCTATTTAAGACTGGTCAACGCGAGGCCAAGCATAATTCACTAGTACCACTCGAACATGTCCACGTCTACCCGAAACAGTCAGGCAACGGCAACGCCAAGGTATAATAAAACCACTTTCGGTATGGAGAGCAAAATTCTCCAGAACTCTATATAATTCGAACGAGGAACTATGCTAACCGATATTTGTACACGAAAAACAGGCTACACATGGACAATGTTTGCTATCCTAAGTGTAAAACACTTTCGGGTCGAGAGCGAAAGTATCTATCGAGGAACTATCCTGCCCGTAAGTCTCACCGCTTATCATAGAATCCTTTGAACTCCTGGTAAATTATCCCGAACTCGTCCTGTGAAATCATTACGGTCCTCTTCCCGCAACTTGAAATCTTCTCTCCTTCATCCGGAGGTTATCGATAAATACTTGGCCAATGAGGTTGTTCTAAACCGGGTGGCTGCCCCACCGATGCACGCTCTCCGCACGCCTTCCTCGCCCGCGCTTTTCTAATAAAAAATAAGTCTCCCTTCCTCGCCCGCGCTTTTCTAATAAAGAATAAGCCTCTGTGGAGGAGAGACCACGATCTCCGCATCAGCCCCTTTAGTGTTATCCCAAAAAGAGGCCAACCAGGCCAATGGCGGTTAGGAAGTAGTGTTAGGAAGTCGTCGAGGTAATGGAGAATGAATCTAACATGGTAGTTTTCGCGTAAGACCATTCCACTACGTGGACCAGCGAGTTGAAGATGAATGGCGCGGCCAAAAGGAAGGGTAAGGTCGACATACAGTAGTATTGGTTTCGCCAACGCATGCCAAGCAAACATCTGTCATCGGGGTGTATGGGGACGTTACGGTACGCGCTTCAACGTCAAATTTGCCCACGAGGGCTCCAGGACCCAATTGGAGTAGAATGCGAATGGCATTGTCGACGGACACATAATGCAGTGAGTATAGGGTTCCTTTAGTATACCAGCGTTGACGCTATGATCCTGTGTCGAGGATAGATCCAATATTAACCTCCCGCTAATTCCTCCGAATGCTCCGAGAATGTTACCCGCGCTCCTGCCAAGTGCGTCAGGCCCACGACTTGCCTTACATTTCTGGGTATCAAACTCGACTCGGTCACCCAAACTTCCCGGCTTCCCAAGGATAAATTCGAGACCACGTTCACCAGTGGGCAAACACGCGGGCATGCACTCGCAGAGAACTCGAGTCTTGGCTCTCTTCACCACGCATGCAAGGTCGTCCTACCAGGTCGCTCCTTTTTATGCCGATTGATCAATCTCTTTTGTGGTATCCGCAAACCAGACCACCCTATGCGCCTAAACCGGGACTTTCGGAGGGACTTTTCGCAAGTGGAATGGCACGAGTTTTTTCTTAATGCCATCCTTCGCTTACTTGGGGCAATCGGCTACGGGGCAATCTTTCGGTCCGCATGGTTCTACGGTTCCTGTCCCCCAACCTTTCAACACAACTCGATCACGTTCAAGGAGTTGTTCCCAATCGCAGTCGCTGCTCATCTGTGGGGAAGCAGTGGCTCCGTTTGCGGGTCGAATTCGTCTGCGATAACGCAAGCGTCGTGGCCGTACTATATAATATATGAAATATCGATTTCGGAGGTGATATCCAGGAATAGTAACTCGACCATCCAATTAGACCTCGACTCCATTTCATCTTGGGCCTCTAATAATCATATGAAATCTCAACCCAAAAAAATGTAAAGAAGTTAGAGTCAGTTTCCTTCGTCATCAACCTACTTTTTCTCACCTCCACGTTGATGGTGTTCCCATTGAGATCGTTGAAAGCAACAAAATTCTTGGCATATACCTGCGGAGTGACCTTAGATGGAACAACCATATTGATGCAATTATTAAGAAAGCTGCCAAGCGGTTATACATTATTCGAGTTCTACGGCGCAGTGGCCTCTCTGTGGATGATTTGCTGACAATTTATGTAACCTTAATTCGATCAGTCTTAGAATACTGTTGTCCTGTTTGGCATTCGAGTCTTCCAGTATATTTATCTGATAAACTCGAACAAATCCAGCGGAGAGCATTCAGAATCATTTATCCATTTAGATCCTATAGAGACGCCTTGTCCTTGACTGCCAGTCCATCATTGGAAGAAAATAGATATCGCTTATCACAGAAACTGTTTAATGATATTAAATCGACTAATGATCGCCTTTCATGTTTGATTCCTGAGACTAGGTTTAGTATACATGGCCGTAACCTTAGAAATAGTCAAAACTTAGCCCTATATAAATGTAACACTGAACGTTTTAAGCGTAGTTTTTTTCCAGCGAAATATTAACTATTTTAATTTAAACCAATAATCAGTAGTTGTTAATTGTAGTTACTTTGTAGTCCTTTAATTATAATGTGTCGAAAATTCATGTAAATATAAAGTATTTCACCTTGTAGTAGGTGCCATTTTATATTGAAATAAACCATGCTATATTATTATTATATACTAAATTCCGGAACATCTCGCGCGTGAATTTGCATCTCGTTCGCTGCCTCACGTGGTTAGCCTGCAAATATCATTTCTCGTTTCGTGCTTCCCATATTCCAGGGTCGCGGAATGTATGCGCTGATGCGCTGTCTCGCATTCAATTGCAGAAGTTTCGTCATCTGGCTCCACACGCCAACAGGCTGCCAACCATCATCCCGCACCATGTATTTCTCGATCTTGCAGTTCCACGCTGACATCGCATTGCTTAACATTCCTCACCGCTGCCCTGGCTCTGTCAACACGCCGAACATATGCAACAGGCCAACGTAAATTTATGCAGTTCCGTCAATATACAGGTATTGGTCTGACGTCCCTGCCTGTGGCGCCGTATCCAGCATCCGAATGAACGTTGATGTTGTTAACTTGTTCGCCTCGTGGCTCACGCAAACTGAACACATGTCACCGGCACCAATTTCAGTTTACCTGTCAGCTATTCGCTCCTCTCATATCGAATTGGGTTTTCCCGATCCCAAGGCCAACTGCCTTCGTCTGCCCCGTGTGGTTCGGGGTATTAAGCGTACCTATTGACAGGCTGCCGGTCTCCTCAACTTCCTATCACAAAAGCCAGGGCTAGACATAATCTACTCCTCTCTCGAAATGCTGAGCATCGACCACGTAATGTTTTGGGCCACATGTTGCGTTGCCTTCTTCGGGTTTCTTCGTGTAAGGAGTTTACCGCCGAGGTTTCCTTTGACGCCTCAAAGCATCTGGGTATCGGAGATATTGCTGTACGCATCCATGATCAATTTGAACGTAAAATCGTCGAAGTGTGATCAGTTTCGCGTTGGCTCTATTGTATACATTTGTCAAGCTCACCAGCCTATCTGCACACTATCTGCCCTGTTATCCTAGCTCCATCTGCGTGGGTCTACATCTGGTCCCCTCTTCTACTTGTCCATGGGATTACACTGTACATCTTACCTCGCGAGACGTAAATACTCGTTTGCGATCGATCCTCGTACAGTTTTCGTAACGGGGCGGCGACAGCAGCTGCTGCAGCAGGAATACCCGATCACCTCATCAAGGTCATGGGATGTTGGTCAACCAAAAGTACCTTCGACATTCGCAGGTGACTTTAGCGGAAGTCGCCCAACATCTAGCATAGTGGGTCGGAGCCGTTGGTTGGGAGAGGGTTATCCGTTATCGGTAACCCTTTCTCCAACACACTTCGTTGGCTGGAGGACTGGTTACCGCAATGTTAGGTCAGGCTCAAGGATAAGCCTTGGCAACCTTTCAGTCAGGCTCAAGAATAAGTCTTGGCAACCTTTCTCGGTGATGGATCGACTAATCCGATTCCATCCCCTTCAGCCTGCAAATACTCCATATCTAGACATATGACGTACAGTATATACCTGACAGTAAACTGAATTATTATCTCGAGGAATAGAGAGTAGTTAAATATATTTATGCAATATTAAAATACAGTTAACGGCAAGCTTTCCGTGTTGTGTATGTATGTATGACGAAGCCCACAAGGACTGTGCCTTATATTATAGTAACCATGTTTGTGATAGATCATGTGATCAGAGGTCTATTTAAGACTGGTCAATACGAGGCCAAGCATAGTTCACTAGTACCACTCAAACATGTCCAGGTCTACCCGAAACAGTCAGGCAATGCCCCACCCTTCATTACCAACTGGTTTTGCTTGCCAAACGTTTGGTTACCAAACGATCACTGGTTTTAGCATACTGAATTTTATTCAACCGAGTGCTACAGGTCCATGTCTACATTGGATGTTGACACTACCATATGGAGTGCTGCTATATATATATAGCAAAGCTACATATTGGTGAAATAAAACTATAAGGTACAGGTAACTTTCCCTGTCATAATGTACAGGTGACTGCAGTGCTATGGATGGTAGAAGGGTTACCACAAGGTTATAGGTTAGCTCAAGGATAAGCCTTGGCAACCTTTCAGTAAGGCTCAAGAATAAGTCTTGGCAACCTTTCTTGGTGATGGATTCACTAACCCGATTCCATCCCTTTCATCCTGCAATGCTCCAAATCTAGACATATGACGTATTGACTTAAACTGTACCATAGTACATTGTATACCTGACAGCAAACTGAATTATTATCTTGTCTTGAGGAATAGAGAGTAGTTAACTGGAAAAACTCTATTATACAAAAACTAAAGTATTTGCTTTATTTTCCTTTCCTTATCTACATGTAAATAATGCAGTTTTACTGAACTAAAGTAACTCAAGTCTTTAACCTTGTAAAATAAAATTTAAAAAAATGATTTACCATTTTGGTCGGTCCATATATATGTATAGTAAAATATTTGCCCTCAGCCTCATAAAAGACACTTGGGAGATGGTCTCAGGAAGTTTCTGAAAATATTTTTCTATATAAGAACCTCCCATCTGGTAAAACATATACAGTAACCAGGGTTCTGCCCACGGTGGGCGGCGCCGGGCGGCAGCGCCCGGCACTCACTCGTACCGCCCGGCACTCACGCGATAGCGGACCATTCCGCCCGGCACTCAAAGTAAGAAAACCTCATTTTTTTATCTTCAACGAACTTTTATTCAAACAATATCATTCGTTTAAGCGGCAAATTATGCGTGGAAATGGATCAAATGGCTCATTAAAACTTCTTACTGTAAGGTTGTCCGTACAAGCATCCAAGATAACCCGTTATAATATAACATTTTGGCCGGTTACCACGTCAGGTTTTGTCTTTTTACATTAATTTTCGGTAGTTTTCTCAACACATTTCGTCTGCGAAAATTTGGCTTTCCGATGAGAGAACAGTGCCATTGAGAATGGCTTCTTCAGATTTCAGAATAAAAACAAACAAATCAATCGATCGTATAGATATGAATTTAATGTGTATATTTAACAATTAGACAACGAGAACGAGTTGTCTATGAGCAGATAGTCAACGAGGGCGAAGCCCGAGTTGACTATCTGCTCATAGACAACGAGGGCGAGTTGTCTAATTGTTTTAGTATCAACCATAAACAACCTTTCTAACATTGTTCCAAATTTTCAGATAGTTTTACCTTTTTGTTTGTAGAAGTCTCCCATTCAAAATGTAGAGTTGCTCGATGGCACATCATAAACAATCGCTCACAAAAAACGAGTTTGTAATTACTTTGCTTCACATTTGGTATAGATATACTCCATAGGCATAAGCGAATTCATTTTCCTATTCGAAAATGTCAAACTGAACAATTTTCCATTACTTTCGGACCAATGTTTTCATGATTTCATCACTCGTATATAAATTTTAGCGGGCGCCATGTTTGGACTAGATTTCAGGTTTGGCCGTGCAGCGTGAATATGTCGTGGCTTCTGATTGGTCAGGATATGAATATTCCAGCATAAGAAGGTTTGTGATTGGGTAACGCTACTCACCGTCTATCACCAATAGACAGTGAGTAGCTCAGCCAATCAGAATGCCAAATTTGTAATAGACCACTAGTTGGTTGATACTAAAACGTAATATTCTAGCGAACACTATTACGAAAAAAAACAACAACTCTTTATTACTATTAATGACGATTAAACAAGCTGTTCATTTTTTTGTGTGATCTTCGTGCACGCAAGTGCGCAACTTCAAGGAAATATCACGACGCTAAATACTACAGTTCTAAAAGACGTTTCTCATTATCCTGAGCGCTAGGAAAGACTGAAAGAATCAAGAAGCGAGACAACGTATTTTTCGTACGGTTTCCAACATTAGAGAAATGACCGAAATCGATGCGCGAAATCGCGGTTCAACGTTCAATTCATTGACGCTTATTCCTCTGAGTTTTTCCTGAGAACTCGCCTACACCTTTACTTGTTACGAGCTTATACGGAAGACTTGATACACAATAAAAAACAAAACCAGTTCATTAGCGCGCGTTATTCAGTAAAAACGAGATAAAAACCTTGTCCGCATTTTTGTGATTTTGATGTCAAATTACAATTGCACGCGGATTGGTAAATTCTTGAAGTAATAGATCAAACACGAGAAAGAGTGTTTCATCCGATATCCAGTCACCGAGAAGTAGGTTGAAAAATATAGCCGAGCTTTTTTTTATACCTCGATAGCCGAGCTTTTTAACCGAATTCGAGGTGACTGGATAGAGGATGGAACACTCTTTCGAGTGTTTGATGTTACATCTCAAACGAATCAGTATTTTAAGAGAAATTTGAGGTAGAAATTGTCAAAATCCTATGCAAATTAAGACCGGGTATCCAGTTGTCCATCTCGGTACTGATTTCCTTTGTTTTCGGCTCATGAATTATTAATGAGTTTGAGATGCCGGTTTCTCAATCACCAAAAGCGAAACGTTATTTGGGAGTTTTCCCTCGCTTCATGTGAGTAATACTGTAATTTTTCCTATACCTTCGAAAGGGAAAAGTATTAAAACGAACTCTTTCGCCCATACGATAAATCGCACGCCTGGACGATTTATGGCGTGCGACCACAGGCCTCGTGTATAATGATGGTTGTATGTTGTAAACAAGCAGGGAGTCACTCTGCAAAGAAACTTTTTCTACGGAAGTTCCACCAAGTGCATTTGTAGGAGTACATATCCAAAGCTGATTTACTATAGATTTGATGGCTATAATATCACCCAGCAAAACGTAACCACTGGCGTTTTCATGGGGGGGGGGGGGGGCAACGCCCCTATACTCCTTGTACCCGGCACTCACATGGTCCTGGGCAGAACCCTGCAGTATTATATGTTGAAAGGATTTATGGTGAAGGAAAATTTCGAGTGTATTTGCGAAATTGCGAAAAATACAACTTCAAGGCCTTCCGGCTGGAATTGAACCCGCGACCCTGCGATGCTAGTGCAGTGATCTGACCACTGAGCTACTGAAGCCGTTGCCGAGAGCCTAGTCACGAGTTCTGTATATATGGTGGTAATGCCGGGATAAGATTCTGGGTATATTATAGGTAATATTTGGCATTTCACTCGATCAAACTACATGTTGAAAGGATTTATGGTGAAGGAAAATTTCGAGTGTGGAATACATATATTTTAAGACCAAACCGGGACCAGTTGCGAAAAATGCAACTTCAAGGCCTTCCGGCTGGAATTGAACCCGCGACCCTGCGATGCTAGTGCAGTGCTCTGACCACTGAGCTACGGAAGCCGTTGCCGAGAGCCTAGTCACGAGTTCTGTATATATGGTGGTAATGCCGGGATAAGATTCTGGGTATATTATAGGTAATATTTGGCATTTCACTCAATCAAACTACATGTTGAAAGGATTTATGGTGAAGGAAAATTTCGAGTGTGGAATACATACATTTTAAGACCAAACCGGGACCAGTCGCAAAAAATGCAACTTCAAGGCCTTCCGGCTGGAATTGAACCCGCGACCCTGCGATGCTAGTGCAGTGCTCTGACCACTGAGCTACGGAAGCCGTTGCCGAGAGCCTAGTCACGAGTTCTGTATATATGGTGGTAATGCCGGGATAAGATTCTGGGTATATTATAGGTAATATTTGGCATTTCACTCAATCAAACTACATGTTGAAAGGATTTATGGTGAAGGAAAATTTCGAGTGTGGAATACATACATTTTAAGACCAAACCGGGACCAGTTGCGAAAAATGCAACTTCAAGGCCTTCCGGCTGGAATTGAACCTGCGACCCTGCGATGCTAGTGCACTGTGCTCTGACCACTGAGCTACGGAAGCCGTTGCCGAGAGCCTAGTCACGAGTTCTGTATATATGGTGGTAATGCCGGGATAAGATTCTGGGTATATTATAGGTAATATTTGGCATTTCACTCGATCAAACTACATGTTGAAAGGATTTATGGTGAAGGAAAATTTCGAGTGTGGAATACATACATTTTAAGACCAAACCGGGACCAGTTGCGAAAAATTCAACTTCAAGGCCTTCCGGCTGGAATTGAACCCGCGACCCTGCGATGCTAGTGCAGTGCTCTGACCACTGAGCTACGGAAGCCGTTGCCGAGAGCCTAGTCACGAGTTCTGTATATATGGTGGTAATGCCGGGATAAGATTCTTGGTATATTATAGGTAATATTTGGCATTTCACTCGATCAAACTACATGTTGAAAGGATTTATGGTGAAGGAAAATTTCAAGTGTGGAATACATACATTTTAAGACCAAACCGGGACCAGTTGCGAAAAATGCAACTTCAAGGCCTTCCGGCTGGAATTGAACCCGCCTACATCTAATGCTTTATAATATCACCAAAATACTAACCATAACCCTAATACTGACCAAAAAAAACTATGCAGAAAAGGCAAATTAATTTTTATCAAACTCGACCGGAAATCGCGGGTTGGGAACGAACAATAGCCACTTCGTATATAATACCTGTTCAGCATCAGGTCGGCCATCTAAACTTGATGGCATGATCTTTCCAAGAATAGCGAGCTGATCCACGCAGTCTTCCAGAACAGAAGTGACATAAATCGCATCCAACGTTAAAAGCGTGTTCTCCATAGTAAATTTCTTGTTGGCAGGTCAATAGCTAGCCTATGTCATCATCTGATCACTCAAAGAACTGAAAAGCGAAATATTAAAATTTATACGGAGAACTTGATAACCAAAGTCAAGATTAAAGTGCCTTTAACTTTTTAAATATATTTTCCAATTTCCATAATGACTAAATAATCTACACAAACCTTGTCTTATCCACTTCTTTCGATTCAATAAGCACATAAAACCTTTCAATTCTCTCTATCCTAATAAACAAACGTCCGCCATTTACGACGTTGCTACGGAAACAAATATCCTATTCCCAAGAAGTCAGCCGCTGGGTGAAAGAACTTGAGCCCGTGTCCAAACATGGCGGACACTTTTGTGACCATTGGAACACCATTTGACATTCCCGAGGAGGATGCTCCAAAGAAAAAAGCTCTTCCTGTTCATGAACAATTTGCTACCGACGACGAGGGAAGAAGGAGATTCCATGGGGCATTCACTGGTGGATTTTCAGCTGGTTATTTCAATACAGTTGGCAGCAAAGAAGGATGGATTCCGTCCTCCTTCCTTTCTTCTCGTGCCAAAAGATCCGATTCTTCCCGCCAAAAGCCGGAGGATTTCATGGACGAAGAAGATTTGGGTGAATTTGGGATAGCACCGAGAAATGTTGAAACGACAAAGTTGTTTTCGCGTGAGAGGCAGCAAAATGAGAAGCAGAATGAGATTATTTCTGGCGATGGTGGTGCGAGTTTAGACTCCATGGTGAGGTTTGCCTTGGAGGATTTGGTAGTGCCTTGTCGTATTTCTGTTGGAGTAAAGTTGTTAAAGAAAATGGGGTGGAAGGAGGGGCAAGGTATAGGTCCACGAGTAAAGCAACAGTCAAAGAAAAAGGTATGTTTTGAACATAAATATTGTATCAAGTAGCTGCCTAGAGTCTATAGTTATGATGGGAATCGCTACACCACAGGTGGAGAGGGAGGGTGAGCATGCCATTTATCCCGGTCAGCGGCAAGCAATTGTCTTCTGGACGATCTTTTTTAGTATCCGCGAGAGATGCCTATATTACGATATTAATATGATATATTATCGTAATATAGGACGTGCATGCTAACCCAAAAACAATGGGTTTTCTAACCCTAACCCCTGCGACACAGGAAAGCTAAGTAAAAATACAATTACTAACCTTAATACTAATAAAAGGATCGTCCAGAAGACTATTGCTTGCCGCTGACCAGGATAATTATGCATATAGTAACCAGTCGTTTCGTTCCCAGTCTTTTCACCCTGAGTCGTTTTATTTCCTGTGATCTTGATAAAGCCAAAAAAATACCTGGGTTTCCTATTGCTAATCTTGAGGACGCTGCCTGGATCAGCAGCCATGTTTGCTATCCCAGGATGCAAATCAAGCTGCAACTTGGGCTCAGGCTTCTCGAAATTTCAACAAAAAGATTAGGGTTGCCATTTTACTGGCCAAAAGCTAGGTACTGTAGAGTTGGGAAACAGAAACAAAGGTTGTTTTTTGGCTTAAGGAAATTCATGGTATATACTAAAGTTGTACAGCTGAAATGTAAAGGGTGTTGTAAGTACGAAAGTAATATCTCATCAATCAAATGGTTTTCTCACAGCTGGATTGAACAGGCACAGATCCAGACTGTCGCGAATGTCACTTGAGTGATAGTCAGAAATTTCAGATAAAAAATATACATATTCAAGATATTGCACAATACAAAAATCACTAAATATTTAAGTGAACAGCACGTGATTATGAACGATCGCAAACAAACAGCATGAACTATTGTTATGCACCGACGGAGTGTTTATTTTGTAACATTACGAGTATTGTATGTCAGTCTCGCCAAGTACACGCAAGCTACACGCAATTTTCACTGTATAGCTCATATTTGCATGAGCTACAGCCTACAGTGGAGAGCCAATCAGAATCTGAGTTGACTATTGCTCAGATATGGCAGGAGCAACAGTGAGTAAGACCTAACCAATCAAAATTCGAGTTGACTATCGCTCAGATCAGGGCTCAAATTTAGTCGCGGCCATGGCCGACAATTAAAAGCATATGGCCGTCGATGATGAAATTTTATCTAAAACTCTACAGCCACTTTTGGCCGTGGATAGATACCGACTGTCGAAATTTTCAAACTTGTTAACATAATTAAGATATTATAACATAAATAAATAGCGTGTTGTTCAGTGTGATAAACTTCTTCGTTTCTTTGTAAAAATCGAACGATTTTTCTAGACAATTGTTCGTACTTTGAGCGCGACTTTCCGTCTAGACAAACTTTGGTACCTTTTAAGCAACGCGAGTGGCGAGTTTCAAATTTCACTCGAAGACGAACTGAACTGTTCAAGGTCCGAATTAGCGCTTCGCAAATCGCAAATTTGCCAAACGATTTTGAAAATTTCGAAAATCTGCAAAGTGATTTTTCTGAGAATTGCGAAGCTGATTTTAAGTAACCAAGTTCACCGTGGACGCAAAGCAAATGATGTAAACGTCAATTGTGAATATAGGACACTACGTTGTAAGACGTTAGGCTATGTTGTAAGACATTACGCTACGTTGTAAGACGTTAGGCTACGTGGAAAGACGTTACGCTATGTTTTAAGGCGTTACGCTATGTTTTAAGGCGTTACGCTAAGTTGTAAAACGTTACGCTAAGTTGTAAGACGCTACGCAACGTTGTACGACGCTACGTAAAGTTGTAAGACGTTACGCTACGTGGGAAGACGTTACGCTACGTTGTAAGACGTTACGCTACGTCGTAAGACGTTACGCTACGTTAGAAGGCGTTCAGCTACGTTGTAAAACGTTACGCAACGTTGTAAGACGCTACGCAACGTTGTACAACGCTACAGTAACCTACATTGTGACACTAAAGAAAAATGCGAAGCTGTTTTGGAGCGCTAATTCGGACCCTGCTTTCAAAAGACAATGTCGTCTGTCCCTTGGAACGGGCATAATAAAAAAAATCACGCGTGTTTGTTTAGATGGATCCCCAATACACGAGTGTCCGTAACGGAACGCCATACTGTAGGTGCATGTTCACCATAGACATACATGTACAAACATTAAGCCATATGGACCATGACCAAAACAGAAAGATGGAGCAGCCCAACCTGTTGGCCTTGTTGCAATGTCGGACAGTGATGATGATGACACCGACAGTGACAATGATTCAGAATTCGAAGAATTCGAAATGGAAACTCTATAAAATCTAATAAGTGAAATACTTTATTTACGAAACTGAAATACTTTATATTTTAATGGGAACTTTTATCTGGTTAGAGTTTGTGTTGACCAAATTTTTTTTCACCTTGGTTAGAGTTGTAAGTATGCATGTTTATTTCAGTTAAAAATTTGGCCTAGGTAAAAAAGAAATGGCCGACGATGGCCAAATTAAAAGGCAATGTCCTAGGACATTTCTGTCCTTCGATCCAAAATTTTAAATTTGAGCCCTGGCTCAGATATTGCTCGAGCAATACTGACATGAGCAATACTGACATACCCAACCAACGAGACATACATGTACCTGTATAGCGGAAGTATAGTCAAGATTTTACGGCTCATATCATTCAGCCACAGGAGAGAATCTTGACAGCAAGAGCTTAGCGAGTGTGATAATATAGTGTTTCCCTTTTAGTTGTATTATTAGCATTTAGTACTCTGTCATTGGTTAAAAGTTTGAGTTGGAGAAAACGTAATTCCAAATCACTCAGGCCACAATTGAAGCGACAGAGTGGAGAAAACATTGAGCATTTGGCAGCTGCTTGCCAGTTGCCATACAATGTTGTTGGCAACCGAGAGAGAAACTATGCATTTCGCCAGGGAGAATATGCCATTTATCCAATCTGCAATTCCCAGTAGCCAGAAAAATTGCCCAGAGGATCGCATTCTAACTAATAGGTTAGATAAATACGCTTTTTATGTTAATATTATTTTGTATGAGCAATTAATTCATGTGAGGTCGTCTCGTGTTGATAAGAGTTTAACCATTTAGACATCTTGACGTACAGTAAATATGAAATGATGGGCTTGTCGAAAAAATAAAATAATATACCTGTATTATACCAGTCCATAGAATACAACAGTTTGCACTCGCACAATTCTAAAAAAATTATGCTAATTCTATTCGTCGAATAAGTCTTATATGATTAAATTAACTACCCACACGGTGTTCAACAATCGTAAATACCAAATACCCCTTACTTATATGAATAGTTAATGCTCACGTTATGATAACGACACTCACGCTAATGTCACATATATTGAAATTATCTATGTACTTTGGCGTAATGCAGATCGGAGGGGATGGAGTCAGTAGCTAACCTGCAACATCGTCCCCAGGGTATCTCGCCTTCAGGTCGATAGCGCCGAGCTACGATGCTAATTCTACCGGCAGGGCACACAACCCCCCAACCAACGGAACCTCCCCCATCCCACAATCTGCAAAGTCACCCGTCTAATACGGGGAAAGAAAAAAAACTATGAAGAATAAGAACACACGTAATTAGGTACTTACCCAAGTTAAAGAGCTCACCGTACAATATGCCAAACATTGAATGACGCGAAGCTACTGTAGCTGAAGCGAAGGAACCTAAACTCCGGTATTTTGAAGAAAGAAACAACGTAAAGAGGTGGGAGAGGGCGGGACGTAACGAACGATCGGTGAGTAAGCCGAATGCCAATTTGAGCCAGTGTTTATATACGGTAACGAAGGACCTGGAGTCCTGGGACCCGCATGAGAGAAACCGCTGACACCGTTAAACGTTAACATCTTTTATTATGATATAATAAAATACATTACCGGTAATATTTGTAATGCATAACTCGCTTAAGCCTGGCGCTCGTGCATTATCAGATATTTAATGCAAATAATCCCATCTGAATCAACTATGTAGAAATTTCTTACTATAATTCCTATATTAAATATATATGCAAAACAAATAATATCGATATCTCATTGGCTCATGCAGAATGGGTTGATCATTAACCCTACGAAAACGGAATTTATGATTTTAGGAACTCCACTGCACAGAAATTAAAAACACTCGATCCTATAGAGTTGTCACTGGATGACCATATGATCGATAGGGTAGATTCATCAAAATATTTAGGCATTTATTTAGATAAATGCCTATCCTGTACCACTCATATTGATATCTTGTCAAAAAAGATTTCTTCCAGAATTGGTGTTTTAAAGCGAGTGAGATCTTCCCTTGATGTTAAAACAGCAAAGCTTGTACTGTATATAATACAACTATCTTACCATTGTTTGACTACTGCGATGTTGTGTGGGATAACTGCAATAAGACATCAGCAACTAAGTTACAGAGTTTACAAGCAAGGTCAGCTCGAATCATTCTGGAAGTTGATTCACTAGCATCGTCAGACGACCTACTCCAACGCATCAACTGGGTGAAACTTCAAGATAGAAGGTGCCTACACAAATGTATTATGATGTTTAAATGTCTTCATCAACAGTTGGAGGGCGTTGATGTTGATACAACTCGTCAAAAGGATAGACATGATCATAAAATAGAGAGGATTTCTGTCTTCCTAAACCGAGAACGGAACAACTTAAAAGGACTTTTAGATATTCAGCGACCAAACTTTGGAATGGACTACGTGTACCACTGAACATTCGTAAAAGTGAAACATTTTACAAACTTTTAAATCTTTATATTTAAAGACATATTTTTAGACTATTGTATCATTTTAGAGTATTCGTAAGTGAAACATTATTTGTGCTTAGTTGGTGTAATATTGTAATTGTTGAATTACTATATGCATGAATACATAGGCCATTAGGATATAAATAATTTTTGTGTATTATATTTTAGAAATATGAAGGGTCTCCAGGGAGAACAGTGTACCACTGATGGAGTTACCCTTCTTAAATAAAGCTTATTATAACATTTTCAATTTTACAGTTCGTTACATAAATAACACACTTCCCTCACGAAAGAATCTTAGCAGATGGGGTATTTCATCAAGTTCTGACTGCTCGTTACTGTTTACGTCCTGAAACTCTTCTACATGTTGTTGCCGGTTGTCAACATTACCTAGAACGATTTACTTGGAGACACGATTCCATTCTCAGTTTTCTCGCCAAAAATTTTCAATCTGTAGACGGATGTAACCTGTTCGTTGATCTTCCTGGATTTGAAAGCCCCTCAGTTATAACTGGAGACGAACAACGCCCAGATTTACTTCTTTCCACTTCAAACAACGACCTTTACATCGTTGAACTTACCGTAGGATTTGAGTCTAACCTTACCAACAATGTTAACCGGAAGAAAGCTAAGTACAAAGATCTAGTAAGAAAGCAGAACGAGGACTTCACAAGTGTTAAATTTGTTAATCTCTCCATCAGCTCACTCGGAATTTTCGATAAAGAATGCCATACTTTTATTGAAATGTTAAATGATTTAGGACTCGATAACAAACATCAACAATACTACATCCGAAACATGATCTCTATCGCCATTAGAACGACGTATTATATCTTCTGTTGTAGAAACAAAGAATGGACCAATCCTGAACCAGTTAATGTTTAAGTATAAATTTGTTTCTGTTGTTTCAGAATAAATTAATACTGTATATAATCATATGTGATTCAAGTTAGCCAATTGTAAATTACCTCAAGAAGCGAGATTTGAAATTGTAAATATATAAGAAAAAATTTATATTAATAAAGTTTCCATAATTATTATTATTAATATCAAGAGGTTGTGACATGTCACGTCGCGTCATATAATGTCACACCATGTTCCACAGTTACGTTGAGCAACAGTCAGATTTTGAAGGGATCACTGACTCGGTGAAGAAGGACAGTCTTGTCAAGCATAATAAACGGAGATCCTCATCAATATGCTGTCGATCTCAAGAAGAAAGAATCACTTGGCGCCGCTGCCTTCAGCCAAGACATAAAACACACCTATCAGACATGGGTTGACAAAAATGAAAAAGCATAAAAAGGAAACCCTGAAAAAACAATTTACCACAGCATACTATTTGTTGAGAAATGAGAGAACTTACTGTACAGTACTACTCAAAAATAACCTAACAATGGCTATGCGGTTGTGGTTCGATTGCGGTTAGGTTGGGCCTTGGGGTTAGGTAATTGGGTAAGCTTGAATTTCGGTTGGGGTTCAGTTGGGATTGATACACATAACCGCTAGTGAAAAACCGCATGATTCAATAGTTTGTGTTCGACTTTTTCCTAATAAGGAAAATGGTTAGGAGTTTAAAAGTGTGGAGAAGCCAGAGAGCAGTTGTATGCACATTTTTGGGAGAAAGGGCATAATGGCTTAGGCGCGATGTACTGTACATGTAATGGTGAAGACAGTAGTTATAAAATAACATTTTGAAAACTTGCGCACTGATTGGCAAAGAGCCATGTTTCTATAACTGTATGTAAACATGGATGTTTCCCGCCATTTTTATAAAATGGACTGCAAGACGAACCTTTACTCACAAACAGCTAGAATGCCGATAAATATGTTCTGTGACAGCCAACAAGAAGAAAAATAGGTCCGCAATGCGAACATGTGGGTACCGCAGGAACATTAATGGGTCAGCCTTGTCAATGAGTAATGAGCATGGGATTGGGGTGTGACCAAAACTGAAATATCCAAATCTGTAATACTAACTGAAATATTAGTATTATTCGTTTAGACTGGGGAAAATATCTCCACTATGGAATCACTGCCATGGAGGCTCTTTATCATTATATTGATGTGGTGCCTTGTGTCTATGAAATGAAAATTCGCTCCAGTTTTTTTTTATTGTATTTGAAAGAACACTTAAAATAATGAAAAATGGCTTTTTATGTTTAATTATACGCTTTATATAATTTGATCTGTGACGTCACAATATGGACACAGCATTATAAAAACAAAACTGAAAATCAGGCATATCTTCAGACTGGTTCAACTAAATAGATTCAAACCTTGCTGACTTACTTAATCAAGAAAACTAAACATTGTAATGGTTCTAATGTGGTTGCTATGGTAACGGATTAGTTTCCAGATTACTCTCTTCCTTTATAACAATTCTTTGTTTTCAACCACATTTACAGCAACTTATTTAGTTTTAGGAAGTTGACATCCTTTTGTCATGATTTCCAATGCAACAATACTGTTTAAAACAATAAAACAGTAACTGCAACAACAAAAAGTAGAACACTTTGTTTCTACACAAAGTAGTGGCCTGGGAACAAAATATGTTACCATGGGAACCTAATAACAACAATCTCAATGCAGAGTCTTGTTGACTCAGTAAGTCTGCATGTTTTGGTTTATTTGGTTTGGTATTATTTTATTTTATTTGGTTTGGTATTTGGTTTGAGCCGGTTTAGTCAAACCAATCCAAAGATATGCCTGATTTTGAGTTTTGATGTATTGCTGTTGTCCATCTTGTGACATCACAGCTCAAGTTACATGAAATGTACGTAATAACTCGAGAATGGCATAAGATACGATAGTTGTGTAAAAGCTATTTTTCATTATTGTTGTTCGTAAGCTAACAGCAGAATTAACTAAATCAGGAGAGAATTAATACATTTGTAAAATCCATTTTTAATACAAACATACATTACCATTATTACATGTCATGGATAATTCATCGGTTAATGATTCACCACAGGTTGATGCATGGATCAATTCTTCCTGTAACCATCCCCCCCCCCCCCCGGCAACCCCTGGGACAATGCAGAAAATCAAATCCCGCAGGAGGGGAATTGTTTTATTATTTTTTGCCCGGGGTATAGGGCGGGGAAAGGGCCCCGCCCTTGGAAGTCTGGTAACTAAAGTAATGTACTCATATTCAAAATGGCGACGAAAAAAAGTTGCAGAAAATCGACGTACTAGGGGGGGGGGGGGGGGATTCTGAAAAAGCGAAACGAACTAGAGCTCAAAGGAAGCAGTAGCAGAAATGAGCTGCTGGTTAAGTTAAATTTACATTTGATATTAAAATTTGTCTAATTATACATTTATTTGATGTTAAAACTCATGTGTTTTTGTATTGTTTCCAGCTTGCCCCAAGATGCCAGGGGAATTGTCAAATTTCAAAGTCCCAGGGGTGGGGAATTTGCAATGAGCTTTGATAATAAATACAAATCCCCGGGGTATTGCCTGGGGGGATGATTACAGGAAGAATTGATCCATGCATTAAAAGACACAAGTTTTCTCATTTATAATACAATGTTAGGAACATCTGTCAACAACAAAAAAAATTTCACATAAACTTGAATACAATTACTGCAGAGAAGAACCATTCTATAATGCTGAAATCATCTTAATGATGTTCATAATCTTGGCACAAATTATTACTTGGGAGCTTTTGACCATCTTGAAATAATTGTCTGACATTGTCAACACTGAAACAATCAATAGTTCATAAAGCAACATTCATAGTTGGTTTCTAAACCAAAAAATAAGTTTGTAAATGCATTTTTAGACAAACATAAGGGCCAGCAGCATAGTTAACAACAAAAAATCTTTATTTACTGAACATTTAATTGCAACCATACAAACAATATTTCACATGAAACAAGATATTGTTCAAGCCAGACGAATTCCAATTATAAATATGTTTACCGGTAATGTATTTAACGATCAATGACTTTGCTATACACTGTTTACCAGCGTTATCGCTTAATTTAGACTGACTTCCTCACCTGAAACAGATGGATATACTGTACAACATTTGAATTTGACGAATAAATATAAAACAAAAACAGCCACATACAGTATAAACATAGCTACTCAGTCAGGAGCGAAGCTATAAGCACATCAATTTATGATCAAAGAAATACCAACAGAAATACCTGAAAACGAGAAAGATACAACTTACCTTTAATGTAAACTACACAAGTTCAAGAAAGACAAGACGTTTTGAGGATTGTCGAAAACTTCTCCGAAAAGCCAAAAACGCACAGTCTCGATCAGAATTGACAGAAGACACGGAATTATTAAGTCAAAAACCGTAACGCACTCGATCAGACGACACCACGAAGATCATGAACATTCCCGACTTACACGACCCGACCTTTGTACGTTGTACTTGTCGACAAGTTAAAGAGTGAGTGTCAGGGTAGTGCTTTGCGCGCTTGTGTTTTTGTTTTCATTACGAATTGATTGCAGTGCATCGCATCGTTAGAACTATAATTTGCATGTGAACTCTAGATTTATTTGGAAATGTTGAAATTGGAGTCCGATCCTGACTTCGGGGCGTTATGAAGTTAATGTTCAAGACAATTTGAACAGTTGCGGTTCGCTTGTTTGTGAACCACTGTGGGCAGCGCACAAAGCCGTTTCTGATGAACAAGCTGGCCCGGATGGCTTTAGTTCCTGAGTCTTTGCAAATTCAAATGAACAAAACATCAGAAGAAACAAAATATATTTCTTTACTAGTCACTCATCAAATACTTCCATTCGCAAACTTATTCGCGCTGTTTGAGCAGCATAACCCGGCCTTCCACGCTTCGGAGGCGAAGCGCTCGTAGCAGCTTCTATGTATCGAAAAGATTACTATAGTAAATGATCAATTTTACGAAAAATATCACAATAATTGATCACTCAGGTATATTTACTTCTTAGAAAACTTGAAAATGGATAATTTATAAGAAGGATTGATCAAATATCGACGGATTCGTTTGTGAACTGAAATAGGCGTCCCATAAAATGGCCGCCAAGAAGAAAACAAGCGCGCAAAGCACTACCCTGACACTCACTCTTTAAGGTTTTTCGAGATTTTCTACCGTTCGATGATCGATATTTATGCCGTAACGATGGAGACGACATTTTCCGACGAATTCCGAATTAGCATCTGAGTTGCGCAGTCGTAATTTCGATGTTGAACCCTTACCAGTGAACTCTATATATTGAGTTCACTGACCCTTACCTAGCCACCTCAACGCCATGACTAAATGGGTACCGCTGACCGCGGTACCCACAAAAACGAGAAGATTGAATGCTTTCTTCACAGTTAAGAGCGTTTATGTTCATTTGAGCAGCTGACGACGCTGTCTAGTGTGAGTAAGGAGAATGTATATTTTCATCATTTTAATAAAAGAGTCTTATAACTTATTTCCGCAGTGTTATTTTATACAAGAAATAGAAAACATCTTTCCGTGTTTACATACAGTTATAGAAACACTCGTAAAAGTTTGGGAGAACTCGAAATAGCGTGGATTTCTATGTCCGTATGATTTCTCGTTCTCCCATTTCTGTAACTGTATGTAAACACGGAAAATGTTTTCTATTTCTTAAATATAACTGATGTAAATGATCCAATAAATTTGAAAACATATAACGTTATAGAACTTTGACATTTATGCTAATTTGGTTCGCTATTTAAATTTACCGGTATCAATTAAGGTGTAAAAGAACTTTGTTTATCTTACTAAGAACAGACGATACGTGAGAAGCTCTGGTCGCACGGATCATTTCTTTGATCGCTCCGAACCAATAAGTTTGCTAGGGCCAGATCTTGGCGTCGTTTTCTGATTGATTCAATAACAGAATCGGAGGGGTTGGATGAAATAACGAATTACCCGTGTGGAGAAGCGTGATAATAATATTGTCTCAAGACTCAAAGCAGGATAAAATATGGACAAAGCGCTTTTGGATGACATTTTATCGGTCGTTCTTCCGAGACGTTTTCCTGAAATTAAATCCCTTACCCCGTCGTAGAAGGAGGCCCTTTTGGCATACATAAATCGACGGGACGTATTCGCAATTCTACCAACTGGCTATGGAAAATCATTGATTTTTCAGATCGTGCCAGACATGTAGAGAAATGTCGATTCAGATCGTGCCAGACATGTAGAGAACTGTCGATTCGAGGATGACAGTGTGTTGCAGATCCCATTCTTGTTGTCGTATGTCCATTGAACTCCTTAGTTGATTCACACATTCGACAGTTACGAGCTAAAGGATCACTGCTGCTAGTCTGACTGGGGCAAGGAATTTGCGATGGGACCAGTTAATTGTTTACTTGTGAAATTGTCTAATCCCCACTCTAATTAGATCCGATCAACTTTCGAAATGTTTTTTGATTGGTTAAGTTTTAATTAGATTAACGCAACACGAAAGTGAAATTACTTGCCCGTGCGACCAGAGGTTCTCTCGCCTCTTTCCGTTTTCGGGGGGGGGGGGGGGGGGGAAGGGGAGGGGCTGCGGCGTAGAACCTCTGGAACCAGGGTAGTACAGGAATCGAACCTGTAACCTGATTGCCGGTGAGACGCTCTAACCATTGAGCTAACGAGACTCAGATGGAGAGCGAAGGTTACAATGATTAGAGCGTCAATTACAGCAGCTCAATGGTTAAGCCTGGTTTCCATATGATCGCTGCGATCGCTCAATTTTAAAACCAGCGATCGCGGCGATCGCTCAATTTTGAAACCGGCGATCGTAGTGATTGTAGCGATCGCCATGGACGAAGTAAACAAAGACAACTTTCTTTTACTATCGCAAGCACAGCTTTTTATTCTAGTTACTCTTATCAGTAAGGCCTATTTCAAACGTCGAATTTATCATGTGTCAAATCTAATACACATTAGGTTCGACAAAATTCGACGTCGGTTTCAAACATCGAATTTATCATGTCATGTCTAACGTATAATCGGCCTCCCGTAAAAAGAACTCGTTCGGATTGCGTTTTAAAAGTACTGCCTTAAATCTCGCTCCAGTTTGTTTGGACGAACTTGCGCCAAGGAAACATCGTTTTTGGGTTCGACAGATATTTCGAACAAGAGAAGAGCTTGAAGAAGCTCCACACTCTCGTCCCACAGCTTCGGGCACAGCTACGTCTTCAAGACAGATAATTCTTTTACAGATATTTACATAAAATATTTACAGAAAATGCTTTAGTTTCACTGATTCATCTAAATTTGCGTGATGTATACAATGAAGGAACCGTTTAATCTTACCACAGTAATGTGTTTTATAGATATATAGCCGAATGTCGCTGGGCTACATACCGATCGCTGAGATCGCCAGGATCGCTGAACCAGTGTTTCCATATAATCGCTGCGATCGCTGCGATCGCCGAGATAGAACATTTTCTATCTCGGCGATCGCGATCGTTGCGATCGCCAGGATCGCTGAGCGTGTGGTTTCCATATGATGGCTACGATCGCCGGTTTTAAAATTGAGCGATCGTAGCGATCATATGGAAACCAGGCTTTAGAGCGTCTCACCGGCAATCAGAAGGTTACAGGTTCGATTCCTGTACGGGACTCAGAATCATTTTTCTGAGGATATGAGCTTGACGATCGTCCACGTATCGTCTGTCTACTCCGAGCTCTCCCACATTGAATGAATGAATGAATAACTTTATTTAACCACGCTAATATCGTCAGCTAATGTTGATTTCCACGATAGGCGTGTAAAATTATGGTACAAATACAAGAAATATTATAGTAATACAGTTAATAACAAATAATAGTATAATACAGTTATATAAAATTACAAAAATATAGTTTCTATATTTTACAAAATGTAGTTAAAAAACATGAGTCGCGATTTTTCTTTCAAAATAGGACCGTGTTTTACTTTTTCTTAAGTCAGCTGGTAGGGAGTTCCATAACGCAGCTCCGTCAAACATAAAACTCTTTTTCATGCAGTTTGTGCGTGGATTCGGCAAACAAACTGAGCTGTGACTTTCACGAAGATTATAGTGAAACAGTTCGTCTTTGTATGTAAATAACTCATGGAGGGAATTTGGCCCCATATTGTTCAGAACTTTGAACATCATTTTTGCTTTGGCTTTTAGACGCTGTGTTTGTAAAGGTTCCCATTCCAAAGCATTTAAGGCAGTTTGTTGACCAGTTTGATTAGGCATATTTGCTATAATACGTGCTGCTCTGTTTTGCAGTTTTTGTAAACGTTTGGATTGGGTCTCACCGAAAACATTCCAAACTTCGCAACAATAATTGAAATAAGGTTGAATTAATGAATTGTATAAACACTTTAGAGTCTTTTGATCAGCAAATTATTTTACTTGTTTCAAAGCATATAGGCCTGATGATATTTTCTTACATATATACTGTCTGTGTTAGCTTTCCAAGATAAATTTTCATCAACAATAACACCCAGAGCTTTGTATTGGGAAACTTGTTTTATCGGTTTGTCTTCAATAGTAATTTTTAATTGATAATCACCAATTTTACTAAGCATAGGTTTAGTTCCAATAAGAATAAATTCTGTTTTAGCCACATTTTGGCTGAGTTTGTTTGCTATTAGCCATTTTCGTAAGTTTACCAAATCAGAATTCACTGCAATTTCAATATCATTAATTGATTCACCAGCTGCTGTAATGTTTGTGTCATCAGCAAACAACCTGGGTTTTGTTTGATTTAAACATGATGATAAATCGTTTATGTAGATTAAAAATAGTAAAGGTCCTAAAATAGAGCCTTGGGGCACTTCACATTTTATGCCACGTTCTTCTGAAATAAAACCATTTATATCACATTTTTGTGTTCGTTCATTGAGATATGATTTGATTAATGATAATGCCTCATTCACTACAACATTGTGTATATTAACGCTTACTAAGAACAGTTGATCTTAAGAAGGGGTAGTCAGGGCTTTCGCTTAGTTATGGAGTAGGTGGCTGTCTAAGCATAACTGTCAATGTTAGACTTCGGCACCAAAAAGACTTTCTGAGCTATGGAGGGCCAGTGTGTGTGGTCTATACTACTCCTGCAAAATGTAAATCCTAGGAATACAATTTTCAGTATTTGGAGAAATAATTCATGGGTAGCAAATTAAACTACTGTATATTATCAATGACCTGTCCCCTGGCATTCACTGTATGAATTATGCTGATGATAGAATTTTAGCAGCTTTTCATAAAAAACAAACCTGCAGGGACGATTTTCCTTGGACATCGAGAAAATATAGCCAGCGATTTACTATACAGTACCCGCCCGCGGAACCCAGCGGGTCTTAGCAAAAGTCGGGCAGTGCCCTGGAACGTATTTTTGTTAAATGAATTAATGAATTAACAGTCAAAAGGGGTCATAGAAGACCCCCGAAGTCGTCAATCGAAAAACACGGCACACGGTAACGCAAGATTAAAAATTGAAATTCGACAAGCGCCAGGGACAGGAGATCCACTCACACGCCAAATTTGATTTGATTTCATAAGCAACTCTGCGATTGGTGGCATTTTGAATTTTCATGATGCTATACGCGGGCGTGCAAGATGGCCTTTTCTAGAAAAATGGAAGTTTTTCAACCTGATTTATGATAATTAATGCTAATTTATAGTAACATAATGTGTCTTGTTCGGAAAATTCAAAAGTATTTGTAACAGCCGGTTTATTGGGCTTTCGGAAAAGGTATAGGTTTCGCAACAGTTATGGATATTTCCCGAGATATCAATAGAACAAAGAGGTATTTCAATTTTGGATGTTTTTCAGCCGGACAGGAAAGAGTTAAGCGTGTCAGACGCCTGTCAATAAGCCTATATCAATAAGCTCTGGCATTGGCGTCAGTGACTAGTACCACACCTTAATACAGTAGCGTCCCTTTGCGATTCCGTGTCGTCGCTCCTTCACAAGCTTACTTTATTACTATGAATGAGTCATTTTGTTTGTCAACTAGGTCTATGGTTGCCTCCTTCCTCTTGGTCAGGAAGAAGATGAAAGAGAGAATGAAGAACATGATATTTATGCTGAAGGCCTTCTTTTTGCTCCCAAAGACACAAAGGCCATCAAGTTTTTTCGAAAGGACAACCTGCATGGTATTGGATATAAAGGGATTGATACAACCACACAGCCAGATATCCCGAAGCCTGGCTACTCTGGAAACCTAAACATCAAAGGACAGGTTAGTGTTACTAAATACTGTACATGCATGTACCTGAACAGCATTGTTAAGAAATTCTCCATGAAACTGTCTAGTAGTTCTCATCAGATATCAGCGCAGAAACGACGCTCAATGACGTATAAACTGAAAGGAGATGTGAAGTAATATATGCTTATGTTCGAACTTGTAAAATATTAGAACATTTCTTCTTTAATTTCTTTGTTGTACATAGTTGTGTTGTATATCTATAAAATCTAGTATTGGTAGTATTTAAACTGTTTCTAACATAAACATTGTTTTTGAATTTAAAACTGATGAAGTCTTGCGTGAGTTGCGTCTTTTCTAGCTGTATAGTTTGTAACAGGTAAAAACCGGTTTACTCGGGTTTGTCTGGATGGTTTTCGGTTTTTTATCCGAACCGCCTCACCCTATAGCAAACAGTGCACACGTGACAAATATTTTAAACAGCCCTTTTAATTATACTGTAGCTATACATGTATACAGTTTATTGTTCTATTTTTCTCTCGCAACTACAGGCTTTTGGTGTCGGAGCATTTGAGGAAGACGATGCTGATGTTTACTCCCAAGATTCCGTCTCCAACTACGACATTGAACTGCATGATAAGGAAGCAACACAGTCGCATCTTCACGGGTGGACAGGACCACCTAGTCACTCAGGAAAGGGTAGGTGGTGTTAAGTAAGAGACTCTCAGAAATAAAGAGTATATGTTCTTTTTCTTATCGAATGTGTTGTTTGGATGGGATGGAATAGGATGGATTGAATTGGATTGGGTGGATGGAAGGAAGTAACTGAAGGGAGGGAGGAAAGGAGGGTTTTGCATGGATGGAGGGATGGAAGGAAGGAAGGAAGGAAGGAAGGAAGGAAGGAAGGAAGGAAGGAAGGAAGGAAGGAAGGAAGGAAGGAAGGAAGGAAGGAAGGAAGGAAGGAAGGAAGGAAGGAAGGAAGGAAGGAAGGAAGGAAGGAAGGAAGGAAGGAAGGAAGGAAGGAAGGAAGGAAGGAAGGAAGGAAGGAAGGAAGGAAGGAAGGAAGGAAGGAAGGAAGGAAGGCAGGCAGACAGACAGACAGACAGAATGACATAAAATCTGTAAGAACACACTTTAACAAACTAACGTTTAGTAATATTTTAATACTGGTAGTCAAAATCAGTTATTTATACTATCCAGTAAACATTGATTTTTTAATGTTATAAAAGTGGAATTTTTGCGTTTCCTTCCTACTTTCTACTTCTTCCAAGAATAATTTTCCAGTGGGAGCATTTCATGATTTTGTATATGATTGATTGTTAAAATGGTTTTCTTTTAGGAAGTGCGCTATCCAATTTTTCCCAAGCTTCGAGACCAAGACTTGCCAACAAAGTGTTCCATCCGCCGTCGATACCCAAAGGATACCAGCCTTTCACCAGTATCAAGGAAAGCCTCGAAGAAAAGTCCGAGAAAGAAGAAACTCACAAACGTTCATCTAATCATCTCACGTCAGATGAGAGGGGACGATTACTTGGTGAACAACCGTTACCAAAGTCACTTAAATCAGTGTTTGATTACATGAGCGAAAGTGATAAAGATCGCATAGCATCGGCTAACAATACCAAAGTAACGAGTCCCCCTGCATCTAAGACTATTACACCTACTCGACCTTTTCTTTCACAAACGACTGTGGTTGGTTTAACGGGATTTTTACCATTTCCCAAAGATCCTGCAAAACAAGCGCGTTACCAGAGTTTTTTGGAATCAAGGAAGATTGGAAAGGAAGTAAATTTACCAAAGGATATGTGGTTGGTTCTTAATGTCTATTTATACTGTATTCTTGATAAATCGGTCCACCTATATAATATATATATATATATATATATATATACACTCACTGCTTGCAGTTTGAGCGCTCTGGCATGGTTTTTGATGTCCCACATTTTGTGTGGCATCAAGGGTGACTGTAAATAGCAGTTATCTTCATCCTGCTCATCAGCACTATACTGATGAGGCCCAAAAGGCCGAAACGGTATCGTCTGTAGTTATATATATATATATATAATATATATATATATATATATATATATATATATATATATATATATATATATATATATATATATATATATATATATATATATATATATATATATAAAATATATGGGGGAAATGACTGCCCCAACCGGGAATCGAACCCTGGTCTCTGTAAGTGTAACCCTAACCCTAAGGTAACCCTAACCCTAACAGAAATTCCAAATTTGAAAACTGTAACCAAATGTGAAGAAGCAAGATGTGGCACGTGTGATGTCCTAATTACTGGTAACAGCATAATATTTAAAAACGGGAAAAGGTGGGAAATCAAGTCCGCGATGAACTGCAAAGCAAGAAATATTATTTACGTTATAATTTGCGTTAAATGTCACAGTTTTTATATCGGGCAAACAGAACATTTGCCGAAAAGAGTTACGCTGCACAGAGAACAAATCAATCACGAGTGATATAGACATTTAGCGGTGAGCGAACATCTAACAAGATGTAACAATGGAGAATTCAAAATAATGCCGATCTATCAATGTTAGAACACGAACCGACTATTTAGAGAATCTAAAGAACAGGATATTATAAATTTTCTACAACCAGACTTAAATTCAAATCACTAGCATCTTAACCAACGATGATATATGTCATACGGCGGCAAATCATACCGACAAAACAAAGGAGAACAATAGCATTAACATAATAATACAAACACATTCCATAAAAATATAGTTAAATATATAATTTAATTATATAAGTAAAATTACTTTCTTAGGAATGTAATGACGTAATGCATGATATTGATACTCAATAATGTATATAAATACTAGGAAAACCACTCATATGTCATATGCACCTGAAGAGCTTAATAAAGTGAAAACGTTAGTGCGATAAGCAAACTTAAATGAGTGGTTACTTCTTCTTTCGTTGTCAAACTAAGAACACTTTCCTATATATATATATATATATTGAAAGGATTTATGGTGAAGGAAAATTTCGAGTGTTGGAATACATACATTTTAAGACCAAACCAGGACCAGTTGCGAAAAATGCAACTTCAAGGCCTTCCGGTTGGAATTGAACCTGCGATGCTAGTGCAGTGCTCTGACCACTGAGCTACGGAAGGCGTTGCTGAGAGCCTAGTCACGAGTTCTGTATATATTGTGGTGGTAATGCCGGGATAAGATTCTGGGTATATTATAGGTAATATTTGGCATTTACATGTTGAAAGGATTTATGGTGAAGGAACATTTCGAGTGTTGAAATACATACATTTTAAGACCAAACCGGGACCAGTTGCGAAAAATGCAACTTCAAGGCCTTCCGTAGCTCAGTGGTCAGAGCACTGCACTAGCATCGCAGGGTCGCGGGTTCAATTCCAGCCGGAAGGCCTTGAAGTTGCATTTTTCGCAACTGGTCCCGGTTTGGTCTTAAAATGTATGTATTCCAACACTCGAAATTTTCCTTCGCCATAAATCCTTTCAACATGTAGTTTGATCGAGTGAAATGCCAAATATTATATATATATATATATTCTGTAGTTATATATGTATATATATATATAGAGAGAGAGGGAGGGATGGAGAGAGAGATGATGGTGATGATCATATATATGTAACGAAAAATGTATCGCTTTTTAGTGCTGGTTTAACAGAATGGGAAAGGGAGCGCGAAAAAGAAGAATTTGCAAAATCTGCCATGCTTTTTCAACCCTTGAAAGGAAATATGGCAGCACGTTTTACGAGAGGAAGTAATACTGCTGATGATCCTGATGACGTATGTTTACTTATATTGTCATGATTTTTAACGTTTAAAAAATCCTCTGCTATAGTTCTGAGAATTATACCTTCGATTGCACCGGAAAAGATGGGGTTATATTTTTAACGTCAGATCTTTAACAGTAATAGATTCTGAGCTATATAAAAAAGAACCCGCAACCTTCTGATCTCCGGTTTGACGCTCTAACCATTGAGCTACATGTATACCGGACTCGTATGGCAGAGCGAAGGCTACGTTGTGTACTGGTTCGTACGTGCGAAATCCGTCACTACTACAAATACGTGTACGCAACAACCCCTCACCTGCTTACTGTTTGATGCCTTTATAACGTAGACAATAACCCTTTCATTTACCAATCCGAATAGATTTTAACTTAGCTGAGAGCCTTTAAACTATAAAGGTTGGGTTGGTTATCATTGTTTCATAAGACATAAACTGTTAAAAAATAATTAAATAGTCCAAACTGTTTACTTTTTGGGTATAATACCAGCTATACAACACAATACCAGCTGCAATACCTTTCGAAAGTCAACTGGTGGTTCGTCCATCGATTACTAAGAAATAAATATCTGGTCATCCTAACTCTAATCCTAATAGTAATTCCAACACTAACCCCAATTCCAACCTTTATGCTAACCCTAAAATACATTTATACAGGGCTCAAAATAACGGCCGGGCAACGGACAATGACCGGCCAAAAATGCCTCTTGACCGGTCACTTTTTTACCTCACCGGTCATTTTGACCGGTCAACACATTTGTATGCCTTCTGATAGAATTTTAAATCGTTTTTTCTCTTCGGCATATCTGCTGAAATCTTGTCAGAGAAAGACTGTATATTTCATGACGAGTACGCAATTTCACTGTAAGTACGTCAAGTTACGTACGACAAAAACATTGTTTCTTCTTGTCCAAAACGTAAATATATGCTGGTTGCACTTGAAAGGTTTCGATTTTGTTTCGGAGGAAGGAGGTGAGCAGAGTGACGACGAGGAAGCAAGGTAGTGACGTCGAGGGTACAGACTCAGTCAAGCAAGATAACACTTTGATAAGAGAGCTGGCTGAGTTGGAATGAAGAGTTTCTGCTGCTCTTGACTTAAAGGGACACTCCGGCCCAAATACAAATGTAGTTCATATGAAAGATCTTACTGACTTTAGATTATTTCCAAAGTTTCAGCATTCCTATCAATTTAGTTAAGAAGATGTGGCTAGTTGAAGTTGGAGAGTTTGTCCAATTTCGACGCCATTTTGTTTCTGAAATATGACGTCACTGAGTGACGTGATCTCGTATTATGCTTAAGAAGCTCCTCTACTTTCCTGCATGATGAACTAAATAGTTTATTTCGACTAATTTTCGTCCAAAGACCATTCACAATAACTATCACTATGTGATCGCCATCAAAACAACTCCACTGACGATAAAGCATCACTCAATGACGTCATATTTTCAAAACCAATATGGCGTCAAAATCCACAAATTTTCAACTTCAACTAGCAATATCTTCTCAACTAAATTGATAGGAATGCTGAAACTTTGGAAATAAACTAAAGTCAGTAAGATCTTTCATATGAACTGCATTTGTATTTGCGCCGGAGTGTCCCTTTAACTTTGAAAGTTAACATGTGCTCAATTAATACACAAGTGACAAGAATGACGCTTTGGTTTCTTTTGCGTTTTTGTTTTTGGTATTTGTTAATTCGTAATAATTATTTAGGTAGGCGAGTCGTTTTAGGCTAAATATAGTAAGTGGGATGAAAAATTTAACAGGTATAGTCACCTGTATAATGAGTAAAGTTTATTACTCAATATTAATATTATATCTAGAAAACAATAAACTTTAGACAACCACCTAATCAACGATGATAACGTTGCCTGTTCACTTTTACAATGTGATTGCTAACGTCTTGAGCGTTTAAAACATGAAACAATAAAAGCGATGTCTCGAAACAAATTCGTTATTATTTGTTTTACTGTAAGTGTATGCGTATTAATGACCGGTCAAAAACAGATTTTGACCGAGCTAAAATCAAGTTGGCCGGTCAAGTTGACCGGCGACCTACCGGCCGTTATTTTGAGCCCTGTTTATATGTTAAAATTAATATTTTATTTTGGCAAGAGTTTATAATTAAGAAATAAAAATTATTATTATTGTGATTATCGAGTTATAATGGCACGAGAGATGCGTGTAAAACACGAGGCGATAGTCGAGTGTTTTACTAGCTTCTCGAGTGCCATTATAACTCGATAATCACACAAGACAAAGTTTTTTATTTCTTTTATAAAAGAACGGCCATTAAATTAACAATAAAGCCATGAAAAATGTAGATTTACCTGTTATAAATGACGTTGCTATGTGCGTTGCTAGGAAGCCTATGATGAAAACACGTTGGCGATTTTAGCAATGAAAATGCACTCAACGTTGCAGTTAAAACATTCTGTTGTGTTAGTACCTTGATTAGCTTTGTATCCAGGTATTCTTTGACTTTCTTTTGTGATTTAAACTACTTAAAATCCGTCAAAAACGACAAAATCTACACGAGGAATCACGTCAGCTTATGCTTTATTGAGTTATAATGCACGGTTTTTGAGCTCAGTAACCAATCAGATAGCGTGTTCTCACTCATTTACTTCCGGTTATTTTATAATAGTACATAATTTCAGGTGAAGTAGTTAAAAAGTTATAAACTGAAATCAATACTTCATTATCCATGTAAAATAAATGGAAATTATTTCATAAATTTTAAGAACATTTCTCTTTAGTTTGACACCTAAAGAGATTAGCACCTCCTCCTTCGACCCTGGGAATATTTATCACTAATATTTATCAAGTCACTAATATTTATCTGATAGAAAAGATATACAGATCTATCGAGATTTATATTATATTATATTATATTATATATTATATATTATATATTATATATTATTATATTATATTATATTATATTATATTATATTATATTATATTATATTATACCGGGTGGCGCAAAAACATGTTCCCCCTCTTCGACTCATTGTAATTAAAAAACTGAAAAAGCTATCTTATACAAATAAAAATTATTGAACGTAGTTATGTCTAACTTAAATTTTGATGTATGCCTTGCACATTTCTATAAAATATTAGCCGAGATATAGGCGCTTACACTCAATGTAGCGTTTTTGGAAGACGCGAAAAATTGTCTGAAATGGTCTAATAATGTGCATTATCGTAATAAAATGGTAAAAACACGCATAGTGTCGTCCGAGTTTAAGCGCCTATATCTCGGCTAATATTTTATAGAAATGTGCAAGGCATACATCAAAATTTAAGTTAGACATAACTACGTTCAATAATTTTTATTTGCGCCACGTTTTTGGTATTATATTATATAATATTATATATTATATTATATTATATTATATTATATTATATTATATTATATTATATTATATTATATTATATTATATTATATCATATATCATATCATATCATATAAACATCCACCATACATGAGTTATTCTACAATCTGATTGGTTCTTATATAATTTATTACAAGCAGGGTAGACTATTGTAATAGTTTATTATATGGTGTACCTGCATACCAACTAGATAAGTTGCAAAGAGTGAGTGCAGAATGCTGCTGCAAGGTTGATTTTTATGGAGCATAAATTTTGCCGTATTATCCCACTTCTTTCAAAGTTACACTGGCTACCAGTCAGATTTCGCATTAAATTTAAAATTTTGCTAATTATTTTTAAGGCTATTCATGGGTTAGCACCTTCGTATATTAAGGATTTAATTTTGATAAAATCTATATTCCTACATATATTCCTACACTCGAAATTTTTCTTTAATCGAGTGAAATGCCAAATATTACTTGTTATATATATATAATAATATAATTTAATTTAATATTAATATAATATATATTAATATAAATTGAGCAAATATGGCGGACATGGAGGCCAATTATGTACATCAGTTTCAGTCCCCTACGCGGTCTTATACGTCAGTTCCAGTGCTTTTTACCACATTGTGCGGGTGGGGGTGTGGGGTGCGCAGGGTGATGCCAATTGCCTTGTCAAATCCAGGTAGCATGATAACGTACAATAGTTAGACAGTTCAAATTGCAAGCAAGTCTTCAATCCTGGACCCCATCCCTACCTGCCGTAGCTCCCTCAGCAGCGCTCCACCCTGCCTCGGTCGCGCCCCACGCCGCAGGCCTGATCTCACTTCGCTCGCTTAGCACCCCCTCCCCCCTACCAGATTAATCTGGATCCATCACTGGTTTAGTTTGTTCGGTTACGTGCCTATCACGCCAATGTATTTATTGTTTATAAACATTCTATGTAAGCCAAACAGTGGAACAGTGAACTATTTCTTTGATTTGATGTTTCCTTCGATAATTTATACAGGTTTATGTTTTTTAAATGCTAATGAGTGTGATGTTATTATGTTTTGAAAAATAGAAAAGTTGCGCGGGAGACTGAAACGGGTGTACAAGACTGCCTAGGAATCTGAAACTGCAGTGCAAAATTACCTCCATATATGGCTTCACTTTTTCCAGGCCAAAGACCAGAACATAGTTCTCCAGTTAAGAAATAGAAAACACTTTCCATGTTTCCATAGAGTTATAGAAACACGAGTGGAAGTTTGGGAGAATGAAAAATGGCAGTGGCGGGCTCGTGTTTCCATACTATTTCGAGTTCTCCCAAACTTTCACGAGTGTTTCTATAACGTATGGGAACGTTTGTGAGTAAAGGTTCGTCTTACAGTCCATTTTATAAAAATGGCGGGAAAAATCCATGTTTTCCATAGAGTTATAGAAACACGGCTTTCAGCCAATGGTAATGATGCACGCAAGTTGTCCGCCTGACTGCAAGCTAGCCAGCAGGTTCGCATTAATATACGTATCTCGACCAACTATTTTGCAGAGTCGTTTGGAATTACCCGGAGGTGACACCGAGTCGGTTCCAGGGAAAGCAGCCGAGATGATCGGTAATGTGACTAGGAAAACCTTCGAGTGGCATCCGGCGAAACTTTTATGTAAAAGATTTAACATTCCGGAGCCGTATCCTTCGTCGAAAACGGTTGGTTTGATCCAAGAGAAAAAAGAGAAATTCAACCTTGGTCAGCTGTTTAAGTCGTCCGCGGATGATACCGGACAGCGGATAGCCGAGTGTAGTAATTCGAGCACTTCTTCTCCTCAGGCAAATCCGCCCTCGCTGTCCGCGCCACCCGAGCTTGCACAACAAAATACACCGGGAAACCAAGAACAACATACAATAGCAACAGTGGTTAACGTCACAACCATCTCTGACGAACAAGCCAGGAAACAAAAACCTTCCATGGACTTATTTAAAGCAATTTTTGCCAGTTCTTCGGAAGACGAGTCGGGGGACTCCCAATCGGAAGGCGAAGGAGAAGATATCAAGGGCGAGGAGGCCACTGCAGTGTCAACAGCACGGAGTACTGACGTGACCGTTTACTCCACCCAAGAAACTTCTGATGGTAACCTTTCAAGAGCTGTTCCCAGTCCCAGTAACGTCACCCCGAAGGAGTGTCATACAGACATGGATACCGTGGGAGTAGAGGAAACAGGTATGTATGGACCCAAACTGCCACCGCAATCGGGAAAGTCTAAGGATGTTCCAAAACTCGAGTTTAAACCGCGTCAGACTGTTCCGTTTTCCAACCGCGTTTCAGAAAGTGACTCGGATGGTGGGAAAAGTAAAACTAAAAAGAAATATAAGCACAAACATAAGCAAAAAGGGAATGCAAAAGAAAGTGAAAGAGAAAAAACGAAAGAACGAGAAAAAAAAGAGAAAAGAAAAGAAAAAAGAAGAGCAAAAGAAGGTGAAAGAATAAGCAAAACCGGGGATCATCGAAATGATGAGGAGGACTCGCAAAAAGTTGGCAAGAAAAATGGCAAGGGAAGTAAACCAAGAAACATTCCAGATGACAAAGAAATACTGTCGAAGTTAAAAGCTGTTCAGAAAAGACGAATGTGCGCGGCAGATTTTATGTAAAATTGTATGTATATCATTAGTTGCGGTGGATGTATTTAAATGGCTGGAAATTATGCACAATAGTGCAAATATAGAGTTTTGACGAAATGAGTTGTAATAATACATAGTTCAATCTACAGACACGTGTTTCGCTGTTCCACAGCTCCTAAGTGTAACTTGCTATAATCTGAATGAGTATAATCTGGATGATACTTTATACATATGCGATCGTCAGTGATAACCATGTGGGACTGCACCGGCGATCAGCACATCCAGATAGCGTGAAGTGCGCATGGGCCCAGAGTGCTCAAGACGCCACTATCACTAACGAACATCCACAGCTTCTTCACAAAGTGATAAATATCGTGTAAAATCACGTGACTGACCGTAATAGAGAGTGAATGTGTGTATGTTGGTCGCAATAGAGAGAGAGTTATTGCGACCATCATACCAACAATAATATACATATAACTATCACAATATCTCATCAAGTTCATTCAAGGTGAAGTACACGACAGTCATCCAAACATATATATTATAGACATAAATACATTTTTACACACCATCGTACCTCCACATGATGTGAATTACTAATTGTAATAGAAAATGTAGTTGTTGATCTTTATACATACACATCCATCTTGGTTGTAGCAACGTTTTCTTTTCTTTTTTAAGATGATGTGATATTTTTCCAATCAAAAAATCCATCAACGAGTACTGTACATATGTGAATGCAAACAGTTCGAAAAATATTTTATAGAATTTTTTTTAAAAAATCATCACCATCTGATGTTTTGAAATAAAATAAAAATAAATAAATAAAACAGATTGTAAAAACCACATGGACTTCCGGTATGGAGATGTTACCTGTCCGATATCTTTAGCACAAATGAGTTTTTATATTGTATTATGCAATGCATGTATTAAATTTCATCAGAGTCCGTGCGCATAATCATTCTGGACACTTTTTTTTGAGAAAAAATAACTTGGATAATAAGAAGAGTAGTCATAAATATAATCTTCAATGAGTTGTTCTGTTTTGTTATGACAGTTTTTTTTAAGAGATCCTACGCATTATCCTGTAAGCAGTCGGACGGTAATCATTTCATTTGTTTTTATTCCAAAAAATGTCAGGTATTATATTCAATGATCATACCAATGAATATCCTCACTATGCACGTAGGATTCTTCAAGACGAATGTCCAGGTCAAAAATATATTTTATGCAAATGTAACCATATCTAAATACGTGTTAATGTACAGAACAACCATGCCCATGGTTACCGTGGAAGTTTTAAACCAACTATTAATTATGAAAGAAATGATGTACAGTACTGCTCAGAAATAACCTAACACTTCGTTCGCGTTCTGAACGAGTTCCGAACGCGTTCTGTACGCGTTCCAGACGCGTTCGGAACACTATTGTGACTTCGGTTGAAAAGTTAATTGGAAAACTTCGTTTATTTCCGACTTTAGTAAACTGCTGAACGGATTTAACTTGATCATTTGATTGCTGTATTGGTTATGGTATATGTTCATTAGACGAGATTAAAACAGAAAGTATATCGATCGGAACGCGTTCGAACCTCGTTGCGAACGCGTTCGGAACGAGAGTGGAACGCTTTCCAGTCGCGTTCCGTTTTTCGTTAGGTTAATTCTGAGCAGTACTGTAGTTGAATATCAAAAGAATAATAACAAGTTATAATACTAATATGGTGAGATTTTTGGGTCAAGAAATATTTCTATAAAGACGTCGCATATAAAGAACATCGACTAAGTAAAACATGAAAATAATTTTGACAATTTCTCTTATGAGCATCACTTTGATTGATGTATGCATCTATGCGAAAGACTTAGGACGTTTAATTTTCGTTGCAAAGAAGATGCTGATAAATTAAATGCTTGATGAAGCGAAATTAATTAACACTCCTTCATGTAAACTTAAATTGGATGAAATTTCGTTTTTTGAATGTAGTCGTGAAACTGAAACTGAAAATAAAAAAATTGGACATCTTCAAGGTGTGATTGTACTTTAAAAACCTGGTTACAGAGATGATATTTGGAAATGGCTTCCATGCCCAGCAGAGCTTTGTCGAACATATGCTGAAGATATGGACAACATAGTTGTGGTAGAAACTATGATCCTTCATCTTTTATTCGATATGGACAACATCGTGGTAAATTGGGAAAAGTATGGAGTATGGAAAGATGTCGTAAATTAGCTGAATATAAAAAAAGATCACAAGCGAAGAAAACGACAGCAAAAAAAAGATAGCAACAAATATTTTTAAAAAAATGGATTTTAAAATTGAAGAATTAATATGGATTTATAATTATTTACATGTACCTTTATGTTTTATTAACACAAAGAAAAATTGGTCATCTTGATTACGACTATATATTATGATAAAATGATAACACCAGATGAGTTTTATTTTTAAAAAATGTATTACTTTAATTTCTTATTTACAATATTGAGCTTCAATGAGATTACTTGAATCTGCTATTAGTTTAATTTCTTTTTGCAAAAGGTTAGAAGCATCATAGTCGATAATTGTTTTTATTGATATTCCCAGATATGGTCCTTCATATCCTTCCTCACTAATAACATCCAGGGTTAAGTAAAATGCTTGTGATGAATTCTTGTCATCAATTGGAGGAGAAGGTATACATTCACATATGGTAGCAAGGTTTGCAATCCTCTACAATATATGTATATTTTGGAAATACTTATCATCGTTGTTTTGATATCTTCTACCATTATGTTCATTACAATCATGATAAGTTATATGTTGTAAATTTAACTTTCTTATTTATGTATCAGAAATAAATGAGTGGTTGAAGTGTTCAAAAACCTTTTTATATAATAATTTTTCTGGAAAAAAAATGTTTATGAAAAAAAAGAAAATCAATTAGAATATAACATATATAATGAGTGTTGTTGTGTCAAATAAAAAAACAAAATTATAACTGGTTGTAAAGAATGTATGCGAACAACAAAATAAGAAGAAAAGGTATGAGAAAAAGACGAGTATATTCTAAAAAAAATATTTTTTAAATATTTTTTAAAAAGTGGAAAAACGATCATGAGATTTGGGAATTTTGAAAATGATAGATATCTATATAAGTAGGAGAAAAATGTTTGGGGAACTAAAGATGGATAATGAAACAGTAGAGAAAACATGACCAACTTTTCTACCAAAATAATATACAAAATATTCATGTGGAAAATGTCCTGATTATTATAGCGGGTGTTAATATATTATCATGCTCGTGATTATCGTAGAGGACATAGTAATGTACAGTTTCACGCCAGATTTGATTTTAAAGAAGAACAAGACAACAATTTAAAATAAACAACATCATTTTAAAGATTTAAGAGATGATTTGTGGAGACTAATAGATATGATATTGAAGATAATATTCTTTACCCTGATATTTAACATTTAATTGACCCTGATTCGTTTGAGATAGAAATAACGCGAGATTCAACTTTTTATTTTTTGGAATGGAGACATTCTGCTGGGAATTTTAACGCTACTGATTATGATTATAATTACTATAAAGACATGGAGGGAAACGATTTTATAGTTTTTTACTAGAAAAACACATTGATATGATGTTTATGATCAGTTACTTGGTGAAAATGTAGTATTTATTGATAGAGAACCGAGAAGACCCTCGACCCCCTTGATTGAATAAAAAGTGTTTTTTTAAATAAAATCGTCATGCGTATTTATAAAAAGCAGAGCCTCATCTATTTATTCATATACTCGTCACTTACACCCAGGATCAGATGCAGAGATGGAGGAACTTTATGTGAAACATCATGTAAATCATCTTTTTAAATTGCAAACCACAAAAGAAAATCAATAGTGATGCAATGTTAGCAAAAGCTTATCCTACAAGTAAAATATGTGAAAAGTATACAATTAATTCCTGTATTGATGTGAAAGCAGAACATATTCCTGACCTATTGAATGCCCTTAACAAGATTAATATTCAACAGAAAGCAGAACAAGTTTTTGTTGAAGTTGTATCTTTTGAAAATTGGAAAAAGCAACAATGTCGTTTGATTATTCGTACAGATGAGCGGAATGGATTGGAAATTTGTTTTTAACACCAAGATACCGAATTACCCGACGATGATTTTGTATTTGACGATGATCCAACACCATCAACAACCAATCCCATAATGCGTGAAGCTACATGAATTGATGAGTGGGGAGGTATTCATATTAAAAAGAAAGATTCATTGAATGAATATATTGGTTTAAGAAAATATGATCATGCCACCTACGCCTGCTACAACAAACCGAAAAAGAGTATTGAAGAAAAAGAAAACTCTTCCCACCAGCATCAACAGCAGCAACGATGACGATGTTGATGAAGAAATAACATTGCATAAGAAAATAAAAGTGGAAAGTGATGATGAGGTGCATTGTTTTACTTTTTCAAATGATAAACATTTTTCAAATGAAGCTCTTTCAGAACTTTATTATCATTATAAATGTAGAAAAAATATGAAAGATACATTATGTTTTTGTGGTGATATTATAAATAAAGAATTGGCATGTATAAATAAAGAAATGGATTTTATGAGTATAGTACGTGATCAACATTGTCTTGTAGAACTTGAGAATTTATTTTCTTATTGTTGCTTATAGAAATGAATAAAAAAAATAAAAAGAAGCCCAAGTTTTCTGCTGACTTTATTGAAAAAGCTTCGAGATTATTAAAAGGAGAGACATTAACCGATGACGATTTTTCTAAATATAGATTACATAGTAATAAAATATATATAGACGTTTAAAATATTCTGTTAATAATAATAATGAACAATGGGAAATTGATTTAGCTGAAAATAAAGATTTAGCCCGATATAATAATCAATATCGTTATTGGTTGGTTTGTATTAATATTTTTTCAAGATTTTTTAGGGTGAAATTAATAAAAAAGAAAACGTCTAATAATGTTAAAAATAAATTTGAAAGTATTCTAATTGAAGAAGGAATAGCTCCTCTTAAAATTCAAAGTAATGAAGGACAGAATTTCAAGATATACGCACGAAATTTCATACTATAATACAGAAATAGAAGCATCTCATGTGGAATGTGTTATTGGAACTTTAAAAACAATGGTTCGTCGTGTTTTAACGATGACTGGAGAATTTGATTATATACAGTATTTACCACTTATTGAATGAATGAAAACTTTATTTATACAGGGTAGCCCATTCAGCTCAGAGGCTGGTCTCCAGAGGGGCCCTGTATTGTTAACCGTTATAATAATTCACTACATAAAGCTTTAGCTGGTGCAACTCCTATCGGAAAATTACGTAAAGTAAAATATAAATTATTACGTAATCACTTAAATTATCCCACTCCTACAAAAGATCTATTACAGGAAGGAACTCGTGTTCGTATTGTAAGAGCAAAAAATAATATTTTTGAACAAAGCAGTCTTCGAAGATGGACCAATGAAATTTATTTTATTAAAACAGTATTTGTCACAGATCCCGTTACATATCAATTAGAAGACGAACAACGTGAAGAAATTGAAGGAATTTTTTATCGTGCTGAATTACAAGTTTTTTAAAAAAAAATGAATTTACACATTGCTAGTAATTCTGTTTCAAGAAGTCTTCAAAAGAATACTATTAATAAATTTGAAATGAAAATTCCACAACCTATTGATGCTTTGAGTAACGATAGTTTTTTAGAAGTTTTACAAGTATGTTATCCACACACAACTAAAATATTGTAGATGAAGAATGTTTTTCATTTACTTTGAACTATAAGGATTTTATTGATACTCCAATTTTAAAAAATCATCCAATCTCGATTTTACATCGGATAAATTTATTATTCCCAAGGCAATTTATGATTTATTATATGATTTAAAGGGTTTGATATTTTTTGTAATTGAATCAAATGGGAAATTAAATATTAATGTTAATATTTGTATTGACTATTGTTTATATGAGACGGGTAACTTAAAAAGAAGTGAAAATGAATTTCGATCAAGTATATATTTTTATAACGATATTCAATATGCTTCATTTGATATTATTAAATTATTATTTTCGAAAAAATTAGCTTTTATGCTAGATTTAAAAAATGAAAATGAACTTAATGTGGTACCCCTCTTGTTTGAAATAAAAAAGATATACCAGCACCCCATACTTTTATTTTTAAATGTTTTGATTACTTGCCTGATGTATCCGATGGTTTAAATAAAATGTTCATGTATTGTGACGAAATAGAATTGGGATTAGTTGGGGATAGTTGTGCAGAGTTGTTAGCAACAGAACCCATTCAATGGTCGAAGCAACGAAGTGGTGGTAATGGGGCAAATTTAAAAAAGATATTATAAGAGAAATTCATATTAACGTTAGAGATATTACAGGAAAATTAGTTCCTTTTGATTCAGGATCACTTACTATTGATTGTTTAGTACATTCATCATAATGCTTATAATTCAACTTGAAGAAAAAACGGTATTATGGAAATTAAATCTTATTTTTTAAATTATTCTTTTTCTCTTTGCAAATTAGTAAATAGTGGCATAGTTTTTTTGTGGAATTTAAATTCGGTTACATATAAAATATAAAAAATTCATTTCGAATTTTGTATACAATAAAAATTGATTTCTCTTCTATACAACAACCAAAAAAACAAATAAAGGATTAATTTCAATTTCTTCAGATACATCTTGCCGGTTCAAAACTTTTTTTTATTTATTAAAACAAATTGTTTCACATTGACTAAAAAACCTCATATTTCACTGAATGATGAAAAAAAGTATTCCATAAGAAGAAACTAAACAATCACTTCAGTTCTTTGTAGTATATGATAACCAAGAACCCTTAAAGTGTGAAGAAATTGACATACATTTAAATTTATTTGAAGAAGAAAATAACAATGTCTGAAAATAAATTATGTATCCGTTGAAGATTATACAAAGTTGTTAAATGGTGGAAATTGTGGAAAAAATTATTCATCATATTTTATTGTGAAAAGAAAAAGTAAAGAAATCCCAACTAAAAAATAAATTTTATTAAACGAAGGAGTTGGTTTACCCCCATGTTTAAATTTAGATTATTATTATCCTCCAAATAATAAAAAAAGGGAAAAAATAGATTCAAATGTACTACGTTTTTTACAAAATAGATAAACTTTAAATAAAAAAGGTTAAATAAAAAATAAAATGTTTTTATAAATCACAATCTTATTGGTGTTAGTTGGTATTTTTTTTAAAAATGACACGAAAACATATCGATATTTAAAGTGCACATCAAAATGTTTTATTCGCTTTATTCGTTTATTCGCTTTCTTTTTTAGATATATCAGTTTGTTTGATATGCAAATGTCCGGAATTTACGTCACACATACATGCATAATGACTTATTGGAGAAATGTGTATATCACTTCATTATTCTCGAACGAAATCCTTTAAAATCGAGAGATTTGGTGTTGTGGGAGAAACACGCACACGTGTTATTCACACTTTAGTGTTTTTATTTCATGAACGCAAAGATATATAACATTCTCTGATAACTCATTATGCATGTGTGACGTAAATTCCGGACATTTGCATATCAAACAAACTGATATATCTCAAAAAGAAAGCGAATAAACGAAAATCTTCAAAAGAAGTTACTTTATCATTTTAAAAGTTCTTCCAAATAAGACAATAAAAATTTTTGATGTCAGGTGCACTTTAAAAAAAATAAAAAACAGGAGATGAATAAGAAAAAGTCGAAAATAAATACAAAAAGGAGGTGCATTTGGGGCGGGAATGGCTTCCTCAGGTGTTGGGAACAGAATCAAACATTCTTAAAATTAATGTTTAAAAACTGATAAAAAGATGAGTGGAAAAAATTGAAGAAATGGAAAAACATGACATATTATTTAGTGAACCTTTACAATTTTTTACTTCATCACCCTATAACAACACGTTTGTTGAATGTCGTGAAACTGAAATTATTGAAACGCCTAATGATTTTAATTCGTCGGTATATACGTTCACAAGACACTGGAATGCTGTTGGATTAATGAAAACAAGTGATGCTAATATTTTGGCTACAGTATCAATTAAAAATGCTGCTGGAGTTTTATCACCTGCAGGATCGCCGTTTGCAACTACCCTGTTACCTCTTCACACAATGTGGAAAACAAAAGAATTAAAAATAAATGAAAATTTAATTACACCATCAGATAACTTTGCTCATCTAGTATCATATGTACAATTTTTAAAAGGATATAAAGATTCTAAATAGCTTAATTTAGCATATTTAGATACGGCGAGTCATATGAATGGTATCGTGGGTTTTGGTGATAATGCTAATCTCGTGAATATCGGGGGAAGACAAAGATCAGCTATATTGCAAAATCAAAGTATACATATGATAGATGATATTGATTGTTCATTATTTAGTGAAGGTGGAGCAGAAGTATATATTCCCACCATATATAAAGTTGAATTACGTTTAACACGTGCATTAAATGCAATTGTAATGATGGGTGCTCATCACGCTGATATGAATATTGCTGATGCAACAATTGCCCTAGAAGACTTTAAAATAAAAATTCCTATATTTAAACCGAAAGATCAATTGGCAGCTGCAATTAATACAGAAATGGTGAAACATAATAAAGAAACGTTATTTTATACAACCAATTATCGTAGTAATACTGAATCAGTAACCGCAGGGAGAAGATCACATCAACAGTGGCGAAGCTAGCGGTTATGCTAGTCATGCTCAGCATGACTAAAAAATTTCCCGAAAATATATAGTTTTGTTTGCTTTTATTTACTTTATTTGAAATCTCTCCTTAGAACTTTTAAGTCGTGTGCATTTCGAAGAGAACAAGTAATAATAGTTCACGCATATTACGCGGATATTCTCGCTCCTTATCCGGCCCTGATTGATCGGGCGTCTAAAATCCGCCGTCTTCGTTCCCAGGCTCTTTTGTTCAGCCTGGCCCCGGCCCAAGTCATGCTCTTTGTGAATAGCATGACCAGCCATATGAATAGCATGACCAGCCTATTTTAGACAAGCTGCAGGTCATGCTATTTTGGATGAGCATGACCATAGCATGATAGCCCAAAATATTAGCTTTCCGCCTGACCAACTATGGCCTGACTGCACAGCACGTCTGTTTAAGAAGATCCTTGATTTATCATGGCATCAACGAGCTCTGATTCGGTCCAAACAGTCCTTGTTTGTGAACTGCTTAGAAAACCGTTTTCGGATCGAAACATCAACGACAAAAATCTTCTTGTTGGACAGCGACCAATGCCGGATCTTGGCCATTCGTCTTTCTTTCGTTTTATTGGCAATGAATCGCAGTTGAAAATGTTTACCGAGAATTGTAAACCGGCAAACCATTGCAAAGATTCTCTCCAAGATGACTGGATGAGAGAAGCGGACAGCCCCGAAGGGCGAAGGACAGGAAAATATTATTATGCTGTGTTGACATTTATCCGTGAAACTCCGTAATATTAATCATTATGAAACGTTGTTTTTCTCCGATTTAAATAAATTCTATATCGAAATGATCACTTGAATCTGGCGAATTCAACGCTGTGCGTTTCGTCTACTTAAAAAGTGAATATCAGATGTTATATGAGAAAATGCGTAAGCGAGTAAAGTACCCCAAACTCGTCTTTAAATTAAAAACAAAGGACATGGCTTCAAGATCTATTCGACGTTTACCCGGTGATTCAATGCTTTTATGTCATTAAAGCGATATAATTTCGTAAAAGATATGTTTCGTATACCTTGCCGTTGATTTTTATAAATGTTTTGACACACGAAGACCTTCAATCGAACAGATATTAGAAAAAATAGCATTGTCGTGTTTACTGTTTACATTAAAATGTTGTCTGCGTGTCAGGCGTTATGCATTGGGAGGGCTGAGGGCGGGCTAGCCTGCGTGCGACGCCTGATTTTTCTTTGCAATAAAGCGAAACGGTCCAAAATATGAAATTTTATAAACTTCTGAGCTGAAAATTCACCGCTCAGAATGCAGGAAATGCCATTTACGGGAATCTATATTTTAAAATTTAGAAAACCATGCGCCTTCGGCGCTCGGATTATTAGTTAGCATGACCTCCCATTTGAGACCAGCTTAGCCACTGCACATCAACTCATCTATGTGTTTAATGGTAGCGTTCCCACACGTTTTTATATATTATTTTCACCTTTAGCTAATTGGAATGGATCATATACTCATAATATTTTTAATTTTACCTGGCCTAATTATGACAACGTTGAAGTTACGGTAAATAACGTTGTTGTTGGGAGAATAGAAAATCAGGCTGAAGCTTACTCAAAATTAGGAAGGGTATTAAATCGTAACAATTCAGAAATGCCTATGACATATAACGAGTTCGTAAACGGTTTTTCTATACTAGCATTTGATTTAACAGATAATAGAGACTCATCTTTTAGTATTACCTACAAAACTCTCGGGAAATGTTAATGTTGATTTTCATTTTGATCAAAATACTGTTGGAGCAGCATTGATTTTTATTGGAGAATTTCGAAATGAAGTTAAAGTAGGAATAAATACCCCAGCAAGATTATTACATGACATTTAATTTTCAACACTTGTGACAAAAGGTAGTGTAAAAAATATGAAGGAAACAAAATGAATTACGAAGTGAAAAAGAATAGAATAAATAAAGCAAAAATAAAAAAATAGTTATTAATCAAATACCCTTCAATATATAACATATTCTTTTATTTCCACCAATTTCACCTTATGCATAAAAAAATGAATGAAGAAAAAATAATGAAATTAAAAAAGAAGAAAAGAAAAATGATGAAATTAAAAAAGTTGACGAATTAAAAAATGGTGATTCAAGTGATGACGATTGCAGTAATGATGGAAGTGAAAATGATAGTGATGCTGCTAGCAATGATGTTAGTGATGGAATGAATAGTGAAAGCTCAATTAATTAATAAATTACAATACATTGCTAAAAATATTTCAAATAAAAAAAATTCTATCCGACTTTCCAGTGATAATAAATATATTTTAAATAAGTTTGCTAAGAACAAAATAAAAGAAAAAGATTTTAAAATATCATTATCCAAGGATTTTCGATTAATCAATATATATCAAAAAGCGTACAAATTAATTAACCAACCGATAAAAAAATGACAGAAGTAAATAAAATGCAATTTGTTAATCCGAGTAAATTAAATGAAATTCTAGATTTAAAATTCTAAAATTATTGCAAGGAATTAACAAAAAAAAGAAATTTGAAAAATGCAGAAAATTGATTATAATCAACTTACCACTGAAAGTATTGTTACTTTTTTAAAAAGACAACAAAAGATGAAAAGAAATAATGATTAAAAAAATAATGAGGTATAAGGTGATGATGATACCCCCCGCCACCAGTGAAAAAGAAAACACCAACTGAAACAAGTGCACAACACATAAGGGAATTTCTTGAAAAGAAAAAAATTAAAGGTAAAGATGTACTAAGAATTAACGATGTGAGAATAAATTATCATGATTTAATATATGATTTAGCTCATAATGTAAGCAAACAAAACATGTACAATCTTTCACAGCATAAACAGTCAGCTGCTTTGGAGAATTGAGAAAATTGCATATGCCTGCACATTATATACGAAATATAAAATTACGGCAACGTTATATAAATTTGGGGGAAAATAGTTCTTCGACTTCTGATTCTTCTGCTGTTGTTGTTTTACCACAATTGCTTCCTAAACGCAAACTACATACACCTCCTACGCGAATACCCGTTCCACGCACGACACCCTATTCAGTAAAACGAAAATGGCGACGACAACTGTCACCACGAGAATGATGAATTTACATTGTTTTTTAACAAAAAAAATTATTCATGAACGTGATTAATAAAATTGCTAAAATAAATAATTTTTTAAATAAATATTATTTGGGAACATTTCCTGAAAATATTTTTCCTAAGAAAATATTTTATCCCTCCTGTTGAATTTGGAATACTAACGAAACAGATCAAAGCGGTCAACGTCAACATTGGATTGCTTTATAGTTATGCCAAAGATGTATAATTATAAACGTGAATTTGGCATGATTATAGTGTAAAAATGGGATTAAAATTTCATCTTGTCCAAAGTAAATCCTTACAATCTAAAAATACTGCCTTGTGTGGAAATTGGAGTTTATTATATTTATACAATAAATGTCGTAATGAAATCGAAAATAATAATAAACAAAAAATGTTTAAAAATGAACGTATTAAAATAAAAAATTATATAAATTAGAAAAAAACTACGCTGTAGTAGTTAGAATTTATTATAAAAAATGTAAGAAAGAATGTAATAAGAATAATAACAATCAGTCATGTTGTAGTTTTAATAATGCAAATTTTTAATTAAAAAACACAATTACTTATTTACAGCGTTTATCTATTGTTTTTTATCCCGGTCAAAAATAGGGTTTAGAAAGAGCTTTAACCGCTGGTTTAAAAAAATCACCTATTCCCCAACCACCTTTTTGTCTTATTTTTACCCTTCTTTTTCTTTACCTAGCACCCAATCCTATTTGGGATAAAGCTATCGCAGCCAAGGGTCCAAAAAAAGCAAAACCTCCTTTTTGTCTTTTTTTTTTTGCTAAAGGTTTTAGTTCCCCCTTCTTATCTTCTTACCATGTTTTTAATAATAAAAACTAATGTTTATATAGGGAGAATGATTTTTCAAAAACATTTTATTAAAAAAAACAACTTTATTTTTGGAAAAAATTCATTTTTATTTTTTTTTACTTATATTACAAATCATAGATTATGGTTGATTCATTAGGAAATGCATTGGTTCTAATTCTACAAATTTCATAACCTTTTCTACAATTATCAAATACCAAATAACCATAGGGTTGATCATTAATTTCACATAATACTTTATTAAATCTATTTCTATTTATTTTTGTATTATCACAAATGGTATATATATTTTTATAATCACTTAAATTTTTAAACATCACATAATATTGACTATTGACACGTAAATTTCGCAATTTACCATTACCTCTATTCTATCAAGATTTTCTTTTGATGATGTTGCAATTAACATGGTAATGCGGAAAATACCCTTTTGACAATCAAGAAATTCAACAATAATATCTGTTTTTTCAACAAGAACTTTCTCCATTTCAGCGTATAGGGGTTGATAAATTGAATATAAATAAACAATTTTAACAATCGGCGGTGTAATCATTTTGTTAATATTTTTCAATAATTGTAATATCCAATATGTTTTTCCACTTTGACTAGGCCCACATAACGTCAACATAAAAGGGTGTTGTAAAGGTAATGACACATTGTTCATTTCAGTTACCTAAAAATTCATACGGAAATGTAGTAAAATTATTTTTAACAATACGTTTATTAAATGATTAATACGTTTATTAATTTTTTTTTTCATCAATAAAAATATGATTAAGTTTATCTTTACATATTTTATTTTGATATTTAATTTCCATGATCTGATCTTGATTTTTAACACATCGTATTAAGGACGAAAAATTCAATTTTTCTTTTAATTTTTCATTTTTTAAAGAAAATACTTTGACATGAATACATTCATGATTTAAATTAGTAATATAAGAATAACATTTTGGACCTGTTGAACAAAAACCTGTTATCCATTCATTTTTATTTAATTCATTAGTTAACTCTCCTAAATAATTACCCGTTTTAATATCAGCATAATTTTTTTCATTAGATATATAAATAACAGAATCCGTATCAAAATATAAAACGCGCTCGTTTAATTTATCAATTAATTCGTATAATTTTAAACGTTACAATATGCTTTTAGTATAGCCAACCTCCTGCACATGGTTAGCATCACGTGACCTAACGCGAGTTCATTGTAAATAGGCGACCGAAGGAGCAGGTTTTATGAATGAATCAGAGCCATTAAAGTGAACTTTTGTCCACCAAAGGAGCTGAATTTTACTGGAAATCTCAGTCAAAACTGGAGTAAATGGAAGAAGGAATTTAATCTGTACCTGACTGCGACTGAATCTCTCGATAAATCTGATGCTGTGAAACTCGCGACTTTTAACCGCGATTGGAGAAAAAGCCAGAGATTTATATTTACATTTGACGAAGAAGGTGATGATATGAAGTTGGAGATAGTCCTAAAAAAATTCGACGAATACATGTCCCAGAAGAAAAATAGCACTTACATGAGTTACAGGTTCTTTTCGTACAATCAAGTGGAAGGACAGTCCATTGATGAATATATCACTGAGTTGAAATGTCGAAGCGAACAATGTGAGTTTGGCGAGTTAAAGAATAGCCTGATTAGAGATAAAGTAGTGCTTGGCGTGAATAGCAAAAAAGTACAAGAACGGTTACTTCGAGAACCCGAATTGTCCCTGGAAAAGGCCGTACAGATTTGCCGTGCAGCCGAGAACATCAAGATGCAAACGAAGGAAATGAAAGGAGCTTCCAATTCAGAACTCGAAACGAACATTGATCTCGTGCGTAAAAATTCGACTAAAGAAGATGCGATTCCACCACGACAAAGGCGAAGTATTAAGAAGATTAAGAATTGTAAATATTGTGGCGGTGAGCATGAATATGGCAAATGTCCAGCGTACAAGCGCCAGTGCAATAAATGTGGAAAATTCAATCATTTTGCCTCAGTTTGCCAATCAAAATCCGTCAGGCATTTGGGGAGACATAGTCAAAGCCAGAGAGAGTTCAATTCATCAAGCAGCGAGGACGATGAATCCGAGTTTACCCTGTCAGGTGCCAAAGCAATAAACAGTAGCAACGAAGCAATTAAACAGGATCACATTTCACAGAGTTCTTCTGAGCCAGTGGTAAACAACATTGACTGTGAAGAATTTTTTATCAATGAGCTCGAACCTGAGCAATCCACCGATGGGAATAGATGGCTAACAACTCTGGATACGTCTGGAACTTCTGTATCTTATATGCTTGACTCTGGTGCTTAAGTAAATGTTCTTCCGGAGCGTACATGTATTTACAATTCCTTGTGAAAGAAACCAAGATTACACCGCACGAAGATTAAACTCACAGCATATGATGGCGGAAATATCCCTGTTAAGGGCACATGCATTGCCTTTATCACTAAAGAATCCAACAAATCACACCCAGTACGGTTTGTCGTACTACCAACCAAATCATCAGCCATAATTGGTCTTGAGGCATGTGAGAAACTCAATTTAATTAAGCGTGTTTTCAATGTCAACGACAAATATTCTCATCTCCTCGACAACTATACCAAGATGTTTTTGGAGACCTTGGGTGTTTTCCAGGTGAATAACACATAAATGTAGATCCTACCATCAAGCCTGTTGTCCATCCTGCCAGAAGGGTACCATTTGCTTTGAAGGAAAAACTTAAAGCCGAATTGAACAGAATGGTATCTCTTGATGTTATTGAGAAAGTTGACAAACCCACAGATTGGGTCAACAGCATCGTAATCGTGGAGAAATCCAATGTCTCCCAGAATATGCTTGGATCCTAAAGATCTGAATCGTGCTGTTAAACGCGAGTTCTCACAAATGCCTACAGCAGAAGAAATAATGTCTCGGATGTCTGGAGCCAAAGTCTTCAGTAAGCTTGATTCAAGTGCAGGTTATTGGCAAGTAAAGCTGGATGAAGCATCATCCAACTTGTTGGTTTTCAATACCCCATTTAGCAGATATAAAATCAAGAGACTACCCTTCGGAGTCCATTGTGCCAGTGAAGTTTTCAGCAAACGTATTTCAGAATTGCTTGATAGCCTTGAAGGAGTTGCTCATACAAGATGATATCATCATTTGGGGAACTGATCAAAAAGAGCACGACAACAACTTGAGCATGGTTCTAGACAGGATCAAAGCTTCTGGTTTAAAGCTGAATAAGAAGAAATGTGAGTTTGGTATTCGTGAAATTAAGTATGTTGGCCACATCTTCTCAGACAAGGGACTGTGTGTCGATCCATCGAAAGTTGAAGCAATTGTCAACATGCCCATTCCTCAAACTGTAGCAGAAGTACATCGTTTTCTTGGCATGGTTGCATGTCTAGGGAAGTTCATACCTGACCTCTCAACCAATACATCTGAATTAAGAAAATTGTTCGAGACAAAGAAGATTGGAACTGGACCGACAAGCATACACACCAGTTCAAAGCACTACAGCAACTAGTCACAAATAGTCCAGTTTTGAAATACTTTGATCCTAAATTGCCCATCAAGGTTTCCGTCGATGCAAGTAAGTCAGGACTAGGTGCAGCGCTTCTCCAGGCTCATGATGGAACATGGTGCCATATTGCTTATGCCAGTCGTGCATTAACTAAATCAGAACAGAATTACAGCCAAATTGAAAAGGAGACATTGGCGGTAGTTTTTGGAACAGAACATTTTAACCAATATGTTTATGGTCAGAAGTTTCTTGTTGAATCTGACCACAAGCCATTACAAGCCATCCTCAAGCGTAACATCAACAAAGCGCCTCCACGTATTCAACGCATGCTGCTCCGCTTGCAAAAGTATGACTTGGAACTATATTTTACACCTGGCAGTACAATTGCAGTAGCTGATACCTTATCCAGAGCTTTCTTGCCAGCATCTGTGCCAGTCACTCAATCTGTTTTTGACTACCAAGTGCATATGTTATTATCATACCTGCCAATATCAGAAACCAAATGAAAGGAAATCCAGTCTGCGACTGCAAGAGATTGTACACTTCAAGAAGTAAAGCAGTTCATTGTGAATGGTTGGCCAGAAAATAAAAGCGCTCTTCCAAGAGAGGTGATGCAGTACTTTCAATTTCGGACGGAACTATCAGTTGTAGATGGCCTGATATTTAAAGAAGACCGAGTGATCATACCATCAGTCATGCATAAATAAATAAAACAGAAACGCCATCAGGGACATCTGGGCATCGAAAAGTGTAAGGCGAGTGCCCGCCAAGTGGTATTTTGGCCAGGAATCAATGCTGAAATTTCTGAAATGGTGTCACATTGTGGTGCATGCATTGAGAATCAATGATATCAACAGACAGAGCCTCTTATACCACACAAAGTCCCTACCGAACCATGGTACAAAGTTGGCATGGACTTATTTTCATACAGGAACAAGGATTATTTCGTAATTGTGGACTACTTCTCGAACTACCCAGAAGTATGTTCCCTGAGTGATACCTGCAGCTCTACTATTATATATCATACAAAATCAATTTTTCCACGTCATGACATTCCAAAAGTGGTAGTGTCGGACAATTGGCCTCAGTTTGTGGAATTCAAGCAGTTCATGCAGTTTCTTGGATATTCAAACATATAACTTCAAGTCCCAAGCATCCTAAATCGAATGGTATATGGCTGAAAGTGCTGTAAAAATCATCAAGAAACTATTCAAGAAAGCACATTGTCAAGATGAAGATCCCTTTCTCGCTCTCCTAGCACATCGATCCACACCAAGTACCAACGATGAAAGATCTCCTGCCAAGAAACTGATGGGTAGAAACTGAGAAGAATGGTTACCAAACAAGATGATGTAAATGATCTAATGTAAAGTTCCAACCAGCGCATCAGGAGAAAATTAAGCAGTATTATGATAGAACAACCAAGCAATTGCCTGATATTCCTGTGGGGTCTACAGTTCGCATCCAAGGTACATGGCCGTTGAAAGCAAAAGTCCTTAAAAAAAGCAATTACTCCAAGATCATTTGTCCTTGAAACAGAAAAAAGGGACAGTACGTCGAAGAAATCGTCAATACCTACTATTGACAAATGAACAGTTTGCCAGTTCACCTGCTGATCAAAACATCCCATTATCCGAGACCATCTGTAGCAGTGCCGCTCCAAGTTATACAACTGAAGTGACACCGAATGATACTCCTATGGAAATCTTAGAGAACAGCAGCTCATCTTCTGAAAAGCTCATCTTTCAACAAAGTTCTCCTACCGTCTCTTATCGGGAACACTTGCGAGTGTCTGTAAAACCATGCACCAAAGCGTTTTGGCTTTAACGATTAATATCATCATACAATATGGATGTCAGCCTGACTGAGTATCTGAACCATAACCTTTTCATATTATCTTATGTTTTGTTAGAAAGGGGGATGTTACAATATGCTTATAGTATAGCCAACCCCTGCATATAATTAGCATCACGTGACCTAACGCGAGCTTATTGTAAATAGGCGACCGAAGGAGCAGGATTTATGAATGAATAGAGCCATTAAAGTGAACTTGAAACAAACGTGAATAAGCAGTGACAAAACACGCGATGATTACATTTCCCGTTTTTAGCGGTGATGATGCATCATCAATTTTTTCATATGTACAACGTAATAATGATTCTTTATAAAATCCATTGATGTTAATTTTTACTTTTATCATTTGCTATATTTAATAATTCTTCATATCGCTTAAAAACACACTTGAGTATTGTTTTCGTTTTGGGCGAATTTTCCCCATAATGAATTTAAAAACGTTTTTGCAACGGTTCTTAATCCGGGATTTTTCTCTATTTTTTCTTTTATCCAAATAAACATTTTCATTTTTTAAATAATCATTACAAAATTGTGTAATTTAGCATCATTTTTACTTCCATCAGCGTTCAAACAATCCACAGGAGGTACCCCTGAAGATTCTTGTTTGATTTTTAAAAATCGATTAACGTATTGTGAAAAAAAATTTTCTTTACGTTCAAAATGATATATTTCGTAAAGAGCTATTCTTTTATATACCCTTTGTCTATAGCAACATTAATCTCAATACTCGTCCAAGTACCTTGTAAGTATCGATCGCTTTCACTATGTTCACATTTATCACATTTATCCACAGCACATTTATAACATAAGGGAAATAATAATTTCCCCTCTATCAGCAAAGAAAATATTTTGCGGAGGTAAAATACAATATTTTATAAACCAAATATGTTCTTGATTTCTATTTTATCACAATCTTTTTCAAGCAAAATAGTAGGATGACCGACGGGAAAGTTAAAACGTTTTGTACAAAAGGGTATAGGGACGTAAAATCTAAACAACGTATTTTTTCATTTGGTTTTGTTTCTTTAAATAAACATACGGGGGAAGTTCTCCCGCCATATAGGACATCCCGTGGTGCTAAGGAGATATAGGGATAAATGTTTCTTTTCTTTTCAGTTAATTGTTTCTGTACCACATCTCAATTAGTTTGTAACCTGCATTTTTTATTTCCAATGAAAAACGTTGTGTATTCGCATATAACTAACTAATGTTTCATGTGTAAGAGCATTTAATGCATACCCGTGATAAAAATATCCATGAAATTGATATATTGTATTATCACAAAACCCATCGACAACGTGTCCCAGAATTTTTTTCCCCATTTAGTGAACATATATATTCTAATCTCCCACCTAATTCTCTATTAATTTCATCTAACCAATAGCTATTAAACTTTGATTTACATTCCCCCTATACCCCAAATTCCTACCCAATTTTTTAACTAATTCACCTTTTTTTTAAAAATTAATTCTATACACTTTCAACGCTAAATTAGCAATGGTGATACAATTCTTTGCGCAGAAGGGTGCTACATGTCCGATTTCCTCTAACATTGAAGAAAATTTAACACTAGGATTTAACGCTTTCTTAAAATATCCACATCACTACTACAATAATAATAAATTTCTTTTCGAAATATATATTTCTCTTGCTTTTTTTCTAAATACCATTTTTCAAATTCATTATACGTGGTTTTATTCATATGTTCCGTATCGAAAATTTGTTATCTACAATTTCACCCTCATAAGTCAAATCATAAACATAATACGGGTGAAACCTCTTACATTCTCCTTTGAGACCCATTGCTTTGGGAATATCGGCTAATTTCATACTTGAAAACAAATAACTATCTAGTATTCTAATATTTTGTTCTTTAATTATTAAACTCATTACTTTAGTTCCATTCATTATAGTATCGGGTAATATATTTTTATTTCTCTTAAAATATTTTAAAATAAAAATAGTATCAAATCTACCACCGTTATGAGCTATCCAAACGGAATTATTTTGCTCTAGCATAAATTCCCATAAAGTTTCAATAACATTTTTATCAAAAATAAATTGTGTATTACCACAACAACTAACTTTTTCAATAGTCTTATCTATAATTTCTCTATCCTCTTTGTTTATTTCAAAAATTGTATATATTTTTTAATTCATTATGTTGACATTTTTTACATACTTTTTGGACAATACAATAAAAGTGAACGAGCAAATTATTTTTATTTACTTTTGTCTCAAAATCAAACAAAATAAAGTAGGATCTTTTTCTTTCTTAATATATTCAAATGAAAGGGGTTTCATATAACAATAGTGGGGATGTTTCATATATTTATCACAATGATAACAAAATCGTTTGGTACAATCATGATTAACTGATTTATTGTGTAAAATGAAAAAGAATCGAGGACAAATTTTGTTACAGGTCTTACAAAAAAAAAATAAGACCACTTTGAGAAGGTTTAAAAATGTTATTAGTTAAATGATTTGAAAATCTAACATCATAGAAAATCATACCGCAATTACCACATAAAATTTTAGTATTTTTATCTTTACATTTATTAGAATGTTTATAACAACGTGAACAAGTTAAATTACTTCTACATACGTAATTATCGATATATTCATGTCGTGTAAGATTACCCTCACTATTAGTTCGTGAATCATAAATTATATTATTGTTATGAGTGTCAGCGTAAACTAAAAAATCAACACCCTGTTTTTTAAATAATTATTATAAACAATCATAAACTATGTAGCATTAACATTGCCCTCGGCCATCCCGCATTCCCGATATACACATCGAATTTCTTCACAAGTAAATAATTCATCAATGGATTTATTTGGATTTCTTTTCATTTTATCATATTTTTCATCTTGGTTTAAAAATGATAAACCTACTAATATTGCTAAAGCAAAACAACAATCTTTCAAACGAAACATACGGTCAAAAGTGCAAATTTACGGTCATATTTTTTACATACTTATTATAAATTTATTTCCTCAATAACCTATTTTCTTATTTGTACTTATTCCTGAGGGAAAACTTTGAATTATTACCGCACTATTCCATCCGTTAGCTGTTATTTCTCTATTACTCAGCATATGTTTTTCAAGAACATTAAAAAAATATTTAACATCAATATCGGTAGTATAGGATATGGGGGTACCGGCACACCCACAGAATTCAGACAACATCTCAAGGCTAACATCACGACCAACCAGACGTCCATGGCATCGAAATTGCATTTAAATACCATGGACGTCGGTTGGTCGTGATGTTAATCTTGAAAATATTGTGTGAATTCTGTGGGTACGCCGATACCCCCATATCCTATACTACTCTACGGTAAAGACGTCAAGAATCACCCACCGTAGGGTCAACTAACTTTACAACAATTCAAATGTGGTTAACATCAAATTACTTTTTATCGACACCGTTTTATAAAGTGCCCTGCGAATGGACCATACCAAGGGCGTCTGGTAACAAACTGATGAGACCTTGAAATCGGTATGAGTTCTGTGGTAAAGACGACGAGAATCGCCCACTGTAGGGTCAACTAACTTCACAACAATTCAAATGTGGCCAACACCACAATACGGTGACCATGGCGTTTAACTCGTATCAGTGGGTGTATTGTCATCGTTTTCCACAATATCTTTATGGCCATACGCATAGGAGTCAATGCCGTTGTCTTTGGAAGCAGTTATGGTGTGTATTATATGGACAACCTCAACCAATTAGAGTACTACGGTAAGAACTATGACAAAGCCGTCAAAAACATTCGGTCAGCGGTTGAGGCCAAAGCGAGTGTCATTAAGCATTTACCAAACGCTGACATAGACGACTATACATTCGAGCCATCTACCACTAAAGACGGACGTGTGAAAAGCGTCAACATATTTGATGTCGGTGGAGACGGTATATGGTGGACGTGACTATAGTCGTTTCAACAAGCGCGGCGGACGTGAGGTCACAGTGTTTTTCTTAGCAGCAATCGCGGTGTTCCTATTAAGCGTTTAACAACCCAGAAATGTTTTTGTGACCGTACGTATACGAGTCCACACCATTGTTCAAGATGTACCTTTTGTCATCGAAACAGGACAACCATGACGTTTAACTCGTATCAGTGGACGTATTGTCGTTTACCACTTCACCGTCCTGTTTTTAAGTAATGATCGCACATATGTTTCGACGTTATGATTCCACCTGACAATAAACCCAAGAAAGGTATAGATAAGGTGTTACGATAGCAATTATACTTATAACTTGTCCTTTTGTAGCTCGTTATTTAGTTCGTCTGAGTTTTCGATAGCGTCTAATCCACCAAGTAGATTAGCGAACTTACTGATGAGCATGTCAGTGATGAAAGCGTTCGCTTGATCCAACCTCTTTTGTTCGTATTCACAGTAAATTTTATTGATAACTTTTGTGGATTCTTTTTTAATATAACTTTCAGGTTGACTTACCTCACCGTCATTGGACAACCTAATTAGTTCAGCTCTTTTCATCACGTTTTCAGCAACTTCATCGTTTTCTTGTAAGTCTTCAATTAGCGCTTCAATCGCGGGCTTTTCCTCACTTTTGCGTTTCACCATTACATTAACACATATTTTATTATTGTACAACAACTTTGTAATCATACGGATGTCTCAACATAATTTCAAGCCGTGAGTACTTGCGGTCTTTTAATGTGTTTACAATCGACAATTCTTCCTCTTTGATAACACCGTTAAGGTAGTCGCTCACAATAACTTCATATCGGTCTAGCTTGGGCAATAAAAACAGACGAGCTTACTAATGTTTTCTCTGTACGGTTTAGCGATCGAAGTTAGTTGTTGCGTGATCACATGCAATGACGGACAATAATAATAATAATAATAATAATAATTACATTTGTAAAGCGCAAATTAGCATAAAATGTTCATATGCGCTGTTTACAGATAATGTTCGAATGAAAAGTAAAGTGAAACTCAGAAGTCATAAAATAGTAGTAATACGTAGTAATAAACAATCAATTAAAAGCTTTCCTGTAAAAATATGTTTTCAAGTGTTTTTTTGAAGGTGGTGATAGACGTTATATTCCTAAGAGAGGATGGTAGAGAGTTCCATTCTTTGGGGGCAGCATAAGTGAATGTTCTAGCGCCAAGTGTCGGTCGAAGTTTGGTTGAAGGAGGATCCAGGAGAATTTCATTATTAGATCGGAGGTTATAAGCAGATCTTTTCTTAATAGTAACTAAATCAGACAAATACTTAGGGGCAAGTCCGTGGATCGCTTTAAAAGTAAAAATGAGAATTTTAAAGGGTAATCTAAACCTAATTGGCAGCCAGTGTAGTTCAACACTAAAAGCTAAATTGACTAATTGACTGGTTGGAGTCTTAACGTCCTGTCCGCTCGCACAATCGTCTAATACAAGGTGTTAGTACATTTTAAAGTGTTTGTTATGTACTTGAGAATAGCATCTACATTGTCTTGGGAGCAGTCCACTGCAATAAAGTCAGGATCGTGTACGTATTTCCAATCATGGTACGCTTTATTCCATTGGAAAGTAGGGAAAATCAACGCGATGTAGTCAAATTTACCGCAATACTCAGACCCTAGTGTGTCAAGAAGGTAACGTGTCTTGCCACAAGATGTCATTCCAACAATTAGCATATTAAATGGCCTGTCCATTTAATCACACCGATTTAATACTGGATTGACCATTATTCATAAAGTTGACTAGCCCATCACTCATCGCAAATATCTTACACATAACGTCAGCAGTCGTCGCTTTCTTAGTAATTTCAAGAAGCACACCGGATTGTGTGTTCACAATCTTTTTACCGGTGGCTACAACGTGGTTGTCTTGAACGCCGCTCAGGTCGATAACCAGCGCGAAGCAGTCTTTGTAAAACTTTTGTACGGTCATAAATTGGTCATGTTCGTCCAACCCAAACAACCGCTTCGCTTCAGACCATAATTTAGTCTTTGGAATGCCTTGTGAATAGACACTATTTGGCACACCTTCAATGTTTGGATAAACGAATTCTTCACCGTTCGTGTCTTGTTCACAAATAACAACACAATTGATGTCATGGACTTTCTTGGCAGATTAATGTTCTCGTTACGGTCGTGTCTTTGTCCCATTCAACACTTTTCATTACGTGATGTGTTCATAGCTCAAACTACGGCAACTTGCATATACCCCGACGTTATTTCATCAGCGTGTGCACCAGCAACACACACACATGCACAATGCGTCTACGTTGGAGATAAAATAGATGGTGTGATAACTACACACCAGACACATTTTAATGTAACATAATAATGTATATGGCTAGTCTGCCGGCAGTGGCGTATCAAAAGTGAGTCGCTTCTCATTGCTTGAACCCATGCATAAGCGGACTTCTGCGAAGACAGTATATTATATAAATCCCTTGCGCCGCTTGATTATAAGTCCCAGATGAACTTTGCATCGCTTAATTAACTCTCTGACGAAGGGACAAGTTATTTCGGCTGCACACTAACAATTCAGAGTATTTCGGATTTCAATGATTTGTATTTCTCTGCTCACACAGCACAGCTTGTTTGTATCACATGCGTTCCCTAATTGGTTGAAGATTTATACAATAGTCATTAACATAAATTTGTATAATAACAATCTTCAAATATTTCATGTTTGTTAAGCCTCTTATAAAGTCATCCCAAGAGCATGCTAGCAACTCGCTATAAGCGAGTTAACATTAGATACCATCCACCTATAAGCTCCATAATCGTGGGACCTGAGAATGGAGCTTACAGAAGCTTGTTGAGCCGAGACGGATCGATGGGATCTAATGCTGACCCACTCGCGCAGCGAGCTCTAAGCAAGTACTGCGCAGTTGGTCATATTGCGATTATAGCTATAGCGATAAGATTAAGAGACCTAAAAGAAATTCAGTATGTGAATGTATACCATGTGTATAATTTACCTCTTTAATACATGAATGCGACGGAACGATCTTCATTTTTATCCGATACGCTTCTCGCAGCCTGTATACGGCCATTGTATACAAAACTACAGAAACTTTATAATTCTTGTGAGAAAAATAGATTACATCGCATCCTCGAGTTATACCCACAGGCTGCCTTTGATTAAACTTGGCACCACACATCTCGTTTTCCTACACGTTTTTTTGTTTTTTAGTTTGCAAGGGACTTTATTATTAGCTCATGTGTACTTTCATTTCTTTTCAACTTTTTGTTTCCTACCGCTTTACTCCAACATAAAGATGGTCACTGACTTGAGTATTAAACCTGGCTGTCATTACATCCTTGACTAGTACGTTCTCTCTTGCATGTTTGATGATTAACTGTAAAAATAGCAAATGATTTAACATTTTCGCATCTCATTAAATATCAGTTTGTTTATCACCCGTGTATTTTATTTGCTACTTTCAACTTGCGTCACATTTTGGCATATATAATAAATATGTTATTTTATTTCATCACGTTTCACCCTGATGAAGCCTGAACGGCTCCGTTTCGAAACATCACTTATTTCATTACTATACGTCTTATTATATCTTGTTGTCAATAAACCTGTTCCTGGTTGTTTCAACAACATATGCCGCTCTTCAACGCGAAAAGTTGACAACTTGCTACAAGGTAGTCACCAACAAGCCTGTTAAAGCTTGGTGAAACAACAGCAATGCATATTATAGCTTGTTCCCGCTTGTTACAATGAGCTCGGTGCTCCAACAATTTGTAACGAGCCTATGCGATTTATACCGGTGTAGCGTATTCACTCATTTCTGGAACCGCTTCCGTCTTCATATATACTATATTATTCAATATCTAAGTCATGACTTTTAGAAATAATGAAAATGAAACGAAGACTGAATAAAATGAAAATGAATTTATCTATTTTCGTCTTTATAATGAAAAGTGTGAATTGTTGCATGAGTGACTGACGTTCATCGACGGCCTCAGTGTTTGTCAGTCACCAACAATAGTCTTTCTCAAGACTACAACAACCTAGATGACGATACTCCTGGATTCAAACCATTTACGTTGTACTTCATTGTAGCAATGTTTATTGCGAGGATTTACAATATTTTATTTCGTGATAATATTTGAAAATTTATAATCTGACTGGGGCAGGCGCCGTACTTTTCCAAATATTTTCCTAATATTACCGTGTGAATTATGTAAATCCTCTCTCCGGTAAATATTGATTTAAAGCTTTCCGTATACGAGAGATAGGATTCTCAAACTCATTAATAATTCATGAGCTAATTATCCAATAATAAAGACCCATCTAGTCACGGGATTGCATTTGGATGTAATAGATCAAACACGAGTTTGAGTGTTTCATCAGGGTTTCCAAACACGAGAAAACAAATGAAAACCGAGGGCGTAGCCCGAGGTTTTTATTGTTTTCGAGTGTTTGGAGTCCCCTGATGAAACACGACAAACGAGTGTTTGATCTAGCTTCTCAAACGAGTATTCCTTTACCGATTTGCTCCCATAGCGATTTTATTTTAATATGTAAATTAAGAAATGTGATCCAGTTCACTAGGAACTTTCCTACAGGTTTTCATTGGGTATCAAAACTCATGCATGTGATGCGGTATACGTTCATGGATTGGCTATGATAATTCATGAATTATTAATGAGTTTGAGAAAACTAAGTCAAACACCGTGTCTCAGAACACTACAATACATTTGATCGGTATACGTAATTAGGATATTTGAGGAAGATCACAGTGATCTTCCTCAAATATCCTAATTACGTATGCCGATCAAATAAATGTATTGTAGTGTTCAACTATTAACATAACCCTCCCATGAGAGAATATCATCCAATCAAATATAACCTATACTTGTGTTCATTTGAGAAGCTATTTAAACAACTCCAGCTCGTGTCCCACCGGGATATCCAAACACTCGAAAACAATTAACAAAAACACTCGCGCTACGCGCTCGTGTTTTCATACATTGTTTTCTCGTGTTTGGATATCCCGGTGAAATACTCGCTGTCGTTGTTCAAATATTACATAGTAAACTGGTGTATTGGTAATAGCGCTTTAAACTGACTAAGAATCCGCCTCCTTAACGTAATATCCAGTGCTATATAGGCAACGGCAGCCTGTATATTAGATCATTGCTTTACCATACTTCGCTTTTCTAATTCGCAAAGGCACCAGCATATTTTCACCAGACTGAAATAGCCCAAATTGTTGACCGATCGACATTGCTTGTATTGTATAATAATAATATGATCAAAGAATCTAACCAGTATTTTAAAAATGTTGGTTGATACCAGTGAAACGGACCGGAAATGAGTTAGCTCACGGTGTACCGGAACACAGAATATTGCATCATTGAAATGTTGGGTTTAGAAGTAAGGTAGTATTTCCTTATTTCAGGACTAGTCGAGTTTTATTTGGGTTATGTTTACAGTTTTTTGGATCCTGTTCTGCTTTTGAATCCTGAAAAAATAACTTTGATGAAACGTATGACGTAGTCTGTGTCCATTGTTTACCGGTACACGGTGATCATGCCCGGAAATGTTACTGTAAAAATCGCAGCTTTAACTGATAAGGGGTGCACCGGCCCCCGTCATTCTTTAGATCCACCATTGCTGAGAGGTAATTATGCATCATTTGGTTCACCAAACCTAGTTCGCTCAGTGTTTATGAAATCATGACGCTTTCGATTCTTCACGCTGCAGCAATATTGTTTTCAAGTCTTGGTGAGTAACAGTTCTACTTACACTTGGTGTTATGCAAATATTCTAGCTTGTTATAGAAAAATAAGAATATCGGTTGCCCACAGCCGTTCAACGTAAACAGTCTTGGAAACTATAATTTATAGCAAGCGGCATTACCCAAAATTAGAGATAATATATTATTCAATTTGATCATCAATACAATGTAAATATATGTACATAAAGAAGATAAACTCGAATTACTGTACAAGGATATTTTAAGGAGCTATGGATTTCCGGCCGACATCAAGTTCGCTGACACACAACGCTTCCTCAACTGATGCATATAGGTATAGAACCTTCACCTGCACTTGTCTATGGCTTCACTATCATTGTATTTAACTTTTACGTCAATGATAGTTCCACGTTTTGGAATAAATCGCAATAATTTATCTAAATGTAATACATTTAGATAAAATCAGTATATCCTAAAACGATCCGTTCGGAGACATTTGTGCGGTAAACTTTTCCATCTATTTCCATTCACAGTACCGTAGCAAGTCAGATTCGGTGGTAATTTCTGGTGATCAAACAGGAATATAGGTGTATGAAAGGTTTAATCGTTAGCGACTTTGAAAACTGATTAGGCCGTTCCTTACTAAGCTCAAAGAGGCAAAATTGCTAGTATTATAATCTGATTGACAAATCATTTAGCTTTCATTTCGTAATGGTATATAGTCCTGATTATTCAACAGCAATGAAATTTACTGTGTAAAAATTTATAATTAAGCCATTAGTAGCGAAACATATAATTGGTGGAAAATCCACAAATTATATAATGGAGGATTTAAGCCGTGTTATATACGTTTAGTTTACACTTGATTTTTGCAAAATATCAACGAATCCCAACCAGGAAGTTTAGAAAATCAATTAAAATGTCAGCTCGCCCACGATTCATTGTTTCAAAAGCAGTATGCATGTCGGAATAATTTAGTGTAGTTGCAGGGTGCATTATCTATACCTAGGAGTACTAGAAATACGTATACAGAACAATCCCTCGCGCGTCTACTGTTTGAATTTTTGGGTTGTGATAACAATTCTAGTTAGGATTAGGATGAAGTACTTGCCCATTTTCAATCGATGTATGCTGACCGTTTGGTGGGCACTTTTCACGTTATGATGTTGCCGGATATTTCACGACGAGTCGAATTACGAGTATTGTGCACATGCGACTACACGAGGGGAACACGCGGCCAGAGGTTAAAATCGGTTTCGGGCTCGTCAATTACTCTTGACTCTTGATATCGATTATGATTGATGTCTTGATGTAAAATATATTTGAAAGTCTTCAGGTTATCGACGTGGTTGCTCATGATTTGACGTGTAGTAAGTGGAAAGACCTGAAATGTTCCTTATAGCTATACGAAGTTACGCAACCCTGAAATATCAAGCACCTTTCGTGTTGTCAATACAATCGGTGTGATTTTACTGTTTATAGCTACAAATCATCACGAAGTTTAATGAGTAGGACTATGCTAGCTACTTAACTAACATTCATGTAATATTGTGGCATCCTAACTTATACAACAATCTCCCTTGATGAAGACACTAGATTGGAGTGTCGAAACGTTGGGTCATGGATAGTAACTATAATTTTAAAGTTACGTTCAAAGTTAGTTACTTTTTAAAGTTAATTTTTAAAGCCAGAGTTGCATCAAACTATGTCTGATTATCACCTAATTGCGTCGGGAAATTATTTGTTGAATTATGCACATAATAAATCTTTTGTCAGACATCTGGAAAATTACCAGTTTTAGTTAACAAATAAACACATAACATGCAGGGTGAACGCTATCAGTTCTGCTATGACTCGCTACAGTTCATTGTGAGACAATTTGATATTGTCAAAAATAACCTTTATATAGTTAACTCAAAATTTCAACTTATCTAAATCGTATTTCAGTTTAATATTAGAAGATTCATGCAGATAGTCTTTCAGTGTCGAAAGTTGTTCAATTTAATAGTGTAGATCGCGCGAAACCATCATATAAACAAAAAATCAACAAATGAATGGAGTTTCTTGTATTTATTGTCTAATTGACCATCTTGGGAAATATTATCGATATACAGTCAAATATTGTAAATTGTTTGCTACTGAATCTGTAACGAGACATATACGTAGCTACTGCTAAAACAGCAGTCTCGATATATATGTATATCTTTATCAGATAAATATTAAATGTGACTTGTAGCTTGGCAAATTCAATTTATTATATACATGTAGATATCGACTAAATACTAGAATTCCTGCTATTCAGAAAAAATGATATCTTCACATGAAAACAGTACGTGCCACGTGGTGACTGAATTACTTTTTCTTGTACTTTAATTCACTTCAAAACGACTTTGAGTAAATTAAAAGTAGTAAGGCAAAAAAAGTTAAATTAGAAAGTTAAATTACTTTTTAAAAACACTTGAAGTAAAAGGTAAAAGTACAATTAGATAACTGTAAGATACATTGCCTGGTAAAAGGGAAGTCCGAATTATTTAATATATTAATTTATCTATATTTCTTCGGTATAGTTTAATTCGGTATATCACATGAAATAGCACCAAAATGGTTTAACGAAATATTAACTGAAACTAAGATGTCAATATATATATATATATATACAGTATGTACTTATAGGCAGCTCATTGCTTTTTTCCTGTGGGAAGCTATTCCAAAGAACACTAGCACCCCGTAGGTAAAACTTTTTTTAATTGCCTCCTACTGAGGTCGAGGAATAAACATTTTATAATTTGAGCCACGTAGATTGTGATTATGTATTGCATTTGTTTGAACAAATTTCTGGAAAAGATATTCAAGAACCAAATTATTGAAGGTTTTATACATTGTAACACCAAAGTGCTGATAACGTCTCTCGTCAAGAGTGGACCAGCCTAACTCAGACAATAAATCAACTGGTCTAATAGAATAATCAGCAAGAGATTGAAGTTGTTCAAGTTTAAGAGCCTCTACCTAGATTACCCCATACACCATCACAATAATCAAATTGTGTTAGTGTTAAAGATTAACAAAAATAATCAAAGTTGATTGGGGAAAATAAGGTTTAAGTCTTCTTAATGCACTGATAGCTTTGGCAACTTTAGAAACAACATTCGAGATATGGACGTCCCAGGAAAGAACTTTGTCAACTTCAACCCCTAAGCATTTGTAACTCTTTCTCTCATTGTTCTGTGACAATTTATAGCAATGTTAGGATCTTCAGGAATCAAGGCCAGTTTATACCGTGTACCAATGAACATACATTTGGTTTTTAGAACATTTAAGCTAAGTTTTTTAGCACCAAGCCATTGTTTTAGAATTATCAAATCATTGTTCATTTCTGAGTATTTGCTCAGGATTTTAATTAGCATAAGTTAAAGTGGTATCATCAGCATACAAACGACCCACAGAAGAGAGTTTGCAATTTGGAAGGTCATTTATATACAGTAAAAATAACAGAGGGCCTAAAATAGAACCCTGTGGGTAGCCATATGTTATTTTAGAACTTTCGGACGGGACATTATTTACAATCGTAATTTGCGATCTACTGTATGAGAGAGTTAATTACGAAATAAATCAACTGTCTGTACCCGAAAACCATAACATGCTAATTTTTTTATAAGAATTTCATGGTCAATTATGGTTAAGTCTACAAACAAAACCCTCCAACTGTTAACGTTTCTTTAGAACCATATTGATATGTCTTCAGATTGAAAAAGCTTCGATCCACGGCCTGGGGATGACCATTTGTGATTTAAATCACCACACCGTTTAAACTTGCCTTTGTCAGTCACAAACAGCGACTTGATCCCATAATCTTCAGAGTTATGCTCGCGAGCCAAGTTCAAATTCATCGGAGCTCATTTTTTATTAACTCCCGACGTTTCGACGATCAAGGCTTCTTCAGTGGGAAATGAATGTTATCGGGATATTGAATGTTAATATACAATGGCCGATATTTCTTCGCATCGATCAATTTTATATTTTCGCCTGAATTTTCCATCATCGTTGTAAGTCGGCTAAGCAACACACATATCAAATTTTAAGCCAATTTGGTGAATTATTTCCTACATTTCTAAACATGGTGAATTTTGACCTTTTTGACCCACAAGCATAGAAAGTATTGTCTTTGTGATGTATAAATAGCTTGCGTATATATTTAAAAGTATGAGTTCCCGTGCGGGTGGACCGGTGCGGGTGGGATCTCTGCAGAGACTCTGCTGAAGGTAACCCTTATACCGTAACCTCTCGTTGAGGGGGGTAGGGGGAGCAGAGAAGGGGGTTCATTTTTTCTCACTGACCATTTTTTTGCTTATTTGTTAAACTGTATTTACATTGATTATTTTCAATTTTCGACGCTTTTTCTTCGATCATTTTCAATTTACCTGTGATTGCTTATTAACTCTTTCCTGACAGGCTGAAAAACATCCAAAATTGAACCACCTCTTTGTTCTATTGATATCTCTTGAAATAAATAACTGTTGCGAAAGCTATACATTTTGTGAAAGCCCAATAAACCGGCTTTTACTTGTGCTTTTAAATTTCCCGAACAAAACACATTATGTTAATATAAATTAGCATTAATTATCATAAATCAGGTTGAAATATTTACATTTTTCTAGAAAAAGCCATCTTGCACGCCAATGTCAGCATCTTGAAAACTCAAAATGCCACCAATCGCAGAGTTGTTTATGAAATCAAATCAAACTTGGCGTGTGCGTTCATCTCATATTCCTGGCACTTGTCGAATTTCAATCTTTAATCTTGCGTTACCGTGCCGTGTTTTTCGATTGACGACTTTGCGGGTCTTCTACGATCCATTTTGACTGGCCGGTCAGGAAAGAGTTAAAGATGGCCAATGTGTTATGCAAACTGACAAATCGACAATGTTCTGCAGTGTTCAAATCCTGACTCTCAAATGTTATCCGAAATAGCTTTTTAATTCAGCTTTAGCAAAAGCTGATTTTCGAAATTTTTATTACCAATGCGCGCCCTTGATGGTGTAAAAATTCGCCCAGTAGCATGACTGAACAGACGCTCACATGCAGCGCTAGCTGGCCATCAACGCAGTGTTTCATTTAACAAAGAGAGGTCATGTTTAAGGTTATAATCGATGACGTACGCTGACTAGCTTGACAAATATTTCACTAGTTGTAACAGTTCAGGGGAGGGTCGCGCTCAAAAAAGAAAGCATGGTCTCGACATCATTTTGTAGTTGTTGCTTCTGTTGCACTTGCGCCACTGCGAGACACCAAATCCGCTGCTTGTAGTTTTCGTTTGATATACTGAAAGTAGACAAATCAACAAAATTGCCATTTGTCTAATTATTTTCAATGTAATTATTTCAATATAATTAATATTTCTACGACTATTTATATACCCATTAATCCCGTTATTCCTGCATCTATATGTAACAGACTAAAGTAACTTAAGTAAGTAAGGTTTAAGTAATATATAACATTACAGTAATTACAGAATCTGCAACAGCACGTTGTTGGCATCAACAACATATGTCAAAATAAAAACAAACATCATACATGGTCACGACACAATGTAAATTGTATTTATCACTATATCACATGGAGTTTTGTCACTTTTAGTGTGTGCATTATTTTTAATCACTTAATTAATTATGTAAAATAAAGCGCTATAAAAAGTTAAAAATAATACAATGAAATAATATCAAACATATTAAAATTATAAAATATTAAACCGTGTAAAACTATTGGCTTTCTCCAAAACAGATGTGTTGTTTGTCAACTCTTTGCGCAATTTTGGGTGTAAACAGTGTTGGAAGAAGATAGCCCATGTAAGCATTATTTTCCATCTGAATAATATCCAGTGCCTGAGCAAAATACCGCATGAATTTGCGGTATTCTTTCAAAAATCGTATTTCAGCAGGACTCAATCTTAACAGATGTATATCATTATACCAGTTTGACAAAAATTCTGTTTTTTTCACCATCGTATAATATTTTAATTTTTAACATGATAAACAAAGAAAAATTAATACCAGCAATAAAATTGATAAAATCATTAAAGTTTCCTTGGAAAAAACATTATACTGTTGCAAGCACTATGCGATCTTCTAGTGAAAAGTTAGTTATAAATAAAAAGGTTATCAAACAACTTCTCACCTTGGCAATTTCAAATCGTTGCGCAATGGGAATCGTCCCCTTTTAGGCTCTGGTTGGTTTCTCCAACAGATTTTCGACAAACCTCGAATTTTTTAAAAGGTTTCTGCAGGTTATTTTAAAGGTAAGCTGTTTCTTTCTCGTTTTACACTTCGTTTTTGTTAAGTGAGAGTGGTTTCAGTTGTGTATTCTCAGTTGAAATAATATTTGTTTGACCATGAATTTGTTTCGATCATGATGTTGTTCAGGTGATGGACAGTGGGACACAAAGAATGTTTTCGAATGATCTTATCGTTCGGTTGACTATAATAATATCGGTAATAATATTTTGTAAATTGAGTTATTTTCTCTCTCTCTTTTCAAGTCTATCTGCAGCGTGTCAACATGTGTTCACAATTCACCAACCAGTAACCATCTAATGGTATCAAGCTATCAGCAGATATTGTATCTTATAAATGAAGTACATGCAGTACCTTGCATGATGGATTGTTTAACACTCTCACCAATAAAATTGCCTTACCAGTGTTTCATATAGCCTGGACCCAGTTTATAAGGTTGTTTTGAGTAGTAACCAATTTACTATATTGAAATAACTAAGCCGCAAATTACATTTAATATTTAAACTGTCAAATCTGGAGACAGTATGAGTTAACGCAAGCTCCGTAACCCGAGCAGGGGTTTTTGTAATCCGAGTAAAGTTGTAATTCCTGGGATAAGAGTTGGAGTAAAAATCGAGATTTGACTATTACTAAAAATTTATAAAATATCTAAATAGCAGTGACAGACAAAAATGTTTGAACTCACGTTTAATACTAACGCTTTTTGTGATACAAATGCAATACTTTGTTTGGGTAAATGTTCTCTTTGTCTTGTATTTCAAATTGGTCTTCGATGACGGGGGTTGTCAAATGGAAATATAAGGGTTGAAAACTTTTTCATCCCCTCATGAATGAAGGCATACTTTCAGGACCACCCTGGCCTTGATAACAGTCGAAACTGCGAAGTTTTCACTGCGACGTTTTCAACATTTGCTAAGTATTGGCCGAGATAATGTTCAAAATCTACGACAAATCGCACATCTGCAAATACACGGCGTGCGAGGTCTGGGGACCATGCAGAATAATTATTGCAGACACGTATTTCTAGTACTTAAATCAATCAATGTACTACAAAAAGACATTAATTATAACTAAGATGATTGCTCAGTAAGTTTATTGATTATTATTGGAATCTAATTATACAAACAAAAAAGGAAAATAAATGGGAAAAAAGAATTAACAAAAATCGTGCTGTGCCAGCTATACATTATATACATACACCCACAAGTGGTCGATGCCACCTAGAAGACACAAAGCTGTGTACACACAAAAAGCATGCACCCATGCAGAACAGGTCCATGCCACTTCGAAAGTATACATGCAAAGCATGTGACCCATAATAAACCAATGCCACCTCGAAAATACAAAAGTGTGTCCAGAACTAGAAAATTATTATTAGGCAAACCTTGAAAATACACATGCACAAAGCATTTATACGCAGTAACAGGGCCGGCCGCCTCGAAAATACATAATGTGCCAGGAGCACGCCATTGTTTTCAAAGAGAACAATAATAACTTGATGTCTCACATTGCAAACTTTTTCTTTTCTTGTAACTGCGTCGTTAATATCATTTTCAATTCAATTTTCTTATTAACGGAGCTTTGATATTATAACTGCATAGATAAAAGTAATCTTTCGAAGTGGCATGTCCCTATCTCAATCCTTTTCACTGTGTTTTCTTTCAACACTTAGAGTCGCTAGTCTCATTGTTGACTTCTGCGTTTTAATTGGTTTAACAGCTGTAATCTTTCCTATCTTTTTTCATTCTGACTCCTTCCTCTGTTCGCCAGATAGAAATCAATGACTTATGTATATTTAACCATAGTGCTTTGCGATCCTACAGTGCTGGAAATGGTTTGGTATGTTATCGTTAACACGAAACCTGTATTTGATAGCTTCTATATTTAACAAACGTAAACCACCACAAGTGTTGCTCAGTACGAAGATATGTCATCTGATTTGCGAATCACGCCATCTTTTAAAAAAGCACCATTTAGTTGAAGTGCATGCACCTAACCCACAATTTTTTCAAACAAACAAATTATTGTGTTTTATGAGGTACTGTACCTCATCGTAATTTGTTTTGATTTGGTGAATCTCCGATGTTCTACGTCACGTTGAAAACATCGAAAATAGAGGTAAAAGCGCCGCCATTTTGGACAATGGCCGAGTTGCAAGGGTTGCAAGTTACTCGAATTACTGTACAAGGATATTTTAAGGAGCTATGGATTTCCGGCCGACATCAAGTTCGCTGACACACAACGCTTCCTCAACTGATGCATATAGGTATAGAACCTTCACCTGCACTTGTCTATGGCTTCACTATCATTGTATTTAACTTTTACGTCAATGATAGTTCCACGTTTTGGAATAAATCGCAATAATTTATCTAAATGTAATACATTTAGATAAAATCAGTATATCCTAAAACGATCCGTTCGGAGACATTTGTGCGGTAAACTTTTCCATCTATTTCCATTCACAGTACCGTAGCAAGTCAGATTCGGTGGTAATTTCTGGTGATCAAACAGGAATATAGGTGTATGAAAGGTTTAATCGTTAGCGACTTTGAAAACTGATTAGGCCGTTCCTTACTAAGCTCAAAGAGGCAAAATTGCTAGTATTATAATCTGATTGACAAATCATTTAGCTTTCATTTCGTAATGGTATATAGTCCTGATTATTCAACAGCAATGAAATTTACTGTGTAAAAATTTATAATTAAGCCATTAGTAGCGAAACATATAATTGGTGGAAAATCCACAAATTATATAATGGAGGATTTAAGCCGTGTTATATACGTTTAGTTTACACTTGATTTTTGCAAAATATCAACGAATCCCAACCAGGAAGTTTAGAAAATCAATTAAAATGTCAGCTCGCCCACGATTCATTGTTTCAAAAGCAGTATGCATGTCGGAATAATTTAGTGTAGTTGCAGGGTGCATTATCTATACCTAGGAGTACTAGAAATACGTATACAGAACAATCCCTCGCGCGTCTACTGTTTGAATTTTTGGGTTGTGATAACAATTCTAGTTAGGATTAGGATGAAGTACTTGCCCATTTTCAATCGATGTATGCTGACCGTTTGGTGGGCACTTTTCACGTTATGATGTTGCCGGATATTTCACGACGAGTCGAATTACGAGTATTGTGCACATGCGACTACACGAGGGGAACACGCGGCCAGAGGTTAAAATCGGTTTCGGGCTCGTCAATTACTCTTGACTCTTGATATCGATTATGATTGATGTCTTGATGTAAAATATATTTGAAAGTCTTCAGGTTATCGACGTGGTTGCTCATGATTTGACGTGTAGTAAGTGGAAAGACCTGAAATGTTCCTTATAGCTATACGAAGTTACGCAACCCTGAAATATCAAGCACCTTTCGTGTTGTCAATACAATCGGTGTGATTTTACTGTTTATAGCTACAAATCATCACGAAGTTTAATGAGTAGGACTATGCTAGCTACTTAACTAACATTCATGTAATATTGTGGCATCCTAACTTATACAACAATCTCCCTTGATGAAGACACTAGATTGGAGTGTCGAAACGTTGGGTCATGGATAGTAACTATAATTTTAAAGTTACGTTCAAAGTTAGTTACTTTTTAAAGTTAATTTTTAAAGCCAGAGTTGCATCAAACTATGTCTGATTATCACCTAATTGCGTCGGGAAATGATTTGTTGAATTATGCACATAATAAATCTTTTGTCAGACATCTGGAAAATTACCAGTTTTAGTTAACAAATAAACACATAACATGCAGGGTGAACGCTATCAGTTCTGCTATGACTCGCTACAGTTCATTGTGAGACAATTTGATATTGTCAAAAATAACCTTTATATAGTTAACTCAAAATTTCAACTTATCTAAATCGTATTTCAGTTTAATATTAGAAGATTCATGCAGATAGTCTTTCAGTGTCGAAAGTTGTTCAATTTAATAGTGTAGATCGCGCGAAACCATCATATAAACAAAAAATCAACAAATGAATGGAGTTTCTTGTATTTATTGTCTAATTGACCATCTTGGGAAATATTATCGATATACAGTCAAATATTGTAAATTGTTTGCTACTGAATCTGTAACGAGACATATACGTAGCTACTGCTAAAACAGCAGTCTCGATATATATGTATATCTTTATCAGATAAATATTAAATGTGACTTGTAGCTTGGCAAATTCAATTTATTATATACATGTAGATATCGACTAAATACTAGAATTCCTGCTATTCAGAAAAAATGATATCTTCACATGAAAACAGTACGTGCCACGTGGTGACTGAATTACTTTTTCTTGTACTTTAATTCACTTCAAAACGACTTTGAGTAAATTAAAAGTAGTAAGGCAAAAAAAGTTAAATTAGAAAGTTAAATTACTTTTTAAAAACACTTGAAGTAAAAGGTAAAAGTACAATTAGATAACTGTAAGATACATTGCCTGGTAAAAGGGAAGTCCGAATTATTTAATATATTAATTTATCTATATTTCTTCGGTATAGTTTAATTCGGTATATCACATGAAATAGCACCAAAATGGTTTAACGAAATATTAACTGAAACTAAGATGTCAATATATATATATATATACAGTATGTACTTATAGGCAGCTCATTGCTTTTTTCCTGTGGGAAGCTATTCCAAAGAACACTAGCACCCCGTAGGTAAAACTTTTTTTAATTGCCTCCTACTGAGGTCGAGGAATAAACATTTTATAATTTGAGCCACGTAGATTGTGATTATGTATTGCATTTGTTTGAACAAATTTCTGGAAAAGATATTCAAGAACCAAATTATTGAAGGTTTTATACATTGTAACACCAAAGTGCTGATAACGTCTCTCGTCAAGAGTGGACCAGCCTAACTCAGACAATAAATCAACTGGTCTAATAGAATAATCAGCAAGAGATTGAAGTTGTTCAAGTTTAAGAGCCTCTACCTAGATTACCCCATACACCATCACAATAATCAAATTGTGTTAGTGTTAAAGATTAACAAAAATAATCAAAGTTGATTGGGGAAAATAAGGTTTAAGTCTTCTTAATGCACTGATAGCTTTGGCAACTTTAGAAACAACATTCGAGATATGGACGTCCCAGGAAAGAACTTTGTCAACTTCAACCCCTAAGCATTTGTAACTCTTTCTCTCATTGTTCTGTGACAATTTATAGCAATGTTAGGATCTTCAGGAATCAAGGTCAGTTTATACCGTGTACCAATGAACATACATTTGGTTTTTAGAACATTTAAGCTAAGTTTTTTAGCACCAAGCCATTGTTTTAGAATTATCAAATCATTGTTCATTTCTGAGTATTTGCTCAGGATTTTAATTAGCATAAGTTAAAGTGGTATCATCAGCATACAAACGACCCACAGAAGAGAGTTTGCAATTTGGAAGGTCATTTATATACAGTAAAAATAACAGAGGGCCTAAAATAGAACCCTGTGGGACGTCATATGTTATTCTAGAACTTTCGGACGGGACATTATTTACAATCGTAATTTGCGATCTACTGTATGAGAGAGTTAATTACGAAATAAATCAACTGTCTGTACCCGAAAACCATAACATGCTAATTTTTTTATAAGAATTTCATGGTCAATTATGGTTAAGTCTACAAACAAAACCCTCCAACTGTTAACGTTTCTTTAGAACCATATTGATATGTCTTCAGATTGAAAAAGCTTCGATCCACGGCCTGGGGATGACCATTTGTGATTTAAATCACCACACCGTTTAAACTTGCCTTTGTCAGTCACAAACAGCGACTTGATCCCATAATCTTCAGAGTTATGCTCGCGAGCCAAGTTCAAATTCATCGGAGCTCATTTTTTATTAACTCCCGACGTTTCGACGATCAAGGCTTCTTCAGTGGGAAATGAATGTTATCGGGATATTGAATGTTAATATACAATGGCCGATATTTCTTCGCATCGATCAATTTTATATTTTCGCCTGAATTTTCCATCATCGTTGTAAGTCGGCTAAGCAACACACATATCAAATTTTAAGCCAATTTGGTGAATTATTTCCTACATTTCTAAACATGGTGAATTTTGACCTTTTTGACCCACAAGCATAGAAAGTATTGTCTTTGTGATGTATAAATAGCTTGCGTATATATTTAAAAGTATGAGTTCCCGTGCGGGTGGACCGGTGCGGGTGGGATCTCTGCAGAGACTCTGCTGAAGGTAACCCTTATACCGTAACCTCTCGTTGAGGGGGGTAGGGGGAGCAGAGAAGGGGGTTCATTTTTTCTCACTGACCATTTTTTTGCTTATTTGTTAAACTGTATTTACATTGATTATTTTCAATTTTCGACGCTTTTTCTTCGATCATTTTCAATTTACCTGTGATTGCTTATTAACTCTTTCCTGACAGGCTGAAAAACATCCAAAATTGAACCACCTCTTTGTTCTATTGATATCTCTTGAAATAAATAACTGTTGCGAAAGCTATACATTTTGTGAAAGCCCAATAAACCGGCTTTTACTTGTGCTTTTAAATTTCCCGAACAAAACACATTATGTTAATATAAATTAGCATTAATTATCATAAATCAGGTTGAAATATTTACATTTTTCTAGAAAAAGCCATCTTGCACGCCAATGTCAGCATCTTGAAAACTCAAAATGCCACCAATCGCAGAGTTGTTTATGAAATCAAATCAAACTTGGCGTGTGCGTTCATCTCATATTCCTGGCACTTGTCGAATTTCAATCTTTAATCTTGCGTTACCGTGCCGTGTTTTTCGATTGACGACTTTGCGGGTCTTCTACGACCCATTTTGACTGGCCGGTCAGGAAAGAGTTAAAGATGGCCAATGTGTTATGCAAACTGACAAATCGACAATGTTCTGCAGTGTTCAAATCCTGACTCTCAAATGTTATCCGAAATAGCTTTTTAATTCAGCTTTAGCAAAAGCTGATTTTCGAAATTTTTATTACCAATGCGCGCCCTTGATGGTGTAAAAATTCGCCCAGTAGCATGACTGAACAGACGCTCACATGCAGCGCTAGCTGGCCATCAACGCAGTGTTTCATTTAACAAAGAGAGGTCATGTTTAAGGTTATAATCGATGACGTACGCTGACTAGCTTGACAAATATTTCACTAGTTGTAACAGTTCAGGGGAGGGTCGCGCTCAAAAAAGAAAGCATGGTCTCGACATCATTTTGTAGTTGTTGCTTCTGTTGCACTTGCGCCACTGCGAGACACCAAATCCGCTGCTTGTAGTTTTCGTTTGATATACTGAAAGTAGACAAATCAACAAAATTGCCATTTGTCTAATTATTTTCAATGTAATTATTTCAATATAATTAATATTTCTACGACTATTTATATACCCATTAATCCCGTTATTCCTGCATCTATATGTAACAGACTAAAGTAACTTAAGTAAGTAAGGTTTAAGTAATATATAACATTACAGTAATTACAGAATCTGCAACAGCACGTTGTTGGCATCAACAACATATGTCAAAATAAAAACAAACATCATACATGGTCACGACACAATGTAAATTGTATTTATCACTATATCACATGGAGTTTTGTCACTTTTAGTGTGTGCATTATTTTTAATCACTTAATTAATTATGTAAAATAAAGCGCTATAAAAAGTTAAAAATAATACAATGAAATAATATCAAACATATTAAAATTATAAAATATTAAACCGTGTAAAACTATTGGCTTTCTCCAAAACAGATGTGTTGTTTGTCAACTCTTTGCGCAATTTTGGGTGTAAACAGTGTTGGAAGAAGATAGCCCATGTAAGCATTATTTTCCATCTGAATAATATCCAGTGCCTGAGCAAAATACCGCATGAATTTGCGGTATTCTTTCAAAAATCGTATTTCAGCAGGACTCAATCTTAACAGATGTATATCATTATACCAGTTTGACAAAAATTCTGTTTTTTTCACCATCGTATAATATTTTAATTTTTAACATGATAAACAAAGAAAAATTAATACCAGCAATAAAATTGATAAAATCATTAAAGTTTCCTTGGAAAAAACATTATACTGTTGCAAGCACTATGCGATCTTCTAGTGAAAAGTTAGTTATAAATAAAAAGGTTATCAAACAACTTCTCACCTTGGCAATTTCAAATCGTTGCGCAATGGGAATCGTCCCCTTTTAGGCTCTGGTTGGTTTCTCCAACAGATTTTCGACAAACCTCGAATTTTTTAAAAGGTTTCTGCAGGTTATTTTAAAGGTAAGCTGTTTCTTTCTCGTTTTACACTTCGTTTTTGTTAAGTGAGAGTGGTTTCAGTTGTGTATTCTCAGTTGAAATAATATTTGTTTGACCATGAATTTGTTTCGATCATGATGTTGTTCAGGTGATGGACAGTGGGACACAAAGAATGTTTTCGAATGATCTTATCGTTCGGTTGACTATAATAATATCGGTAATAATATTTTGTAAATTGAGTTATTTTCTCTCTCTCTTTTCAAGTCTATCTGCAGCGTGTCAACATGTGTTCACAATTCACCAACCAGTAACCATCTAATGGTATCAAGCTATCAGCAGATATTGTATCTTATAAATGAAGTACATGCAGTACCTTGCATGATGGATTGTTTAACACTCTCACCAATAAAATTGCCTTACCAGTGTTTCATATAGCCTGGACCCAGTTTATAAGGTTGTTTTGAGTAGTAACCAATTTACTATATTGAAATAACTAAGCCGCAAATTACATTTAATATTTAAACTGTCAAATCTGGAGACAGTATGAGTTAACGCAAGCTCCGTAACCCGAGCAGGGGTTTTTGTAATCCGAGTAAAGTTGTAATTCCTGGGATAAGAGTTGGAGTAAAAATCGAGATTTGACTATTACTAAAAATTTATAAAATATCTAAATAGCAGTGACAGACAAAAATGTTTGAACTCACGTTTAATACTAACGCTTTTTGTGATACAAATGCAATACTTTGTTTGGGTAAATGTTCTCTTTGTCTTGTATTTCAAATTGGTCTTCGATGACGGGGGTTGTCAAATGGAAATATAAGGGTTGAAAACTTTTTCATCCCCTCATGAATGAAGGCATACTTTCAGGACCACCCTGGCCTTGATAACAGTCGAAACTGCGAAGTTTTCACTGCGACGTTTTCAACATTTGCTAAGTATTGGCCGAGATAATGTTCAAAATCTACGACAAATCGCACATCTGCAAATACACGGCGTGCGAGGTCTGGGGACCATGCAGAATAATTATTGCAGACACGTATTTCTAGTACTTAAATCAATCAATGTACTACAAAAAGACATTAATTATAACTAAGATGATTGCTCAGTAAGTTTATTGATTATTATTGGAATCTAATTATACAAACAAAAAAGGAAAATAAATGGGAAAAAAGAATTAACAAAAATCGTGCTGTGCCAGCTATACATTATATACATACACCCACAAGTGGTCGATGCCACCTAGAAGACACAAAGCTGTGTACACACAAAAAGCATGCACCCATGCAGAACAGGTCCATGCCACTTCGAAAGTATACATGCAAAGCATGTGACCCATAATAAACCAATGCCACCTCGAAAATACAAAAGTGTGTCCAGAACTAGAAAATTATTATTAGGCAAACCTTGAAAATACACATGCACAAAGCATTTATACGCAGTAACAGGGCCGGCCGCCTCGAAAATACATAATGTGCCAGGAGCACGCCATTGTTTTCAAAGAGAACAATAATAACTTGATGTCTCACATTGCAAACTTTTTCTTTTCTTGTAACTGCGTCGTTAATATCATTTTCAATTCAATTTTCTTATTAACGGAGCTTTGATATTATAACTGCATAGATAAAAGTAATCTTTCGAAGTGGCATGTCCCTATCTCAATCCTTTTCACTGTGTTTTCTTTCAACACTTAGAGTCGCTAGTCTCATTGTTGACTTCTGCGTTTTAATTGGTTTAACAGCTGTAATCTTTCCTATCTTTTTTCATTCTGACTCCTTCCTCTGTTCGCCAGATAGAAATCAATGACTTATGTATATTTAACCATAGTGCTTTGCGATCCTACAGTGCTGGAAATGGTTTGGTATGTTATCGTTAACACGAAACCTGTATTTGATAGCTTCTATATTTAACAAACGTAAACCACCACAAGTGTTGCTCAGTACGAAGATATGTCATCTGATTTGCGAATCACGCCATCTTTTAAAAAAGCACCATTTAGTTGAAGTGCATGCACCTAACCCACAATTTTTTCAAACAAACAAATTATTGTGTTTTATGAGGTACTGTACCTCATTGTAATTTGTTTTGATTTGGTGAATCTCCGATGTTCTACGTCACGTTGAAACATCGAAAATAGAGGTAAAAGCGCCGCCATTTTGGACAATGGCCGAGTTGCAAGGGTTGCAAGTTACTCGAATTACTGTACAAGGATATTTTAAGGAGCTATGGATTTCCGGCCGACATCAAGTTCGCTGACACACAACGCTTCCTCAACTGATGCATATAGGTATAGAACCTTCACCTGCACTTGTCTATGGCTTCACTATCATTGTATTTAACTTTTACGTCAATGATAGTTCCACGTTTTGGAATAAATCGCAATAATTTATCTAAATGTAATACATTTAGATAAAATCAGTATATCCTAAAACGATCCGTTCGGAGACATTTGTGCGGTAAACTTTTCCATCTATTTCCATTCACAGTACCGTAGCAAGTCAGATTCGGTGGTAATTTCTGGTGATCAAACAGGAATATAGGTGTATGAAAGGTTTAATCGTTAGCGACTTTGAAAACTGATTAGGCCGTTCCTTACTAAGCTCAAAGAGGCAAAATTGCTAGTATTATAATCTGATTGACAAATCATTTAGCTTTCATTTCGTAATGGTATATAGTCCTGATTATTCAACAGCAATGAAATTTACTGTGTAAAAATTTATAATTAAGCCATTAGTAGCGAAACATATAATTGGTGGAAAATCCACAAATTATATAATGGAGGATTTAAGCCGTGTTATATACGTTTAGTTTACACTTGATTTTTGCAAAATATCAACGAATCCCAACCAGGAAGTTTAGAAAATCAATTAAAATGTCAGCTCGCCCACGATTCATTGTTTCAAAAGCAGTATGCATGTCGGAATAATTTAGTGTAGTTGCAGGGTGCATTATCTATACCTAGGAGTACTAGAAATACGTATACAGAACAATCCCTCGCGCGTCTACTGTTTGAATTTTTGGGTTGTGATAACAATTCTAGTTAGGATTAGGATGAAGTACTTGCCCATTTTCAATCGATGTATGCTGACCGTTTGGTGGGCACTTTTCACGTTATGATGTTGCCGGATATTTCACGACGAGTCGAATTACGAGTATTGTGCACATGCGACTACACGAGGGGAACACGCGGCCAGAGGTTAAAATCGGTTTCGGGCTCGTCAATTACTCTTGACTCTTGATATCGATTATGATTGATGTCTTGATGTAAAATATATTTGAAAGTCTTCAGGTTATCGACGTGGTTGCTCATGATTTGACGTGTAGTAAGTGGAAAGACCTGAAATGTTCCTTATAGCTATACGAAGTTACGCAACCCTGAAATATCAAGCACCTTTCGTGTTGTCAATACAATCGGTGTGATTTTACTGTTTATAGCTACAAATCATCACGAAGTTTAATGAGTAGGACTATGCTAGCTACTTAACTAACATTCATGTAATATTGTGGCATCCTAACTTATACAACAATCTCCCTTGATGAAGACACTAGATTGGAGTGTCGAAACGTTGGGTCATGGATAGTAACTATAATTTTAAAGTTACGTTCAAAGTTAGTTACTTTTTAAAGTTAATTTTTAAAGCCAGAGTTGCATCAAACTATGTCTGATTATCACCTAATTGCGTCGGGAAATTATTTGTTGAATTATGCACATAATAAATCTTTTGTCAGACATCTGGAAAATTACCAGTTTTAGTTAACAAATAAACACATAACATGCAGGGTGAACGCTATCAGTTCTGCTATGACTCGCTACAGTTCATTGTGAGACAATTTGATATTGTCAAAAATAACCTTTATATAGTTAACTCAAAATTTCAACTTATCTAAATCGTATTTCAGTTTAATATTAGAAGATTCATGCAGATAGTCTTTCAGTGTCGAAAGTTGTTCAATTTAATAGTGTAGATCGCGCGAAACCATCATATAAACAAAAAATCAACAAATGAATGGAGTTTCTTGTATTTATTGTCTAATTGACCATCTTGGGAAATATTATCGATATACAGTCAAATATTGTAAATTGTTTGCTACTGAATCTGTAACGAGACATATACGTAGCTACTGCTAAAACAGCAGTCTCGATATATATGTATATCTTTATCAGATAAATATTAAATGTGACTTGTAGCTTGGCAAATTCAATTTATTATATACATGTAGATATCGACTAAATACTAGAATTCCTGCTATTCAGAAAAAATGATATCTTCACATGAAAACAGTACGTGCCACGTGGTGACTGAATTACTTTTTCTTGTACTTTAATTCACTTCAAAACGACTTTGAGTAAATTAAAAGTAGTAAGGCAAAAAAAGTTAAATTAGAAAGTTAAATTACTTTTTAAAAACACTTGAAGTAAAAGGTAAAAGTACAATTAGATAACTGTAAGATACATTGCCTGGTAAAAGGGAAGTCCGAATTATTTAATATATTAATTTATCTATATTTCTTCGGTATAGTTTAATTCGGTATATCACATGAAATAGCACCAAAATGGTTTAACGAAATATTAACTGAAACTAAGATGTCAATATATATATATATATATACAGTATGTACTTATAGGCAGCTCATTGCTTTTTTCCTGTGGGAAGCTATTCCAAAGAACACTAGCACCCCGTAGGTAAAACTTTTTTTAATTGCCTCCTACTGAGGTCGAGGAATAAACATTTTATAATTTGAGCCACGTAGATTGTGATTATGTATTGCATTTGTTTGAACAAATTTCTGGAAAAGATATTCAAGAACCAAATTATTGAAGGTTTTATACATTGTAACACCAAAGTGCTGATAACGTCTCTCGTCAAGAGTGGACCAGCCTAACTCAGACAATAAATCAACTGGTCTAATAGAATAATCAGCAAGAGATTGAAGTTGTTCAAGTTTAAGAGCCTCTACCTAGATTACCCCATACACCATCACAATAATCAAATTGTGTTAGTGTTAAAGATTAACAAAAATAATCAAAGTTGATTGGGGAAAATAAGGTTTAAGTCTTCTTAATGCACTGATAGCTTTGGCAACTTTAGAAACAACATTCGAGATATGGACGTCCCAGGAAAGAACTTTGTCAACTTCAACCCCTAAGCATTTGTAACTCTTTCTCTCATTGTTCTGTGACAATTTATAGCAATGTTAGGATCTTCAGGAATCAAGGTCAGTTTATACCGTGTACCAATGAACATACATTTGGTTTTTAGAACATTTAAGCTAAGTTTTTTAGCACCAAGCCATTGTTTTAGAATTATCAAATCATTGTTCATTTCTGAGTATTTGCTCAGGATTTTAATTAGCATAAGTTAAAGTGGTATCATCAGCATACAAACGACCCACAGAAGAGAGTTTGCAATTTGGAAGGTCATTTATATACAGTAAAAATAACAGAGGGCCTAAAATAGAACCCTGTGGGACGTCATATGTTATTCTAGAACTTTCGGACGGGACATTATTTACAATCGTAATTTGCGATCTACTGTATGAGAGAGTTAATTACGAAATAAATCAACTGTCTGTACCCGAAAACCATAACATGCTAATTTTTTTATAAGAATTTCATGGTCAATTATGGTTAAGTCTACAAACAAAACCCTCCAACTGTTAACGTTTCTTTAGAACCATATTGATATGTCTTCAGATTGAAAAAGCTTCGATCCACGGCCTGGGGATGACCATTTGTGATTTAAATCACCACACCGTTTAAACTTGCCTTTGTCAGTCACAAACAGCGACTTGATCCCATAATCTTCAGAGTTATGCTCGCGAGCCAAGTTCAAATTCATCGGAGCTCATTTTTTATTAACTCCCGACGTTTCGACGATCAAGGCTTCTTCAGTGGGAAATGAATGTTATCGGGATATTGAATGTTAATATACAATGGCCGATATTTCTTCGCATCGATCAATTTTATATTTTCGCCTGAATTTTCCATCATCGTTGTAAGTCGGCTAAGCAACACACATATCAAATTTTAAGCCAATTTGGTGAATTATTTCCTACATTTCTAAACATGGTGAATTTTGACCTTTTTGACCCACAAGCATAGAAAGTATTGTCTTTGTGATGTATAAATAGCTTGCGTATATATTTAAAAGTATGAGTTCCCGTGCGGGTGGACCGGTGCGGGTGGGATCTCTGCAGAGACTCTGCTGAAGGTAACCCTTATACCGTAACCTCTCGTTGAGGGGGGTAGGGGGAGCAGAGAAGGGGGTTCATTTTTTCTCACTGACCATTTTTTTGCTTATTTGTTAAACTGTATTTACATTGATTATTTTCAATTTTCGACGCTTTTTCTTCGATCATTTTCAATTTACCTGTGATTGCTTATTAACTCTTTCCTGACAGGCTGAAAAACATCCAAAATTGAACCACCTCTTTGTTCTATTGATATCTCTTGAAATAAATAACTGTTGCGAAAGCTATACATTTTGTGAAAGCCCAATAAACCGGCTTTTACTTGTGCTTTTAAATTTCCCGAACAAAACACATTATGTTAATATAAATTAGCATTAATTATCATAAATCAGGTTGAAATATTTACATTTTTCTAGAAAAAGCCATCTTGCACGCCAATGTCAGCATCTTGAAAACTCAAAATGCCACCAATCGCAGAGTTGTTTATGAAATCAAATCAAACTTGGCGTGTGCGTTCATCTCATATTCCTGGCACTTGTCGAATTTCAATCTTTAATCTTGCGTTACCGTGCCGTGTTTTTCGATTGACGACTTTGCGGGTCTTCTACGACCCATTTTGACTGGCCGGTCAGGAAAGAGTTAAAGATGGCCAATGTGTTATGCAAACTGACAAATCGACAATGTTCTGCAGTGTTCAAATCCTGACTCTCAAATGTTATCCGAAATAGCTTTTTAATTCAGCTTTAGCAAAAGCTGATTTTCGAAATTTTTATTACCAATGCGCGCCCTTGATGGTGTAAAAATTCGCCCAGTAGCATGACTGAACAGACGCTCACATGCAGCGCTAGCTGGCCATCAACGCAGTGTTTCATTTAACAAAGAGAGGTCATGTTTAAGGTTATAATCGATGACGTACGCTGACTAGCTTGACAAATATTTCACTAGTTGTAACAGTTCAGGGGAGGGTCGCGCTCAAAAAAGAAAGCATGGTCTCGACATCATTTTGTAGTTGTTGCTTCTGTTGCACTTGCGCCACTGCGAGACACCAAATCCGCTGCTTGTAGTTTTCGTTTGATATACTGAAAGTAGACAAATCAACAAAATTGCCATTTGTCTAATTATTTTCAATGTAATTATTTCAATATAATTAATATTTCTACGACTATTTATATACCCATTAATCCCGTTATTCCTGCATCTATATGTAACAGACTAAAGTAACTTAAGTAAGTAAGGTTTAAGTAATATATAACATTACAGTAATTACAGAATCTGCAACAGCACGTTGTTGGCATCAACAACATATGTCAAAATAAAAACAAACATCATACATGGTCACGACACAATGTAAATTGTATTTATCACTATATCACATGGAGTTTTGTCACTTTTAGTGTGTGCATTATTTTTAATCACTTAATTAATTATGTAAAATAAAGCGCTATAAAAAGTTAAAAATAATACAATGAAATAATATCAAACATATTAAAATTATAAAATATTAAACCGTGTAAAACTATTGGCTTTCTCCAAAACAGATGTGTTGTTTGTCAACTCTTTGCGCAATTTTGGGTGTAAACAGTGTTGGAAGAAGATAGCCCATGTAAGCATTATTTTCCATCTGAATAATATCCAGTGCCTGAGCAAAATACCGCATGAATTTGCGGTATTCTTTCAAAAATCGTATTTCAGCAGGACTCAATCTTAACAGATGTATATCATTATACCAGTTTGACAAAAATTCTGTTTTTTTCACCATCGTATAATATTTTAATTTTTAACATGATAAACAAAGAAAAATTAATACCAGCAATAAAATTGATAAAATCATTAAAGTTTCCTTGGAAAAAACATTATACTGTTGCAAGCACTATGCGATCTTCTAGTGAAAAGTTAGTTATAAATAAAAAGGTTATCAAACAACTTCTCACCTTGGCAATTTCAAATCGTTGCGCAATGGGAATCGTCCCCTTTTAGGCTCTGGTTGGTTTCTCCAACAGATTTTCGACAAACCTCGAATTTTTTAAAAGGTTTCTGCAGGTTATTTTAAAGGTAAGCTGTTTCTTTCTCGTTTTACACTTCGTTTTTGTTAAGTGAGAGTGGTTTCAGTTGTGTATTCTCAGTTGAAATAATATTTGTTTGACCATGAATTTGTTTCGATCATGATGTTGTTCAGGTGATGGACAGTGGGACACAAAGAATGTTTTCGAATGATCTTATCGTTCGGTTGACTATAATAATATCGGTAATAATATTTTGTAAATTGAGTTATTTTCTCTCTCTCTTTTCAAGTCTATCTGCAGCGTGTCAACATGTGTTCACAATTCACCAACCAGTAACCATCTAATGGTATCAAGCTATCAGCAGATATTGTATCTTATAAATGAAGTACATGCAGTACCTTGCATGATGGATTGTTTAACACTCTCACCAATAAAATTGCCTTACCAGTGTTTCATAGCCTGTACCCAGTTTATAAGGTTGTTTTGAGTAGTAACCAATTTACTATATTGAAATAACTAAGCCGCAAATTACATTTAATATTTAAACTGTCAAATCTGGAGACAGTATGAGTTAACGCAAGCTCCGTAACCCGAGCAGGGGTTTTTGTAATCCGAGTAAAGTTGTAATTCCTGGGATAAGAGTTGGAGTAAAAATCGAGATTTGACTATTACTAAAAATTTATAAAATATCTAAATAGCAGTGACAGACAAAAATGTTTGAACTCACGTTTAATACTAACGCTTTTTGTGATACAAATGCAATACTTTGTTTGGGTAAATGTTCTCTTTGTCTTATATTTCAAATTGGTCTTCGATGACGGGGGTTGTCAAATGGAAATATAAGGGTTGAAAACGTTTTGAAGGCATACTTTCAGGACCACCCTGGCCTTGATAACAGTCGAAACTTCTCTGATTCACTGCGAAGTTTTCAACATTTGTTAAGTATTGGCCGAGATAATGTTCAAAATCTACGACAAATCGCACATGTGCAACTTGTGATCTGCAAATACACGGCGTGCGAGGTCTGGGACCATGGATAAGCAAAATCCCACAGAGGAGTTTCATAACTCTAGGGGATATAACAGGCGAGCGAGGGGTTATTGCAGATACTTATTTCTAGTATTTAAAATCAATCAATGTACTACAAAAAGACATTAATTATTACTAAGATGATTGCTCGGTAAGTTTATTGATTATTATTGGAATCTAATTATACAAACAAAAAAGGAAAATAAATAGGAAAAAAGAATTAACAAAAATCGTGCTGTGCCAACTATACCTTATATACATACACCACAAGTGGTCGATGCCACCTGGAAGACACAAAGCTGTGTACACACAAAAAGCATGTACCCATGCAGAACAGATCCATGCCACTTCGAAAGTATACATGCAAAGCATGTGACCCATAATAGACCAATGCCACCTCGAAAATACAAAAGTGTGTCCAGAACTAGAAAATTATTATTAGGCAAACCTTGAAAATACACACACAAAGCATTTATACGCAGTTACAGGGCCGGCCGCCTCGAAAATACATAATGTGCCAGGAGCACGCCATTGTTTTCAAAGAGAACAATAATAACTTTTCAAAGAGAACAATAATAACTCATTAAAAATAATGTCTCACATTGCAAACTTTTTCTTTTCTTGTAACTGCGTTGTTAATATCATTTTCAATTCAATTTTCTTATTAATGGAGCTTTGATATTATAACTGCATAGATAAAAGTAATCTTTCGAAGTGGCATGTCCCTATCTCAATCCTTTTCACTGTGTTTTCTTTCAACACTTAGAGTCGCTAGTCTCATTGTTGACTTGTTCTGCGTTTTAATTGGTTTAACAGCTGTAATCTTTCCTATCTTTTTTCATTCTGACTCCTTCCTCTGTTCGCCAGATAGAAATCAATAGTTGTTGTCCTTTTTTAATTGACTTATGTATATTTAACCATAGTGCTTTGCGATCCTACAGTGCTGGAAATGGTTTGGCATGTTATCGTTAACACGAAACCTGTATTTGATAGCTTCTATATTTAACAAACGTAAACCACCACAAGTGTTGCTCAGTACGAAGATATGTCATCTGATTTGCGAATCACGCCATCTTTTAAAAAAGCACCATTTAGTTGAAGTGCATGCACCTAACCCACAATTTTTTCAAACAAACAAATTATTGTGTTTTATGAGGTACTGTACCTCTCATTGTAATTTGTTTTGATTTGGTGAATCTCCGATGTTCTACGTCACGTTGAAACATCGAAAATAGAGGTAAAAGCGCCGCCATTTTGGACAATGGCCGAGTTGCAAGGGGCGTGGACCTAGCAGCAGCTGTGACAGCAACAGGAAAATTATGATTAGGCCAACCACGCACACAAAGCATGTATACCCAGTAACAGGCTCGGCCACCACGAAGACACGTGATGTGCCAGGAACAATGCAAACTTTTTCTTTGCTTGCATGTAACTGTGTCGTTTATATCATAATATCAACTGTGACGTAGATTTCAGAATGCCGCAGACGGCTACGCATTGAGAGCAGTTGTTTTAAATATCCGAAAAGTGCGTCGTAACCGGCTGTAGCAACACTCGGAATCTAGACGAAGGGATATCAATTTATGTTATAGAGTTTTACGGTGATGATCGTCCAGAAAATAAAAGGAGAGTTGAATGGACGCCGTAGAGCCTTTCATATGCTCCAAGCATTCCAAGTACAAACAACGGCATTACTCAGCGATACGTAAAGATCGGAGAGAATGGAGATTTAAACCGATGATTGAATAGAGATGAGCTGGAGGTAACCGTCTTTCCAACAATTCCTACTCCGGTAAAGGAACAGCGAGCGAAACATCTTGAGGAACAGCGTTGGCGAAATTCGAGTGAACTTTAATTACTACGTTTAAAATCGATATCAATTTCATGAAGAAGGTCTTAAATAAACCGCAGAAACTGAGAGAAGTAATCAAGGGCAAATCGAGCGTTGTTCTCAGGGACCAAACATATTTATCATACAGTAGGAACTAATTTACGGTTTTGTTTCCATGACAACACGGTCACGTGACTCGTTGGCGGCCATATTGGATGAAAACTTAAAACGTTCTTGAGGCAAGCGAATATATATAATTTAAACAATTAGAATTAGACAGCGAAATTTAATGCAAATATTGATCTAGTTTATCAAGCCAAATTGCAAGATTGTATAGCTTTACCATCAATGGAAACTTTTAGCGAATGATTTTTCCTCTAATTACAATTTCTTTAATATTTTTGTTTATGCAAATTGATTCCTACCATTCAACTTAACATGATAAACGTAATTAAAGTTTGCATCAAATTACGCTGTTTAATTGTTGAAATTATATATACTCGCGTGCCTTAAGAACGTTTTAAGTTTTCATCCAATATGACCGCCAATGAGTCACGTGACCTTGTTGTCATGGAAACAAAACTGTGAATTAGTTCCTACTGTATGATAAATATGTTTGGTAAGTTTGACTTGGTTTGGACAAAATCTCTGGAAAATAGGAAATTTAGTGTCGAATCAAGAGCCATGCCTGAATCTACGTCACTACCCTCGCTCTCCTCAGGTCCCCCTTTGCGCGGTCGTGGATCACACGTATATCGTCATTAACAGGGCACACAAAATTGGGGGATTCGTCCAAATCAAAACATTTTGAGCTACTCCAAAAAGCACAGTAATTTTTTGATACAAAAAATGGGGTTATATATAGAGGTATACAATTTAAGTTGTGCATGGTTTAACATTGGCTGTTCCAATCAACCAGACTGCGCAGTGTTTCGCACGATTGACGATAAAATGTTGTTTCTACGGATAATTCTTCTGGGAGCGCAAGCAACATCTCCCCGGCATTCTAAAGTGCAAATTCAGTGAATTCTTAAATCCCCTTGTTCAACATTTGCTGTTCGTTAACAATATTTTATTATTTCTGTTCTCTTCCAGTCTTAATTTTCGCCGCACCGTCAAAATGGTATGTTGCCCAACGTGACCATGCTCAAGATGTCCCTAATTGTGGAATTAATTCCCTTCCTTGTCGAACAATCAGGTTTACTGTGGAAAAGGCAAGTTCTGGGGACACAATCTACATTGACCATGCAAATGGTAAGCCATACGATGAATGCATTAAATCAACCTCCGCCATTCAACTAAACAAGTCTCTATATTTCATAAGTGCGACAGGCATGGCAGAAATACAGTGTCGTTCAAAAGGAAATGTCATATTTGTGATTCCAAAGAACAGTCCTGGAAAGCAAACAATTTCTTTAACTTCAATAAAATTAACTTATTCGTCTCAAGCGTTGATGAACCTCCACGACGACACTCGTCTTTTGATAAAAAGGTGTTTGTTCAAAAATAACGGCATTGCTCTTTATATAAAAAATCAAGGAAAATGTGAGCTGAGAGTGGAGAACTCTACCTTCGTAGATAATCACGTTTGGGGGATCCATGGAAATAATTGTTCTGACATAATGGTACGCCTATCAAACAGCATATTCCGTGCTAGTCCTGTGAGATTATTTAATGCTCAACAGCGTTCGTGGAAATGGAACCAACATTTTCTGGTACATGTTGTAAATAGTTCCTTTTATGGAAACATCTCCCGCAAACACCACAACGATATACCGCAGTCTTCACTATTTCAAATAAGTTGCGTTAACGCATCTGTTTTAAATATTTCCGTTGTCTCCTCTTTATTTGCAAACTTTATAGGAAATAAAAAACAGAAAAAACGTGGTGATGAACCGATCTATATAAACGCAAAATACAATCGACCTAATATCACGACAGCGATTTATTTCAACCAAGTTAGTGTTAAGAATATTTTTACCACTCAAATAAGTACTCTTTTACTGTTTCTGCCAGTAACCATGGGATCGGGATCAATGGTAAAGATCTTGAACAGCGAGTTCATTAACAATTCGAGAGCACTGCATATTTTACAAGGACAAGCAAGCCGCATGAACCATGGATACACAAGCGCACAAGTTTGTATTGAGAACACGATATTTTATCGCAATTACAATCCTGCAGCAGCTAGTCGTGGCGCAGCTGCTACCCTATCAGATGTAATCTACATCATTGTTAATTGTACATTCATCAACAACCATTGTGAGAACAGATATTTAACTGGTGTAGTAGTGTTAATGAACAATGCCCGAGCGACTTTTCAACAATGTTATTTTGAAAATACGTATTATAACGACCCAATGCAGAGAGCTCTTCAAATTTCTTCTGCGGGGAATACCGATGTGTATTTTAAGGTAAAAAATGTGTTCAACCTTACAAAACTGAGACGAAATCAACCAGTTATCATCCATACGTCGCCATATACCATGGAATCGCAAACGGTTCTTGGAAAAGTGCAGCTGCATGGCGAAATAAAATTGATATGCCCTGTAGGATACAGATTCATCAGTTATACACCAAAGCCTCTGAACGAAACCTCACTAACCTTTGAATACTTGGAGTTCAACTGTTTCCAGTGCAGTTACAAAACATACTTGCTTGAAAGAGGAAGATTCAGTGACGGCTACTTATCGCGTAAAATTGATTGTCATCATTGTCCGCTGGCTGGCGTGTGTACAGATGGAGTGCTAAAGACGAGGCCTAACTTCTGGGGAAATCGAAATAAAACAAATGGTGAAGTATCCTTTGTAAATTGCCCTGCAGGTTATTGTTGTCAAAACGGTGAAGAGTGCAAGACGTACAACAGTTGTCATGGAAACAGAAGTGGAACCCTGTGTGGGAGATGTAAACAAGGAAATTCGGAATTACTTTTTGGGACAGAATGTTTGCCAAACGAAGAATGCGAAAGCAGGTTGTTTTGGATTGGAGTTTCTATCTTTGTTCTTCTATATTGTTTGTTTTTTCTCTATTACTCCGATCTTGTGAATTATTTAACAACAGCTTTATTTACATCAAGGAAGATTTTGACTAAAAATACACGCGATTCTCATATTCAATCGCAGTCCACAGAGATTCACTCTTACCGAATGTGTGCAGGTGCAGGATATCTAAAGATAATTTTTTATTACTATCAAATAATTAATATCTTTAACTCAAATGTTGGAGAACAAGGAAAATCCTTTAAAATAATTAAACATTATCTTGCACCACTCTTTAACCTTCTTGTTTCGGCTGACGTTTTCAATGCTAGATGTCCATTCAAAAACCTTCAGCCCGTTCAAAAGCTGGTCATTTTACATTCTTTTGGGTTTTTGTTGCTTCTCTTTATTGGTCTGCTTTTTATTGCTAGGAAAGTTGTCCTAGTTTTCAGGCGAAATCGTCTGAATTCAAAACCTTTATATATTGATACTGTGGTACAGAATGACGACAGTGATGGATCATCAGTTGATTCTCTAGATGGCCATAGTACTCACAAGTGCTTTAAATGTCGCATAGCTAGTGCATTCACACAGATATCACTTTTGATGTACTCTTCATCAGCTCAACTTTCGCTGTCCTTACTTTATTGCGTATCACTTGGAGACCGTAATGTACTTTTTATTGATGGCACATTGCAATGCTTCCAGATATTTCAGTATTTTGCCTTGGTGTACGTCGCAATTAATATCATTCCGTTTTGTCTTGTGCCTGTTCTTGGTTCATATCTTTTGGCTTTTCAGTCAATATGTTTAACAGAATTCTTTCTTGGCTGTATTTTTCCTTTGCCATTTTGTATCAACTGGGCGCTGTTGCTTTTCAAATGGCGAGGACGTACCGCGCAAGGTTATGTAGCAGTTTCGACTGAACTCGAGACCTTATTAGGTGACGACAGTTTTGAAGCAAAGAATGTTGTAACACCAAGGACGGTTGTTCTCCAAGTACTCCTAGGACCTTTCAGATCTCATTCTCATTTTCTGTGCATCCCAGAATCTCCTATCCCCTGGGAAGGCTTTCTCATATTTCGAAGGTTGGTCATTATCCTCATATTTACATTTGTTCATGATGTAAATTTACGAATGATTTTAGTCCTCGTAGCTTGTGTAACCATTTTGGTGTCTCATTTAGTAGTTAAGCCATTCAAACGACAACGTGATAACGCTCTGGAAACGCTTTCCCTCAGCACGCTGATCATTCTTTGTGGGTTCACACACGTAAAAGCAATCTATAATGGCGGTGACGAAGCAGCACCTTACTTTCACCCACATTTACTCAGTGTGATGAGCGTCGTAGAAACCGTGCTGATAGTCACTCCTTTGCTAATTTCTGTTCTGGTAGTATTTTGTGCTGTGGCGAATCTCATTCTTGTGTGGTTTATAAAATTAATGCTAATTTCTCGTAATTCCTCTGCACAATTATTTCAGAAAAGCTCTGAAACAAAATAACAAATCATTAACACAGATTTCCTTCATAAAAGTTACTTTAATTATATAATAGCGAGCGCAATTAAAGATTTACACAACCCGTGAAAATTGTGCCAAAGTAAAGTTGCACCATAGCTATTGCATGCACGAGTGTAATTTGGCACAATTTTCAAATATCACGAGCCAGGCGCCCACATAGACTAAAGTGGGCCCGAGACCAAGTATATAATTGGGGCCCCCTCGCAAAAATGTAAGGATATTTCAAGTGAAAATGTTTCAGTTTTACATGTGAAATGACAACGCAAATTTTCGTAAGGACGTAAAAGATGTACAAAATAAGGACAGAATGAATAATCACTAACGCAGAGAAGCTGAAAATACTATTTGATAATTTCATAATTTCAACTACAGCTTCTTGACTACCTTCTACCGATTCTCTACAAAGTAAACGGGGGCCCCTCTTGAGTTGGGGGCCCGGGGAAAATTGCCCCAGTTGCCCTCCCCTCTGGGCGGGCCTGTCACGAGCAGTGTAAATCCTTAATTGCACAAGAAATATAATTCGATTACTTGTTTATTATATGTATGACAAACGTACGTTGTCTAGTGTTCAACTTTTCAAAACGTTTCTTATCATCCGAAGGTTTGTTATAGGCTTATAGCCATAAAACCACAAACAATATATAACTAGAATGCTCGTTTACAGAAGCCAGCCAATTCATTTTCTCACAAGGTAATTTCATGAAAATAACTAAACACAACCAAAAAGTCAACTTTATTTCGTAACTACTCACATACTGTACTTTCTAAGCGAATAACAAGTCATACGCTCCGTATTAATTTAAGCCTTAATTTAAGTTCCAGATCAGCTGTGAATGTTGCCTGTATTTTACCTGTATTACTAAATTAATAACGTATGTAATAACATGTTTACATTTTAATCCACATTATACTGTATAAACGTATATTCCTTTATTTGTAACGTGTCTGACAATATTCCACTCTGTATTGTATAGCTTTGTAGTGCAGTTCATGTATATATGAAATTAAACGTTATAAATTAAGTTCCTTCGTTCCAGGAATGGCCAGTCTATACAGTGCGTATATAAAAAATGCAACCATACTGAAAATTAATTAGTATTCTTTACAAATTAGTATTCCATTGAAAGGGAGTAGTATAGCACACCTAGTAGATTCATACAACGTCTCACACACAACATCATGACCTACCAGACACTCTTGGCATCAAAATGTCGCAATCGTCTGAAACGACATACCTGAATTTCATCAGGACGCTATTTGCGATTATATATATTGACTATATTTAAATTTAAGGTGGCATATTTTTCTTGATGTCGTTTCATAAAGTACGTACCCTGCGAATGGACCTCGACCATGCCAAGGGCGTCTGGTAATAAATTGATGTTAACTTTGAGACGTTATATGAATCTACTAGGCATACTAGCACCCCCATGTCCTATACTACCATATGGTAAAGACGACGATAATCACCCACCGTATGGTCAACTAACTTCACAACAATTCAATAAATGTGGTCAACACCACAACACGGTGACCATAACGTTTAATGCGTGTCTGTGGGTGTGTTGTCGTTCACTACAATGTTTTTATGGTCATACGCATAGGAGCCAATGCCGTTGTCTTTGGAAGCAGTTATGGTGTGTATTATATGACAACCTCAGCCAATTAGAGTACTACGGTAAGAACTATGACAAAGCCGTCAAAAACATTCGGTCAGCGGTTGATGAGGCTAAAGCGGGTAAGTACGTTATGTTAGGGCACATATAGTGGTTTAGGTGTATGTATTGTGTCATATAGAGGTTTCCGGTGGGTCTGTGGTGGTTCATGGTGGTTTATGGTTGTTTGTGGTGGTTTACCGGTTGTTCATGGTGGTTTGTGGTGGTTCGTGGTGGTTTGTGGTGGTTTACGGTGGTTTGTGGTGGTTCATGGTGGTTTGTGGTGGTTCATGGTGGTTTGTGGTGGTTTACGGTGGTTTGCGGTGGTTTGCTGTGGTTTGCGGTGGTTCATGGTGGTTTGTGGTGGTTCGTGGTGGTTCGTGGTGGTTTGTTGTGGTTTGCGGTGGTTTGTGGTGGTTCATGGTGGTTTGTGGTGGTTCATGGTGGTTTGTGGTGGTTCATGGTGGTTTGTGGTGGTTCGTGGTGGTTCGTAGTGGTTTACGGTGGTTTGCGGTGAAACGTGGTGGTTTGTGGTGGTTCATGGTGGTTTGCGGTGGTTTGCGGTGGTTCATGGTGGTTTGTGGTTGTTCATGGTGGTTTGTAGTGGTTTACGGTGGTTTGTGGTGGTTCGTGGTGGTTCATGGTGGTTTGTAGTGGTTCGTGGTGGTTTACGGTGGTTCGTGGTGGTTTGTGGTGGTTTGCGGTGGTTCATGGTGGTTTGTGGTGGTTCATGGTGGTTTGTGGTTGTTCATGGTGGTTTGTAGTGGTTTACGGTGGTTCGTGGTGGTTCGTGGTGGTTCATGGTGGTTTGTGGTGGTTTGCGGTGGTTTACGGTGGTTCATGGTGGTTTACAGTGGTTCATGGTAGTTTGTGGTGGTTCATCGTGGTTTGTGGTTGTTCATGGTAGTTTACGGTGGTTTGTGGTGGTTTACGGTGGTTTTCGGTAGTTTACGGTGGTTTGTGGTGGTTCATGGTGGCTTACATGGTTCATGGTGGTTTACGGTGGTTCGTGTTGGTTTATGGTTGTTCTTGGTGGTTCATGGTGGTTTGTGGTGGTTCATGGTGGTTTATTGTTGTTCTTGGTGGTTCGTGGTGGTTCATCGTGGTTTGTGGTGGTTCATGGTAGTTTACGGTAGTATGTGGTGGTTCACGGTGGTTCGCGCTAGTTTACGGTGGTTTATAGTAGTTCGTGGTGGTTTACGGTGGTTTGTGGTGGTTCATGGTCGTTTATGGTGGTTTGTGTTGGTTTTGTGGTAGCTCTTGGTGGTTCGTGGTGGTTTATGGTGGTAGGTAGTGGTTTGTAGCGTTTTTGTATTTTTGTAGTCGTTCATGTCTTATTATTGCTCCTGGTTGTTCTTGGTTGTATGCACGATGGTTCAGTAGTTTTTTGTTGTTGCTACTCATTGCTCGTGTTATTTTATGTGTGTGTGTATTCATGCAGCTCTGTCTATTTAATCAGTGTTAGCGCCATTGTCAATTTTAGTTGTGTGAATGAACAACAATGTCGGATTTTTCGATAGCGTAAATACGAGGTTTGAAAAAAAATAATCAGAAATGACAAATAGAGCACGTTGATCCAAAGAAGTACAAACAATAACACGCTTAAGGCTATATCTTTGAAAAGGGAAGCACGCGTTCATTACGTGCTAATCGGTAATCAGTTATATCCAATTTCAAATTGGCCTGATTATTTTTTTTTAAATCCTCATATTTACGCTATCGAAAAATCCGACACTGTTGTTCAATTGATAATGGCAGTGTTAGACAGACCTGCATGCACACACACACATAAAATAACACGAGCAATGAGCAGCAACAAAAAAAACTACTGAACCATCGTGCATACAACCAAGAACTACTATAAACCGCCATAAACTACCACAAACCACTACAACCCAACAAGAGCTACCACAAAACCAACACAAACCACCATGAACCACCACAAACCACCATGAGCAACCACAAACCACCATGAACAACCACAAACCACCATGAACAACCACAAACCACCATGAACCACCACAAACCACCACGAACCACCACGAACCACCACAAACCACTACAAACCACCATGAGCAACCACAAACCACCATGAACAACCACAAACCACCGTGAACAACCACAAACCACCATGAACAACTACAAACCACCATGAACCACCATGAACCACCACAAACCACTACGAACCACCATGAACAACCACAAACCACTACAAACCACCATGAGCAACCACAAACCACCATGAGCAACCACAAACCACCATGAACAACCACAAACCACCATGAACCACCACAAACCACCATGAACCACCACAAACCACCAAGAACTACCACAGGAACCACCGTAAACCACCATAAACCACCACAAACCACCATGAGCAACCACAAACCACCATGAACAACCACAAACCACCATGAACCACCACAAACCACCACAAACCACCACGAACCACCACGAACCACCACAAACCACTACAAACCACCACGAACCACCACAAACCACTACAAACCACCATGAGCAACCACAAACCACCATGAACAACCACAAACCACCATGAACAACCACAAACCACCATGAACAACTACAAACCACCATGAACCACCACGAACCACCACAAACCACCAAGAACTACCACAGGAACCACCGTAAACCACCATAAACCACCACAAACCACCATGAGCAACCACAAACCACCATTAACAACCACAAACCACCATGAACCACCACAAACCACCACAAACCACCACGAACCACCACGAACCACCACAAACCACTACAAACCACCACGAACCACCACAAACCACTACAAACCACCATGAGCAACCACAAACCACCATGAACAACCACAAACCACCATGAACAACCACAAACCACCATGAACAACTACAAACCACCATGAACCACCACGAACCACCACAAACCACTACGAACCACCATGAACCACCACAAACCACTACAAACCACCATGAGCAACCACAAACCACCATGAGCAACCACAAACCACCATGAACCACCACGAACCACCATGAACCACCGTAAACCACGGCAAACCACCACAAACCACCATGAACCACCACAAACCACCGCAAACCACCGTAAACCACCACAAACCACCACGAACCACCACGAACCACCACGAACCACCACGAACCACCGTAAACCACTACAAACCACCATCAACAACCACAAACCACCATGAACCACCACAAACCACCATGAACCACCGCAAACCACCAAGAACTACCACAGGAACCACCGTAAACCACCATAAACCACAATATGACACAACATATATACACTCAAACCTCTATATGTATCCTAACATGACGTACTTAAAACCACCATGAACAACCACAAACCACCATGAACAACCACAAACCACCATGAACAACTAACTACAAACCACCATGAACCAGCAAGAACTACCACAGGAACCACCGTAAACCACCATAAACCACCACAAACCACCATGAGCAACCACAAACCACCATGAACAACCACAAACCACCATGAACCACCACAAACCACCACAAACCACCACGAACCACCACAAACCACCATGAACCACCACAAACCACCACAAACCACCATGAGCAACCACAAACCACCATGAACAACCACAAACCACCATGAACCACCACAAACCACCACAAACCACCACGAACCACCACAAACCACCATGAACCACCACAAAATGAGCAACCACAAACCACCATACCACGAACCACCACAAACCACTACAAACCACCATGAGCAACCACAAACCACCATGAACAACCACAAACCACCATGAACAACCACAAACCACCATGAACAACTACAAACCACCATGAACCACCACAAACCACTACGAACCACCATGAACCACCACAAACCACTACAAACCACCATGAGCAACCACAAACCACCATGAGCAACCACAAACCACCATGAACAACCACAAACCACCATGAACCACCACAAACCACCATGAACCACCACAAACCACCAAGAACTACCACAGGAACCACCGTAAACCACCATAAACCACAATATGACACAACATATATACACTCAAACCTCTATATGTATCCTAACATGACGTACTTAAAACCACCATGAACAACCACAAACCACCATGAACAACCACAAACCACCATGAACAACTACAAACCACCATGAACCACCACAAACCACTACGAACCACCATGAACCACCACAAACCACTACAAACCACCATGAGCAACCACAAACCACCATGAGCAACCACAAACCACCATGAACCACCATGAACCACCGCAAACCAGCGTAAACTACCATGAACAACCACAAACCACGATGAACCACCGAACCACCACGAACCACCATGAACCACCGTAAACCACGGCAAACCACCACAAACCACCGTAAACCACCACAAACCACCACGAACCACCACGAACCACCGTAAACCACTACAAACCACCATGAACAACCACAAACCACCATGAACCACCACAAACCACCATGAACCACCGCAAACCACCAAGAACTACCACAGGAACCACCGTAAACCACCATAAACCACAATATGACACAACATATATACACTCAAACCTCTATATGTATCCTAACATGACGTACTTAAAACCACCATGAACAACCACAAACCACCATGAACAACCACAAACCACCATGAACAACTACAAACCACCATGAACCACCACAAACCACTACGAACCACCATGAACCACCACAAACCACTACAAACCACCATGAGCAACCACAAACCACCATGGGCAACCACAAACCACCATGAACAACCACAAACCACCATGAACCACCACAAACCACCATGAACCACCACAAACCACCAAGAACTACCACAGGAACCACCGTAAACCACCATAAACCACAATATGACACAACATATATACACTCAAACCTCTATATGTATCCTAACATGACGTACTTAGGCTAAAGGGTGGGTCATTAAGCATTTACCAAACGCTGAAATAGACGACCATACATTCGACTCATCTACCACTAAAGACGGACGTGTGAAAAGCGTCAAGCGTGAAATTTATGACAAAACTTTCACCAGGTTTGGCCTAACGATGGCGTACAAGAAAACCGAGACCATGCCTTTCAACGTTCCCCCGGATATGTTAGAGATCGACAGCCTACTTCAAATCAACAACGTTCCCATCAAAAACGTTCGTACCTTCAAATACTTGGGCCAAGGTGTGACAAACGACTCCAAAACTCCATCAAAGTTTCTCCACCTTAGAATTGCCGCGGCTTTTGCAAAATGGTCCGAGTTGAAACACATTTTGACGAACCAAAACATCTATCTTGGTATCAGAATGAAGTTTCTGACGGCATGCGTTCGTTCACGTCTACTCTACGGAGTACAGGCTTGGGAGCTTTCAGCCAAGGAAATACAAAAGATCGAAATTGTATGGAATGGGTTTCTGCGTAAAATGGTCAGAGGCGGTTTCAAGCGTAAAAATGCACCGGCTAACAAAAAAGCGGCTAAAAATGACGTGGCATACGATTATGCTTTTGTACTGAGCAACGAAAACATCAAGAGAATCACGAAGTCACACAACATCTCTGACTTCTGCCACGTTCAATTCCTAAAATACACAGCACACGTTTGCCGCATGGACAACGATGCTTTGCAGAAACAGGTGTTGTTCGACCTTAGAACCTCCCAAAAAACTTGGAAAAGAATTGAAAATCTACTGGGAGTCGACAGGGAACAAGCCTTGAGAGTGATGATGGTAAAAAAAGACTTCATGGCGCTGTTGGATCGAAGATTTCCCGAAGTAATTCGACCCAAGCAGCACCGCCCCAGATCGAACAGATCGATGAGTGGGAAAAAATGATGATGATGATGAACATATTTGATGTCGGTGGAGACGGTATGGTGGACGTGACTATAGTCGTTTCAACAAGCGCGGCGCGCGGACGTGAGGTTACAGTGTTTTTCTAGTATTAAAATAACACACGGGAATCAATCATGCGGGATATCACCGTTCTCAAAAACATTGAAGTAAGTTCCTTGAATTAAGACGCTCCTGTCTAATGTGACTAATGTCTATACATATATCAAGGCGATCATTACTACCGTAGGCAGCATACCAATCTGTGTCCTCGTGCCCAGATCTCTCTGCGGAGCTATGTATAGTATATTCAACGAAATCTCGATTTGTGTAAATTGACCTCTGTCTGTCAAGATATTCAGTTTTATGACGTTTTGTGATGTAGAGTTTTATCACGTGTATTAAAGTTTCTACCTTTCGCCGTTCGCAACGTGTAAACGCTGAGAAGTTTGAACGATCTGTTCTGCCTTCAGTGAGGAAGTAATCTCTTGTCAAGGTAAGACGAACGAGAGAGTTATGTGTACTTGTTAAACGCTCACCAAACGGAAATATGTCTCCGTGACTGCAAGGTATTTGCGATTTCCTGCCATCACATTCACAGCATGATTATTTTAATATATCATGATATCAAATTGTTTTGTTTGTGAATACAATTTTCCTTCTATAGGTGTATATTTGTGTGAGTTCATTGTTTCTCATGATATCGAGCATGCAGTAGCCTGCGACGCAGACGTCCAAACCAGTTTGGACGTCTGGGTCGCAGGCTAGCATACAGAAGAATGCATAACCGTGTCCTCATACACAGCTGTGAGATATAAAGCGAGAGAATATATTGAACTGAATTTTTATGCAAGAAACAAATTCTGATTAACTTAGTTTATCAACTGTTATAACGTCAACTTTTGTGTGAAGTTTCATATAAATCCCGAAATGACGTCACATAGACTATCGGTAGTAAAATTCAAAATTAAAATCAGCTGTTATTTCTAAATTCAGATTTTTTTTAAATCAGCTGTTATTTCAAAATTAAAATCAGCTGTTATTTCTAAAATAAAGGATTATCGTAAGAGTTAGGGTTAGTATGTCCGTAACGCACTCTTAAAGTAACGCACCCTTAAAGTATGTATGTGCATAACGCACATTTAAGTTTATATGTGGGTAAAGTACACTTAAAGTCTGTATATGTGCGTAATGCGCACTTAGAGTTTGTATGTGCATAAAGCACACTTAAAGTTTATGTGCGTAACGCACAGTTAGTTAAAGTATGTATGTGCGTAATGTACACTTAGTTAAAGTATGTATATGTGCGTATCGCACACTTAAAATGTGTATGTGTGTAACGCACACATAATGTTTGTATGTGCGTAACGGACACTTAATGTTTGTATGTGCGCAACTTACATTTAAAGTCTGTATGTGCGTAACGCACACTTAACGTTTTCATGTATGTGCGTAACGCACACTTAAAGTTTTTATGTGCGTAACGCACTCTTAAGTGTGCGTTACGCACATACAAATTTTATGTGTGCGTTACATACGCCATGGTTGTCCTGTTTCGATGATAAAAGGTACATCTTGAATAATGGTATGACTCGTATAACGTACGGTCACAAAAACATTGCTGGGTTGTTAAACGCTTAATAAGAACACCGCGAGTGCTGCTAGAAGGCTATTCCCGTTCGTTTGTTCTATGACCGCTCTACCACCAGAAAAGTCGTTCAATTCAGCAAATATTACAAATGTGAAGTTCGATTTGGCAAAAGTGATGCTTGAATGGAAAATTTATAACTTCGCGAGGCAGCTTACTCGTTTCCAATAAATGTTGTTCGAATTAGATGTATATGGCGTTCAAATGGTCATATTGAATTTTGACATTCTAAACGCGCAATATCATTGCCGTATGTTATTTTAATAGTTACAAGGCTATATGATCACCTTGATTTAGATCGTGGTTTAGATTCTGCATTCTATTTATTTTATCTTCATGCTATAGAAAATTTCTAGCATTATTCTGCTGGAACGCCTGATCCTGAACATTGATCCTCCAACCTGGTACCCACTGCTCCTGTGTATGTTCCGAGGCAGCATTTCACTTCTGATAAGAACTCCTAATTTAAACAAATATTTTCCCAATAGTTTCCCGCCATCTCGATCCTTGCATTCTGCCTCGGCATTCCAAAATACCGTCGTGGTTCGGTTGAAGATTGAGTTGCAGGCTGTCTTCGTGAAAATGCTCAGTCTCTTTTGCTCTTCCTTGGACTCTCTTGTCCCACCACTGGATTTGATCGTTTATCTCCACGGTTGTCAACGGCCCTGTTTTCCTGTTTTCCTCTCGAATTTGTTGCGAATAAACCGTTTGACCCACACGCAGATCCTGAGCGTCAGCCATGGGTTCCATTTGGAAAGAAGCCCGTCAAACACATCTTCCTTCTCTACCGCCATTCTGAATAGTGTCTTGGTTGCTTTAACTTCGGCTTGAGTTGCTTCATTTGGAGCGGTGATTATGTCTGTAGGCCAGCTTGTTTGGTCATTCAACCACCCCGGGCCACTCCACCACGAGTGTTATTGGTGTGTGACATCTCCCCCTCTGCTTGCTATGTCCGCTGGATTCTCTTTTGTCCGTACGTGTCGCCCAGTCGTCTCTCCACGCTCCTGGATCTTGCGAACCCGATTACTCACGAATTGTTTGTACTCGCCTGGACTCCGGATCCAGTAGAGTTTTTGTGTGCTAAGTTTACGGCCATATGCCCTGAGACGAGTTCTAGGCGAGGTATGGTGAGGCCCGTTTTTGCCAGCCTTGCTTTTGCAGCTACTAGACCGGGCTTACTCCCGATGACTGGTTGACGACAGCATACACGGCGGAGGCCGCACCATTTCCACGTCGTCGATCGTTTCGTGATATTTGGCAAGACCTGGACGTGGTCACTTGGTTTGGCAATTGAGATTCCCATCTCGTCCATCGTTTTTCTCAGATCACTTGGTAGCTTCGCGTCCCAAGCACACTTTTCGTTGCGCGCATCCCTGTGAGAGCAACTTTCCTAGGGTAACTGGCGATACGAGTCCTAGCGGGTCGTATATTCGGGCCACCTTGCCCAGGATTTCTCTCTTTGTTGGTTCGGTCATTTCGCTTGGAAAGGTCACCCAGATGGTATCTTTGCGTTTATCCCACCTGAGTCCGAGGAGGTTGCTTTCCTCTGAGTTTGGACTCAGTTGTTGCTTGGCGTAGATTTCATGCTGCAGGTCACTAGTGGAGTTCTGAGGCAGTTCTAGCTCGCTGACGTTGGAACTCCACTTGTGTACTGTAGTTGAAACTTGGCTTTTTCTAATATCTCGATGGCAGCACCTTTGATTCTCTGGGCCTTCTCTACAGTCGGTCCACCACTGATTAGATCGTTCACGTAGATACTTTCCTCTATCTCTTTCACGTAGTAGGCATGTTCTTGACGGCAGCTCTCTAAATGCTGTTGGATTACTCCTCCTAACAGGAACGGAGAGGAGACTAATCCAAATAGAGCTCGGGTGAACCACAAAGTTTCTATTTCCTGGGAACGTATGTCCTTGAACCAGTGAAAGCGTAACGCGTCTCGGTCTTCTTCTTTATTGTAATTCTTACTTGCAAGAAAGCTTTCTTGAGGTCTCCGACGATTGCTACAGGTTAGAATCGACCCCGTACTAGGACTTTCCAGATTTGGTTCTGTAGAGGCGGCCCTACCTCCAGACAATCATTCAGCGATGGTGCATCTTGATGGGCTTTGGCGGAGGCGTCATAGACTATGGTACTTGTTGCCGATTCACGAACGACTGGTCTGTGTGGCAGGTAGAACTCCACCCCGGTTGCTGTTGCTTCGGCTCCTTGAGCCACCTGTAGTTGATATTGGATGACTGCGTCGTATTCCTGAAGTCGCTTGGTCTTTTCGAGCTTCTGTAAGAGGTGAATGATTCCCCTCCCACGGAAGGCCCGATTCATACCAACCATGTTCGCTACGATGAAGTTGTTCCCGGAATTCGGCGTATAGACAGTTTCTTGGTCTTCGGCGAGTCCTCCAAATCCAGTACGTACATACGACATAGTCCCTCGTAGTCTGTGACGGGGTCTAAAAACATGTTTCCATAATTGACTTCATCCACACCTGGTGACATGACAGTCCATCCAAATTTGGTCTTCTCAGGAACAGGTTCACAAATCTGACCCACTTTCTGATTATTTCCCGTCTTGATTTTTGTATACTCGCTGGCGCCAAGAATTACATTCACCGGCTGCTTGGCTTTGTCGTCCCTGTCTTCCATCACCACTCCTTGTAGATGTGAGTAGTTGCGACCTGATAAATTTAAATTATAATTTTTATTTCCAGTGTTAGTAATTCTTTACGATTGACTTTTGAGACTTCAGTATCTAAGGTAAAGTCGCCCTTGGTACTACAGATTTTCACCGGAAGTCGGTATAACTCGATTCTCTTGGTGACGGCTCCGATCATCATTTCTGAGCGTTCTGGTTGTAGCTTCAGTCGGTACAATAATGCGGCTGATGCGTAAGAACTACCGGCTCCTGTATCTAGTAAGACGCGACATTGTATACCGTTTACCTCCACCACGACCACGGGATGGCACACCGCACCCTTGTTGTGGTTAGCTGTCATCATCTTCTGAACCACCTTTTCACAAATGGATGTGTAGTGCTTTCGTTCACAGACTTGGCAAACCGAACGACTTTTGCAATCTGCGGCTCTGTCTTTGCTCCCTCTGCAGTTAAAACACAGACGGTTTTCACTCAGATGCTTCTTTCGCTCCTAATAAAGGAATACCAAATGGTTTTCCGTGCAGGATACTGTGATCCAAACACGCGGTATGTTGCGAGACTTTTGAAAAGCGTAAAAAAAACTTGAGCCGATAGGCGAGTGTTTTTTAGCTTTTCGGAAGTCGAGCAACATCCCAAGTGTTTGGATCACAGTATCCTGCACAGAAATCCATTTGGTATTTATTTTATGAAATAACGACAGAGAAATAACGAATTTTATCCAAAAATAATATGATGAGAATACAAATTCTCCCAAGAATTATCAACTACCAATCATAATTCGTCTCCAACAGCAGACGAGCAGGCCGGAAAGCTGAAATTTGTTTTCCGACAAATCCGACAACAAAGATGAAGAATATGGATAAAAAACTCGACTTTGAATATCAAAAATACTGACTAGTTTTAGACAAAAGCTTAATCATTACTGGAATCAGCCGTCTCAGGGTTTGGCTTGTTGTTTAAAGCGAACAGACAGATATTATGGGCAGCATCTGTCGCTCTGGAAAGGTCTTCGCTGTCTTTTTTACAATTTCACTGGAAGATTTTGCCATGACACACTGCCATGACAACCTTCAGCAAGATCATGAATATGCCTTGTCCACCATCGCGCCGGATCTTCACCAAGATACAAAATGAAAAGCTTTTGCCCGCAGTGAAGCAGTTAGCCAATGATAGCATGGTGAGCAATGCTGTGACTGTTAGGGAGATGAGTGCGAATGGTGCTGGAGAATGCGGAATATCCTTAGATGGTACTTGGCAGAAGAGGGGTCATGCATCTCACAATGGCATCGTCACAATAATATCCCTGGATACCAAGAAGTGCCTGGATGTCGAAGTGTTATTTTCGTAAATTACCCGCCTCCCAGGGTAAGAATAAACGAAATAATCACAATGTGTTGAAAATACTATATATCTTTAATGTAAACTCTCCTTCGCGCTTCGCTACACAAAAATCCGCTCACTATCCCGAACAAAACAGACTCGATTATCAAAACAGACTTGATTGTCTCTCTCTCTTCTAATTGGCCAGTGCCCGCGTGGGGTGATATGCCCGCACTTCCTGTCACGCTATTTTCCCTAATATATGCAAACTTACGTCCAGTCTCCGACACACTCCCCCATGCAACTTAGAGGGAAGGTGCATGTATAAAGGAGACTGGAAAAATAATAAAAGTTTCAACAGTTAGTACGTGTCCGATTTAACTAAAATGTTCTATGATACCAATGTTCCTGTATAGTTAGATGTCCGTCATTTCTTCCATTCGAAGTCTGGCTGCAACTGCTGCATCTCTTCTTGCACGGGGCGTAAAGACAGTAGCTGTGGGATTCAATGATTGTTGTTGCTCGTCAACATCACAGCTTAACTCCATAGGGAACAAGTGCTACACTGCTCGTTCGAGTGTCCCATTCGACGTTTTCAGACGGACAGCTCGTGTCACACCATCCTTACCAGGATAGATTTCATCGACAATGGCCAAGGGCCATTTCCCTCGATTTTTGTTGTCGGAACGAACGATCACAACGTCTCCAGGCTTGGGATTAAACTTGCTCTTCTTGTGAACCAGGTTGTGTCTCTCCCTTAGGGCTGCAAGGTATTCTTTCGTCCAACGAGACCAGAGACTATCTTTGCACACCTTCAAGTACTTTGCTCGCTTCCTGAGGTCCCTTTCTTCGATTCTCCAATGCTCTTCCTCGGGCAGTTGATTTGGACGTTGATACAGGAAGGTCGCAGGGGTGAGTACAGGCAACTCGACATCACTTTCCAAGTAACTCAACGGCCGACGGTTTATCTGGATTTCGATGTCGAGGAGTACCTCGCCAAGCTCGTCCCAAGTAATAGCTCCTCCCCCGATCACCTTGTACATCGCCGACTTCACCACAGCAATCAACCGTTCAAACTGGCCGCCCCACCAAGGGGCGCGACTCAGATTGAATTTCCAAGTTACATCATGTTGTTCCACGAGACCACGAAGCCGCTCGTCCTTGCGTAGCTGTTCCAACCACTTGCTTGCTTTGATAAAAGTACCACCGTTGTCGGAATAGACGATTCGCGGACGACCTCGTCGGGCGATAAACTTCTTGAAACACACGATGAAGGTTGGTGTCTCGAGGTCGCGCAGCAGCTCGAGATGTACAGCTCTGGATAAGCTACAAGCAAAGATGGTGATGTACGCTTTCCCTTCGGATTTTGGTGACCTTTTGTACCTGATCGGTCCTGCAAAATCTACTCCAACCACTTCGAAGGCTGTTCCAGGTTTGGTTCGGTCCTTTGGTAGGAGTCCCGGGACTGGTGGAGTTGCGGCTTTGATCCGAAATCTCTTGCATCCCCAACACTTGCTGCGTACTCGTTTCACCAGGCTTCGAAGTCGGGGGATCCAGTACAGTTCTCGTACTGCCGCCATGGTAAGCCCAACTCCTCCGTGGAGTGTTTCACGGTGAACACGCTGTACCAGCTTCTTTGTGAACTCTGAGTCATGAGGCAAGTAGATTGGGTGGCTTCCCTGTATTCTTCCTCTGCATACTGCTATTCCACATTCGTTTGGTTGAAGGTTGAGACTGGCACTGGTTTGTTGGTAATGAGGGGCTGAAGTGTCGCGCAGCTGGACCCTCTTGATCCACCATTCATTCACCACTTTGACTTCTTCTGTAGATAACGGCCCATTCCTCTTTTCTTGACTCCGGGCATTGTGTATGAACCGTTTCATCCATGCACAAACCCGAAGGGTATGACGAAGTTTATTTTTTCCGAGCAGTTCATCAAATGTATCTGAGGCTTGCTCGGATTGAGCCACGCATAGCACTTCTCTAATCACCTTGGCTTCAGCTTCTGCTGCACGCGATTTCTGTGTGACTGGGTTGTCTGGCCACTTCGTCGGATCCTGAAGCCATTCTGGCCCTGTCCACCAGAGTGCTGAAGATCCTACAGGTCCCCCCCTGCTAGCGATGTCAGCCGGGTTATCCTTAGTTGACACATGTCGCCACTGGATTTCTGGGTGTGCTCGTATCTTCGCCACTCGATTAGCAACAAACTGCTTATAGACTCCATTGCCACATATCCAGTGCAGTGCGACCATGCTATCTAACCAAGCATAGATGATAGGTGAAGGAACCTTTGGAAGGGCGTTAACCACATTCACGACGAGGTTGGTGGCCATGTGACCAGAAACCAATTCCAATCGCGGTATGGTTAGACTTTGTTTAGCCAACCTGCTCTTCGCCGTCACTAGCTGCTGTGTCGTCCCAGAAGGTTGTCTGACAATGGCGTAGACAGCTGCCCCAACACCCTGGGTGGATGCATCTCCAAACGCATGTAATTCGATCTCTTCAACTTGCTCTTGGTATTTCACAATAGACCTTGGTACTTCCTCTTCAGATGGCAAGGATTGCTCCCACTTTTTCCAGCGTTCCAAATGATTCTCATCAAGGGGTGCATCCCACGGCATCTTTGCCAAACACACATCTCGATATATGAGCTTACCCTCGAGGGCGGAGGGTGACACAAGTCCAAGAGGATCGTAGATCTTTGACAGCTTACTCAATATGCCACGCTTTGTCATTGGGGTCTTGTCATCTGGGAAAGTCACTGCTAGGGTGTCTCTGTGTTTGTTCCACTTAAGACCGAGCAACTTGGATTCGCGTGGCTTGACCATGAGTTGTTGTTTGGCATATGATTGGTCTTCTTGATCTTCTGATGATTCTTCAACTTCTAGTTCCGGAATGTTCGAATTCCACTTGTGTAGGTCAAATGTAGCATCTCCCAATATTTCTTGGGCTGCTGTCTTTCGCACCTGTGCTTGCTGGACAGTATGGCCGCCAGTGAGTAGATCATCCACATACATGCTACGACGCAACTGCACAACTTCTTCAGGACACTTTTCTGACCATGCCTCCAGATGGCTCTCAATGACTGCTTCGAGGAGGTAGGGTGATGGTGCAAGACCAAATAACACTCTCGTGAACCGCAGTGTTTCTACTGGTGATTGTTCATCCTTACGCCAATGAAAGCGTAAGGCGTCTCTTTCGCTTTCTCTTATTCGTACTTGGAGGAATGCCTGACGTATGTCTCCCGAAACCATCACGGGATAGGCTCTCTGCTGGATCAACACGTCCCAGAGTTTATTCTGCAAGGGCGGTCCCGTGTAAAGACACTCGTTGAGCGATGGTGCTTCAGGGTTTGCTCGCGCAGAAGCATCATACACCACACGCAATTTTGTGGTCTCAGAAGTCTCCTTGATCACACACTTGTGAGGAATGTAGAATTCTTTGCTTGTAGGAACTTCTGGAGCCTTCTCTACGATTCCCTCGTTGACTTGACTCTGGATTACAGCATCATATTCTTCTGTAAGACCATCTCGCTGGAGCTTCTTGGTCAATCCATTCAGGCGGTGTAGACTTCCGGTCTGGTTGGAAGGTAGATGAGGATGGTTGCTTCGCCAAGGCAATCCAGTTTCGTACCATCCCTCTGGCGATCGCTGCAATTGCTCCTTGAATTCTGCATGGACTATTTGCTGGTCGTGTTCAGATGAATCTTTGAGGCCTAAAACATCAAGACGACAAAGTTCCTCGTATTCTGCTTGGCGTGTTTGAGTCAACAGCATCTTCTTCCTCTCGAACTCTTGACCAGGTGACATCATTATCCATCCCATTTTGGTATATTCAGCAATGGGTTCACCAACCTTTCCAATGACTGGCTTCTTGTCGGTCTTTATCTTGGTGTAGTCGCCCACGCCCAGGATCACATGAATGGGTAGCTGATCTTTGCTATCATTGTCAGCTACGTTCACTCGTTCCAGATGGGGATACCTCTTTTTCATTTCCTCGTAGTGTGGGTTGTCGATTGTCAATAATTCACTTTTATCCACCTTGGTTAATTCCACATCCATTTGGAAGGTATTATCGATGGATGCCAACACCGCACCATACGTCTCCGTCTTGGTAATATGAGAACCCATTAGCATCTCCACACGTTTAGTTGAGATTTCGAACGGTTTCTTGTGCATCATACCTGCGACTTTCGCTGAGACATAGGAGCTGCCAGCACCTGTATCGACGAGCGCTCGAGTAGTTATACCATCGACCTTCACCAACACCACTGGGAATATTCCTTCACCCACTCCATTGGCAGTAAGAGCAACATTCTTGTGTTCTTGGTCACGAGAATTGTCACATATCGAAGTGTGGTGTCTTTTCCCACAATTCTGGCATGATGTTTTACTTTGGCACTCAGCTGCTCGATGGCTTCCACCAGCACAGTTAAAACACAATCTTTTCTTCGACAATATTTGTTTGCGGTCGGATACAGAGGTGACTTTCGTGCACTCGGGTGCTTTGTGCCCATCACTATCACAATAAACACATGCCCGGGGCTTGTAATCCCCCCGGCGAGTATTGAACATGTTCGCTCGTTTATCTCGTCGCTTGTGTTCTTCGTTCTCGCGTTCTTCTTGTTGTGGATCCACTGGGTGTCTTCGAATCCAAAGGCGCAGAGCTTCAGCGAGTTGAGAGAAATCCCACGATTCCCACTCGTTGTCGGATCTCGCAAGGTCTCCCCGTATCGCGGGCAATTTGTCGAGAGTCATCGCTACGAGGCCTTTCACTTCGTCCAATTTCTTGAGCGTCTGGAGAGATTGAACACAGTAGGTCAGCTTCTCACTGAATTCTTTGATCTTTTTTGGACTTGACGATGAGATATGCGGTAGGTTGAGGATTTCCCTTCCATACGACTTCACTATCTCAGATGATTTTCCATACTTCCTTCTGGTGTAAACGGAAGGGCTTCGACTTCTCGTCTTACCTTGTTGTCAAGGAGCTCTTTGAGGTATGAGAATTTCGCAATGGTTGCTAATCCTGATTTCTCTACAGACTCTTCGAATTGGCTCCAGAATCGCGTCCAATCCATGTAGGTACCATTAAACTTTGATATTACCAGCTTCGGTAGCTTGGCTCGAGCTTCTTGTCCAGACGCACTTGATTGATTTCCGGTTGTTATTGTCTTGGCTTCGTGTTCGGTGGCAAGTTTTATCTTCGTTTCGTGTAGCTCAAGTTCGAATTTCATTTGCTCGTCTCGTCCGAGTTTCTCCTTTTTTTGTTTGCGTTCGTCCAGCCAGTTTTCTAAGCGTTTGAATTCGTCGTCTCCCTTCGATAGTTGCGCTTCTATCTCGGCGTTCCATTTGTCGATTTCAGCTTCTTCTTTGTTCACAATCATGACCGCTTCCACAGCTCTTCGCAAAATCTCTACTTCGGTTGATATGGCTTTTAGCGCTTCCATTTGGCGTTGGATGGTAACATCTTTACCCGAATCCAACACGGCGTCGGTTCTCCCGCTAGTAATCAGTAGTTGTTTCAGCTTTGTCACCAGCGTTGCTTGGCCCTCTACGTTTTTGACTTCGTCGCCCTCCATCGTTGACGTCTCACAGATTTCAGTTCACACGGCCGGATTCGTTTAAAACTAACTCACAATTTATCCCGTCGGAGGTGCCACGTTTCGTAAATTACCCGCCTCCCAGGGTAAGAATAAACGAAATAATCACAATGTGTTGAAAATACTATATATCTTTAATGTAAACTCTCCTTCGCGCTTCGCTACACAAAAACCCGCTCACTATCCCGAACAAAACAGACTCGATTGTCAAAACAGACTTGATTGTCTCTCTCTCTTCTAATTGGCCAGTGCCCGCGTGGGGTGATATGCCCGCACTTCCTGTCACGCTATTTTCCCTAATATATGCAAACTTACGTCCAGTCTCCGACATTATCTGACAAGTGCCAACAATGTCATAAGTGGGGGAAAAGATGAATGACCCAAGATATGGAGAATGGAAAGCCTCTCACCAATGCAAAATCAACCATGCAGGAAGTGCCGGCAGCATGGAAATGACTGGAACTTTGCGGATATTCGAACGGTCGTTCACTACAAGAGGGCTCAAGTATAAGGACATGCTTGGAGATGGTGATTCGTCAACCTACAATGCTATTGTTCAAAGCAAGCCATATGGAGATGACTGCATACCCAATAAATTGGAGTGCATCGGACACGTGCAAAAGCGCGTTGGAAGTCGGTTGCGAAAATTGAAGAACGCCAACAAACGTGTTAAACTTGATGATGGGAAAGGCTTGGCTGGTAGAGGTAGGCTCACTGATGGCATAGTTGATGTTCTGCAGAACTATTATGGTTTGACAATAAGAGAAAATCTGGATGATGTTGGTAAAATGGCCAAGGCCATAAAGGCATCACTGTATCATGTTGCGTCAACCGATGAGAATCCTCAGCATCATCTCTGCCCTGATGGCGAGAACAGTTGGTGCGGTTACCAAAGAGACAGTGAGACATACAAGCACAAGAATGGGATTTCAAAGTGCATTGTTGACTTCATTGAGCCGGTATTTGACAATCTCAGTAACCCTGACTTGTTGGGTAAATGTACTCATGGCTTGACCCAAAATGTGAACGAGTGCTTGAACGGCCGTATCTGGGACAGATGTCCAAACTCTACTTATGTAGAGCAGGAAGCTGTTGCCCTTGCAACTGGTTTAGCTGTGTTGAAGTTTAATGATGGGGACATTTCCTTTATCAAAATATTTGGCGATTTGGACATAACTCCTGGATACTTCACTTGTAAAGGTTCCGAACACTGCGACCAAGCAAGAATCACACTGTCCGCAAAAAAACCCACAGACAGAGTAAAAAAGAGAAGAAAAATATTAAGGCACCTTAGGAAAAACTATATTGACACTGCTAAGGATAATGAAGGACCAACCTATGAAGCAGGCTTCTAAACGTTTCTGAAGGGAAAAAACACTAAACTAAACTTTTAAATGGCATTTTCTGCTTTCAACGATTTCGCCATCATGGGGAATCTTTGTGACACCATAACTTTTCTAATATTTGATGTACAAGGTTGGTACTTGGCATGCTAATGGCTAATGACTTTATCTAGTTCCTGACACTATTCAAATTTCAATATATTTCATTGACAATGAATTATTGAGGTTTAATACCTTAATTATTAACTTAAAACATTGAATTTTCACCTACTATTCAAATTTGTTACTGCAGTTTTTGAAATAAAGCTTTAAACTGAAATCAAAGAGTGTCAGGAACTAGCCCATGTTATTAGCATTAAAAATATATATCATTCACTTCATTCTGATTAATGGTTCTTGTGTTATCGTGTTACACGTTAAGTTAAATTTTCGCTAATTTGACAACCGCCATGTTGCATAATTAGCATAATTAGTGAATTTTTTTTTTAGAAGTTGATTTCTATTAGTTTGCTCTTTCAAAAAATGGTTTTGTATTAAGTCTGTTTTGAAAAATGAAAAAAATTGCTCGAAAGGTGAATGACCACCTTAACACAATTCTCCACAGAGGCACATTATATAAACCATTAGGTGACAATTGGCAAAGAAGTTGCTCTTTGGACCTTGTTTAATACACGTCAGATGTTACGGAACTTGCGTCTTGTCAGATGGAGTGTGAAAGCAACCATGGCGAGCTTGGATGTGCTCTATCCTTTCGCTACGGTATACCTGTATATATATTTTGGTTGAAATGTAGCTTATCTCAAAAATACCAATATACGCATAATAAGCCTGGGCAGATTTAGTGTAAACTATTTCTAGTATTTAATCAATATCTGTAAATCGGTAAAATATTTCTGTTAATACTGTATACTTAACCTTAACGATTTGAGAACGTGGACTGAAACAAATAGTGGAAGCCGAGAAACTAGAAAAGGAAAAGCGTAATCACGGCCTAGACTGCGCTTTCCAGACGAACGACAGCGCCGCTTCGAAGTATTCCCATGACACAACCATTGCGATAGCAGTGAACATCGAACAACTGCGATACAGTGTCCTCCCCAGCAGAGCGTAATAAGATACTTATGGAAAGAAAGCTGTGCTTCAATTGCGCAGTGGGTCAACACAGTGCCAACGCCTGTAAGAGCAAGCTGTCCTGTAAAATCTGTCTCAAGCGACATCATACGTCCATTTTCCGGACGCCGGCCATGCATGGAGCCAGTTGGTACGACGACCAATTAATGGAAGTGCAACTTTCGTACACCCTGTAGTAATTGTGGAAATAGGTTGCCGAAAGTTTCGGGTTCTACTAGATAGTGGGGCGAGTCACTCGTACTTGTCGTCGATTTTAATAAGTTGAACTCATTAGAGCTCCTGACGTCAAAAGTAGCACGCGCCGCATCGCCACGTTGATGCGAGTGACAACGACGAAACTGCGCGAGTATGACTTGTGTCTTCGGTCGGTGAAGGGAAATTGTACATTAAACGTACGAACAACTGGCATCAACAAAGGAGAACTGTCACGATCAAGAGTGAATGACCAATTATCAGCATTTACGTACGAGGCGTTGAGTTGGAGGATCGTCCAACGGAATCTCATCTTCCAGTACATATCAATATCATCTGAGGAGCCAAAGAATTCGCACAAATTTGCACTGGTAAAATGCGAGTTGGACGTCGGGGAGTCGGTGGCAGAACTTACGCGTTTTGGGTGGACCCTGGTGTCAAGACAGATGTATCCTCTGGATACTTCGCCGTAAACTCGACGTTCGATTATGAGAGATTAATATGCGCCCTTGACGTCCTTGGTTTGGCTGATTCCAACTCGAGAGACCAACAGGAAGTTTACCAAGAATTTCAAGAGCAACTCACCCGCAATGATCAAGGCTGGTACCAAACGGGCTTGCCATGGAAGGGTAACCATCCACCACTTCCGAATAACAAGACCAGCAGTCTTCGTCGTTGGACAGCGCAAGTAGCCAAACTACGCCGAGCGGGAAAGCTGCAAGAGTACGACGCCATCACAAGGGAGCAACTGGCAGAAAGTGTCCAGGCTCCTGAACCTGCTGATGGAAAGGAGTATTATATGCCACACCGCGCCGTGATCAAGGAACAGGTGGAAAGCACGAAGTCACGTGTAGTATACGACTGTTCGTCCCGAGCAGCGAATGATGAACGACTGCCTGAATCCATGGCAAGTTCTTCAGAACAAGTTGTGGGACGTCTTGGTTCGGCAACGATTACATCACACAGCGCTAGTGGGAAATATACGGAAAGCTGTCCTTCAAATTCGAGTGAGGGAAGAAGATCGTGATTCTCTACGTTTCCACTGACTGAGAGACCTTCTGTTGGAAGGCGTCATCAAGCAACACCTTAAAAGCTGGTGCGACCGATTACCGTTGCAGAGATCCTGAAAAGTCTTTATGTCGACGACCTGATTTCTGGTGGGACCACAGTGGCCGAGGCCAAGCAACTAAAACGTGACGCGGAGGCCATCTTCAGCGATGGGGGTTTCATGCTTCACAAGTGGCACTCCAATGTGCCAGAGCTTGAGACCGACCTAGAAGAACAAGCCGACGACGGAAATGAAGATGCTACCTTTGCCAAACAGCAACTTGACTCAATCACGGGCGAGGGATGCAAACTCCTTAGCCTGCCATGGAATAAAGCTGCAGACTAAGAGAGGGATCCTTGGGTAAGCTTGCTAGCGTGTTGACCCAGTGGGACTTGTCTCTCCTGTCACTCTTCGAGGAAAACTTCTCTACCGAGAGACTTGTGAGCTTAAGCAAGCATGGGACGCCGTCCTGCCAAAAGATCATGCCTCAATGTGGAAGAAGTGGGAGGATAATCTGCCAGTCAATTTCGCCGTGTGAAGAAGTCTGGTTACCTTTTCTGAGCACATCGACGCCATCGAGCTACATGCGTTTGGTGACGCCAGTGGGCGTGGAGTAACTGCTGCGGTGTATGCTGTCTTACGTCAAGTATCTGGAACAACTCAGGAACTGGTGACAACGAAAGCGCGTCTTGCGAAACAAGGACTGACAATACCGAGGCTCCAGTTGGTCGCTGGTCAAATGGCCGTCAATCTGGCCCACAAAGTACGTCTGAACCTTGCCAATTTCCCAATCGTTTCCGTTCACTGCTGGCTAGATAGTATACCATCGCGCTACAATGGATTTGTGGCGGCCGCAAATACCGTCAATTTTCCGCGAATCGTGTACGAAAGATTGCAGCACGCAAAGTCGACGAGTTCCGACTGATCAGAATCCAGCAGATCTTGGAAGCCACAACGGTCCAATCAACATTTCACTCTGCAGGTGGGATGGGCGGGTGGCTGCAGCATCGCGAAGCCTGGCCACCCAACATGGTCACAAGTTTCACTCCCGAATCCAGGTCAGAGGCCAAAATTATCCAGGACTTATTGGCAGCAACATCATTGGAGAAAGAAATCGATGACTTTGACAACCTGTGAAGTCGCCATGTTCTCCAGAGAACCCTTCGAGTGTGCGCTTGGGTCATGAGATTCATTGGAAATTGTCGCCGGGCATCTAAAATCCAGAGGAAGTTGTCGATATGGAGGGCGCAGTCCCAAGCTGCGTCTTCGCCCAAGTTCCTGAGCGACAAGCTTCAATTAAATCTCCTGGAGTGTCCTGGACGCAACCAAGGTCATGAACTATATCCTGTCTTCCTGCCAGATGGCAGCCTGTTCACCGCGAAATATGTGAAGCAAGTACGTCACAACACCTTGTACGGAGAAGTTGGTCTCACAATGGCCTGCGTTCGTGAAAGATACTGGGTCCCACGTCTTCGTCAGCTCGTAAAGAAAGCGATAAAATCTTGTTGGGGTGTAAACGCTTCTAAGAACTCGCCTTCGATGCCCCTCCGTCCGGCTTGCCTCCCAAAGAGCGAACCGAAGGTTCAACGGCGTTCGAAGTGGTTGGCGTGGATTTCGCTGGACCAATAAGGTACCAGAAGTCATCAAAAGTGGAGGGTAAAATTTAGTTTTATTCGGATGTAGCCTGTCGAGAGCTCTACACCTCATCGTCCTGCAAAACCTAGACACCGTTACTTTTTTTTTTTTGGGGGGGGGGGGGATTCCAGCGGTTGGTTGGCCTCTTTAAACGTGCGTTTTATAAAACCATTGGAAAGGGAGCTCTGACTTGGTCAGAACTAGTTGAGGCGGTTCTTGAAGTGGAAACTCAACTCAACCGTCGACCATTGTCCTACAACGAAGACGACATCCAGATGCCACTCTTGACACCAGCCACCTTCTTGCTTCAACGGTCTAATCGCCTGCACGAACAAGAGCCTTGGGGAGAGAACGCGGTCCTACGCAACCGTGCAAGGTATCTGAAATCCTGTAAAGACGCGCTCTGGAAACGATGGACGCGGGAGAATCTCACCGCGTTGCGTGAGCGACACCGCTGTTCCAGGAGAGGAAAACAAAGGTCCCTCCAGATAGGTGTAGTGGTCATCGTGTGGGCTGATGAGAAGAATAGAGGAAGATGGCCCTTGGTATCGTGGAGGAACTATTCGCAGGTCGTGATGGAGTGGTGCTGGCTTTAAAGCTACGAACGGGAAAAGTCCACCTAGAAATAGCTGTCCAACATCTATACACTCTAAAGTTGTCGTGCGACAAACCGCAAAAAGCTAGATCTAAGCATGACCAATCTGAAGCTCTTTAAGTCTGTACTATACTTAAATACTATTTTACTGTGTTAGAAAGGTTATATGACTGTGACGATCCGCGTACATTCAAGACTATCTGTCCCTGAAAGTGCAACAACTCACGAAGTCTAATAGACGAAATATGCTGCTATTAGAACTGTTTATATATTGTCCTTTGTAAATATTATTGCATGTATTTCATAAAATAAAAAAATAAAAATAAAATGCTGAAGTATCAAGAGTGCTGAATCCCGATGCGACACCATTCCAACCAATGCGTACGGCGGCGGTGGTTGCAGGTCGACGTATCCAAGAGATTGCTGAGGACGCCCGTAACTGAGAAACGATTGAATACTTAGAAACTTATCAAACTTTATTTTTGGTTCTGTTGTGAAAACATATGGGCTTGTGACTAGTTTCATTTTACATGTGTCTCATTTCAAGGTACATGTGGGGGAGTGTGCTGGCAACTGTACATTAGTAGGTGTGTGTTTGAAATATTTGAATAGCTGTGAGTGATGACATGTATCGGTGAGGGGATCATATATCGAGTGGGTGCACGTTATTAATATATTTATTTATTACGATTCGCAATTGGTAGATTAACATATAAAATATAAGTCTGGCAGGGGATACCACTACAGCTTACGCCAATAATTATTACTGTGGCCCCGTGTAAAATTAAAAAAAATTGAGTTTATATTTACATAAATAAGTACATTATTAACTAAGGTGAAAAGAAACGTCTGTAGCAAAAATCAACAACAACAAGTGAGGGATTTCTCGAGGCGACGTGCCGAGTTACATTTTAGGCAAATGGCAGATGGAGAGGATAGTGACGTAGATGAGAGCATGGATCTGGGCAATGGAGTATATTTAGAGAATGTTAAAAAGTTTTGTTACCTGGGGGATATGCTGAATGGGGTGGAGGAGCAAATTCAGCATCTGTGGCAAGGGTACGTTGTGCATGGGGAAAGTTTAAAGAGCTGTCTGGGATCCTGACAAGTGTTGCTAAAGCTGAAGGGGAAGGTGTATGTGGCCTGTGTGAGGAGTGCTATGGTGTATGGAAGTGAGACGTGGGCCATGACTGTGGAGCTGAATAATAGACTGGAGAGGACAGAGATGCGGATGGTGCGGTGGATGTGTGGCGTATCGCTGAGGGATAGAGTGTCTAGTAAGGAGCTGAGGGAAAGAATGGGCATTGAATCGGTGTCTGACGTGGTAAAGAGGAGCCGATTAAGGTGGCTGGGACATGTGCAGCGGAAAGATGATGGTGACTGGGTGAAGAGGTGTATGTCGCTTGAGGTTGATGGTGCAAGAGGAAGAGGAAGGCCAAGGATGACATGGAGCCAGGTAGTGGAGAGGGATATGAGAGAGAGTGGGCTGAAGAGGGAAGATGCTAATGATCGAGGAAAGTGGAGGAAACTGTCGTGGGGAACCACCGGCCAACCCCTGCGTAAGCGGGGAAAACGGCCGTAAAACGTCTGTTGTTGTTGTTGTATTCGGGTTTTGACATGGGTTTCTACCAATAAAGATTATCTTGTGATTTTATGTGATCTTGTGAAAGTGTGGGTTTCTTTCTTCGTGCAGTTCCCTACTGTTCCTTAGTTGTGTCTAGCAAATTGTCTTAACTGGCAAGTATACAAGTAAGGTTCATTCCATTGTTTTTTTGGGTTTTTTTTATCGAGTTTATTTGGATCAAATAATTAATTACATTAAAAAAATGTAACTGGATGATAATAGTAATATTTAAGAAATAGAAAACATTTTCCGTGTTTACATACAGTTATAGAAACACGAGTGGACGTTTGGGAGAACGAGAAATTAGTGGGAACACGAGCCCGCTGGGCGAGTGTTTCCACGCTATTTCGAGTGTTTCTATAATTCTATGCAAACACGGAAAGATGTTTTCTATTTCTTTTATAAAATAACACTGAGGAAATAAGTAATAAGACTCTTTTATTAAAATGATGAAAATATACATTCTCCTTACTCACGATTGACAGCGTCGTCGGCTGCTTAACTGAAGAAAAGCATCCAATCTTCTCATTTTTCTTCTTGTTGGCTGTAACAGAACATATTTATCGACATTTTAGCTGTTTGTGAGCGAAGGTTCATCTTACAGTCCATTTTATAAAAATGGCGGGAAAAATCCATGTTTACATACAGTTATAGGAACATGGCTCTTAGTCAATCAGTGCGCAAGTTTTCAAAATGTTATTTTATAATAGTATAGCAGTAATATTATAATATAGCATAATAATAATGAAAGCAATGATGATGATGATGATGATGATGAAGATAATAATAATAGTAATAGTAATAATAAAAAGTAATAATATTAATGTTAATAATAAAAATATATATAAATAAATAAAATTAAAATAATTATAAAACTAATAATAATAATTATATTAATGAAAACAAAAAACAAAAAAAACACATAAAATAAACAATTTATTACATTTTACGATAAGCTTTACCGAGGACTAATAGGAAATTCTAGCAATCTGCCACAATAACAACCATCTCACTAAAATATTTTATTTTTACCTCTTCCAGTCTGTATTCACGCCGCTCCGTCTAAATGGAATGTCATGCAGCATGGGCAAGATGTTCCTTTTTGTGGAAACACATCCCTTCCTTGTCGAACAATAAGGTTTACTGTGAGAAAAGCAAGTTCTGGAGACATCATCTACATTGACCATGCACATGGTCAACCGTATGTGGAATGTGATAGATCACTAAACAGTTCCGCCATTCAACTTAACAAATCCCTATCTTTCATCTGTTTGACAGGGATGGCAGAAATACAGTCGTGTCAGCATTCAATAAATAATTGCATATTTGTAATTCAAAAAAACAGCCCTGGAAAACTGACCATTTCTTTCACTTCGTTAAAATTAACTTCTTCTGTTTACGCGTTGACAAACTTTCACGACGACACTCGTATTCTGATAAAAAGGTGTTTATTCAAAAACAACAACATTGGTATTTATGTCAAAAATCAAGGAAAATGTGACCTGAAAGTGGACAACTCTACCTTCGTCGATCACCTCGATTCGGGAATATATGGAAAATCCTGTGCTAACGTGACTGTCCGTTTATCAAACGTTAAATTCAGCGCTAGTGCCGTGAAGTTGTCCAACGCTGTAATCGAATCAGACTGGAAACAACATTTTAAGGTGTCCGTTACAGATTGCGTTTTCGATGGGAATGCCTCGCGTAATTACATGCAGGAAGATCTTGTGCCTTTTCTTTTTCTAACAAGATGTGTCAAGGCGTCTGTTTTAAAAATCATCGTGATTTCCTCTGCATTCAAAAACTTTGTGGGAAATCTAAAACAGATAAACTCTTCTTCTGGACCAATTTCTATACTAGACGATAGAGACCAATCGAGTAATATAACAGTGATTTATCTCAACCGTATCAGTGTAAGAAATATCTCTACCAACCAAAGAAGTGCAGTTTTGTTGCGTCTGTCGTCTAATACTCGTGCAGGATCAACTCATGTGAAGATCTTCAACAGCGAGTTCTTTAATAATACCAGAGCACTTGAAGTTTTTAAAATAAGAACAGAGTCTATGGACGTCTTTAAGAATGCATATCATGTACACGTTCGCATAGATAACACAACATTTGTTGGCAATTACAATCATGGACATGGTCGTGGCGCAGCTGCTACCCTATCAGAGGGAATCAATAACATTGTTGGATCAAAATTTGTCGACAACTATTATGAACACAGGTATTTAACTGGTGTAATAGTGATAAGCCACAACACCCAAGCAATATTCGAACGATGTCATTTTGAAAATACGTATTATACGGATGCAGACACGAGAGCCCTTCAAATATTCGCTCCTGGAAATTCAAATGTGTATTTTAAAGGCGAAAATGTTTTTAATTTACGAAAACTGAGACGAAATCAACCGATTATCATCCACACTTCGCCGTTTTCGACTTCTGATGTGGATTTTGGAATGGTGTTCCTACTTGGTGAAATAAATCTAACCTGTCCTGAAGGATACAAATTCGTCAGCCATACAGATAAACCTATCAATGAGACCAACAAGTTTGCACACTTGGAGTTTAGCTGTTTTCAGTGCAGTTATAAAACGTACTCACTTGAAAGAGGGGGATTCCATAAAGACAGTTTTCGGAAAATTCAATGCCACGATTGTCCTCGGGCTGGCGTGTGCACAGATGGAATCATCAGGTCGAGACCGAACTTCTGGGGACATAAAAACCAAGCAAATGGGAAAGTGACCTTCCTGAATTGTCCTGCAGGTTATTGTTGTCAAAACGACGAAGAGTGCAAGACGTACAATAGTTGTTATGGAAACAGAAATGGAACTCTGTGCGGAAGATGTAAACAAGGAACTTCAGAATTACTTATTGGGACGGAATGTCGGCCAAACGAAGAATGTGAAAGCAGGCGATTTTGGATTGGGATTTCTGTTATCGTTCCTCTGAGTTGTTTGTTTTTTCTCTATTATCACGACGTTATGCAATACTTAACAACCATCCTTTCTTCATCCATCAAATTGTGTAGGCAAACATCACGTGATTCTCATACTCAATCCCATTGCAACGGTGGATATCTGAAGATAATTTTCTATTATTACCAGATCATACACATCTTTAGCTCAAGCGTTGGTGATAGGGGGGAAGCGTTTAAAATTATTCATTTTCTTACACCACTCTTTAACTTTCTTGCTTCTTCCAACATATTTAGTACAACATGTCCATTTAAAGATGTTCAGCCGATTCAAAAGGCTGTCATTTTACGTTCCTTGGGATTTCTGCTGCTTCTTTTTATTGGACTTCTTTTTATTGCTTGGAAAGTTGTCCTAGTTATCAAACGCCGTCATTCTGACTCGATGCCGTTGTATATTGACTCTATTGTGCAGAATGACGACAATGATGGTACATCAGTTAATTTTCAAGATGGGCATGATACTCGCAAGTCCTTTAAATGCCGCATAGCTAGTGCATTCACACATATATGTCTTTTAATGTACTCATCATCTGCTAAACTTTGCCTGTGCTTACTACATTGCGTTCCACTTGGCCAGCATAAAGTACTTTTTATTGATGGCACATTGCAATGCTTCCAGCTATTTCAGTATTTTGTCTTAGCGTACGTTGCAATTAATATCATTCCATTTTGTCTTGTGCCTGTTCTTGGTTCATATCTTTTGGCTTTTGATTTAATATGTATAACGGAATTCTGTCTTGGCTGTCTTTTCCCTTTGCCATTCTGTGTGAACTGGGCGAAGTTGCTTTTCATAAGGTGGCGAGCACGCAACTCGCAAGGTTATGTAGCAGTTTCGTCAGAACTCGAGTCCTTATTATGTGACGATAGTTTTGACACAAAGAATGTTGGAACACCAAGAACGGCTATCCTTGAAGTACTCCTAGGACCTTTCAGATCTCATTCTCCGTTTCTGTGGCTCCCAGAATCCCCTATCCCCTGGGAAGGCTTTCTCATATTCCGTAGGCTGGTCATTATCCTCCTGTTTACCTTTGTCCATGATGTCAATCTACGGATGAGTTTAGTTCTTGTGTTATCATTTTGGTGTCTCATTTAGTAGTCAAGCCTTTCAAACGGCAACGTGATAACACTCTGGAAACGCTTTCCCTCAGCACGCTGATCATTCTTTGTGGGTTTACCTACGCAAAAGCAATCTATAATGGCGATGACGAAGCAACACTTAAATCTCATCCACTCAGTTTAATCAGCATCATAGAAACCGTTCTTATCGTCTCGCCTTTGTTAGCATCTCTTCTGATAGTATTTGGTTCAGTACTGTATGTCTTTTTTTGTGGTTTTTTAAATTAATGAGTTTTTCAAATAAAATCCGGTGATATTTCAAAAGCTCTTCTACTATATACATATCACATTAACATATACATTTGTATAGTTTATTTTTGGAGTTCAATCTTTGTTTATCAACAACTACCCTTGGTATAGTATTACTACTTTGTACTTATATTGTATGTTCTTTTATCATGGGCAGGGGCGGATCTAGCCTAAAATCTGACTGTATCGGATTTGTGACGACACGAAAATCGGTGAGTCCGGGGGCATGCCCCCCCGGAAAATGTTGAAGATTAGGAGCCCGGAAATGCGATTTCCAGCAATCTGGGGGTTTATCAGGCAAAAATAACGGCACGCGAAACTGAAACTTTTCAAGAATATAACTAACGAAAAAACGAAAATTAAGTTAAATCATGCAAAGTTATGTAAAATTTTACCCTCGGAAACATCTAATCTTGAAGCAGCAGCGTGAGGGCAGATTGGAAGAAAATTCAGTTCAAAATCATCTTGAAACAGCAGCATGAGGGAAGATTGGAAGAAAATTCAGTTCAAAATCATCTTGAAACAGCAGCATGAGGGAAGATTGGAAGAAACTTCAGTTCAAAATCATCTTGAAACAGCAGCGTGAGGGAAGATTGGAAGAAAATTCAGTTCAAAATCATCTTGAAACAGCAGCAAAGGTGCATTTAAATGGCAGGGGAAATATTAAGTTTCGCTCTATTTTGTGCATGTCTTTGCATATACTTTCAATGTTGTAATATTATGTCCAAAATCATCTTGCAACAGCAGCAGGACGGCAGTTAGGAAAAAGTTATACTAGTAGAGTAAGAAAGAGTGAAAGACTAAGAATTATATTGCACAATTTTCCCCAATGTTTATAATTTAAATGTCACTCGATGACAGCACTGAGTGTCTGACTAGTATAATAACATGAACATGAAACCGGTTCATATAACAACACTACAGCATAACATTTATAACAGCTCAGTCAGTCGGCTGAGCATTTTCGAAAGCTATTTATTAATTTATAGCATATCAGAATGTTCAAGTCAGATTGAAGTCGTTGAACACTGTAAAAAATAATATAAAGCAGACTTATTTCGTTTTAATCAAATGAATCAATACGCTATTAAAACTTATACTGACAGATCACTCATTAGCATATTCGACATTTAGTGCATATGATAATATTAGTAGAGCTACTTAAAATATTTATTATTTATGAACTTACCTCACTGGGTGCTGATTTAAATTCCGCGCTTCCTGGCATAGAGAAACACGCATATTGGCACCGATTTTCGTCTCAAATTCGGCTTTAAGTAACTTCTCGCAATCGCGCTTAAGAAGGAGTAATCTACTTGCCTTTTCCACCGACGAATAACTTGTATTATCCAAGACACACAGTAGCTCACTGTTGTAGAACATTGTTGAATGCCATGGTTAAAACAGAGTTGCGCTCGACTAGAGCGCTTGTAAACTTGGATAAATCACATCATCGACATGGCATAATCATACTTAGGTCCTCAGATAGGCCACGGCCGATACAGTCCACTGTATCGGAATGTATCAGAAAGTGGCGTTTTGATTGGTTTGATACAGTCTATGACGATTTGACTGTATCGGAATGTGTGCGATACAGTCGATACAGTTACTATAAATAGCACAACTGTATCCGTCGGAAGGTCATCGGTAAAACATCGCCATTAAGAATCGAGACGGCTTCGAGCGCGCATTTTGCGCGATGGAAAGGAACATGTTGGTAGGAATGCGATTATGGACAAATCAATTACGGGCAATTTTCGCGGGCTCGAATTTAAAAACACGAATTCGTCTCGCGCTGAAATTAATGATCGTAGAATTGGACCGCAGAAGCGATTTTAAACCAACTTCGAAAAATAAAATTGCGCACATCAAAGATATTGAAAATGATGTAATTGTTTGGAAAAAGGTACTCCCGCGAAATTTAATATTCGAATTTTAATTTATTTTAATTATAATTAGATTATTAGTTAAAATCTGACTGTATCGTGTGATTTCTTTAATTTAAAATTTCGCATTAAGCTGCCTATGAAACGAAATTTAAATTTTTATTCGATATTTTCGTTGAGTAAGGATTAGAAATTAGGTTTCTGTGAGTTAAAACTTAATATCGTAAAATATTTTACATCCCAAAATATCAATCAAACATGCTAAACTTTATGCGACAGATTCCGCGCGACTGGAAATATGGGAATAGGCCAGTGACGTATATACCTTTGTATTAATTTTCAAACGCAAAATTCCTGTAGTCGGTCTATGAACAATCGTGTTTGCAAAGGTATTTACGTCACTACTGCAGGTCTCAGGCGACTTATAAATTGTCGCATAAATCAGGGTAGAAAGAGTAAGTGGAGAAATGATTTTCCAGTGGCTTATTTTTACTTGAACAATATTTTAATTTTTTAGTTTTCAATATCTGTCCTTCAAAAATATCAAATAAAAATTTTCATTTCGTAGGTACTTACTCGTTGCCAAAACAACGACAAGTGCCCAATAATCTCGCGGCAAAGCCACGAGCCCGGTAGGGGGTCTCTTAAATCTAGAGTTTCCTGCATTTTGGGTGGAGATTTTACATTATTCTGAATATTATAAAACGTCCTAGAAAATACACAAAAGAGTGAAAAGTTAAGACTACACACTTTTAACTTAGTACAGTGTGTACCGAATATTGCTTGAAATAAGTTACTAAACCAAGATTTGGAAAAAGTGTTTTAATGTATTATGTACTACGTTGACACACATGCACTGAAGTGAAGTTTAAGTGTCCAACTGTTATCTCAAGTTAATGCACTTGACGTTTCATATGCGCCCGCACTACATTGGGCCATGCATTAACTGTATTACTTTGTGTAAATTAAAATAAAGGTCATTTTGTGTTCAAGGTCTTCAAACTTTATAGCTGAACTAAGTGAACTTAGCATTGTTTCGTCAAAGAATCAAGTCATTCACACTGTGACCGACCCAATGTATTGCCTGACATGTCTGCTGTAACGATTTAAGCATGGTAATGTGTAGAAAAGGGCCCAGGGAGTGGGGGGGGGGTCAATTTTGTGTGAGTGGGGGGCTAACAAGGGCGCCTGGGGGGCCAAATGGCCATAAGGTGTGTATTGTTTAGTTTACACGTATGTGATATTCATAGGGACCGCAGTAATTGTCCAAAGCTGTTGCGGACACCCTGCCATCGTCTTGTATATGTTATTGTGTAAATATGTGTTCTCTAGTCTAGATGTGGCCGGCAAAGCTTATAAAAAATTTAAAAAAAAAAAAAATTTGCATCGAAAAGATATTCAGCAATAGTATTTTTAAGCTATATTCATTATTTTTTGTGAACACATCTGTTTAGCGGACTTCTTTGGAATATTGAGTTCAATCACTGTATCTTCTAAATTTCAATGTAATTTGTAATTAATTAAATATCAACAATGTAATTAATTAAATATCTTTTCAAAGTTCGTAAAATTAATAAATTATAATTTTACCAATAACCTTCAAGTGGTACTACGATCAAATTTTTACCTATCGATATTTTTTCTTATATATAAAACAGTGCTGCTAGAAACACCAATGCTTTTAAATTTCCCGAACAAGACATTAGCATTAATTATTAAGACATTAGCATTAATTATCAAAAATCAGGTTGAAAAACTTCCATTTTTCTAGTAAAGGCTATCTTGCACGCCCATCATTGCACGTAGCATCACGAAAATTCAAAATGCCACCAATTACAGAGTTGTTTATGAAATCAAATCAAACTTCGCGTGTGAGTGGATCTCCGGTGCCTGGCGCTTGTCGAGTTTCAATTTTTACTCTTGCGTTACCGTGTGCCGTGTTTTTCAATTCACGATTTCGTCAGTCTAGGAAAGATTTAATGGATCATGTTCCTGACCCGTCAGACTCTCAACGCGAAGACTCCATATGGCTAATTCTTCGAGTAAATCCAGTGATCAAGGTCTTTTTTTTAATTATTCGTCTGAAAATCTGGACATTCATCTACTCGACTGAAATTCAGGCATAGCATTGAGAGTCTGACGTCACAAACAATATACATGTAAGAGTGAGTGTGAGAGTTATGCATGCTCGAACATGGCGACTTTTCAGCTAAATACGTGAATAATCCGAGAAATTTGCTGGCGCATCGGTTGCTAAGCGTGGGACGTCGCCAAGGAGCAACGAAGAAACATGACATGTCAACTACCCAAAAAGATTCTCTTGGGTTTTCTACGAAGACATATAGCGAATTTTCTGAATATCTATTAATGAATGAACACGAAGAAAGAAGTCCAACCCTTTTAGGGACGGACCATTAGAAAAGTGATGGGGGGGGGGGGGGGACAGAAAAAATGCATACAAGTTAGGTCTTTATCAGAGCGCATAGATTTGTTAGTATTCATTACGTTTTTGAAATACTAAAAAAATACTAAAGCGTCTAAAACAATTGCTAGGACGGACAATTTAAAGTGACCCTCAGAAAATATTGTACCAATGGCCCTGGGGTCTGTACGTATGTATTATTAGGAAATCAGCACTGGCCAAAAAACAGCTGATTTCCACGTAGGTACAATTAATGTGCCTCGGCATGACAACATTCTAGATGAAAAATAGTCGGTACTAGATACAAAGGGGGAACTGACCAATTGTTCTCATTGGCCAGTCAAAGCTGAATGCGTCAACACCCTGTGTGCCGGGGCACCAAAATTTTGAATAAAACTTGTAACACTTCGCAGTGTGGTGGGATGCGAAACAATCGACAGTAAATGGACCATAAAACGTGTCAATTGTGTTTGTAAAACTCTGCCGTAATGCTCCTATCATCGCAGCCAATAACACGGCTAAGGCAATCAGCGTATTAATCGTTTAAACTTTGGTGTATCCGCTCTACCTCGAGCGAAACGTTAGTTTCCAAACAAAACCGAAAAACATCTAACGCTAGTTGTTGCAAGGGTAATGATGTACTGCCTTTACGGGTAATAATTGCAACATTACGATTATGGTGAAGAACTTTACCACCTTGCCTCTTATGCGTGTCTGAAAAGATTTCAGGCCATATAAAATACCTAACAATTCGCGACTGTTGCTATCTAAATCTGTTTCTATGGGCGAGAAGGCATTAAAATAAAGCTCGAACTCTGTTTTGTCTACGAAAAGGACATGACCTCCCGCCTCCGCAAGCGTATAAGCACAGCATCTTAGCATTGTTTGAAGTACTGAAATTTACTAAGATCTAAAACGGTGTCCCAATGATCTGCGAACGTAACGGCATACTATAAATATCTTAACATTATGGGGCAACATTGCCAACGACAGGCGACAGAGAGATTAATCTTGCCAACAATAGAAGCAACGAAACGAGGGGAAAAGAAAGGTAAAACGCGGACTTGAACTTTTCAATTGTAGATTTGAAGTGCTTAATTCTCGACTGAAAAATTGAAATCGAAGCATCAAGAAACTACTAGGAAATCCCCAGCATTCACTGTTCTGGACAGGGTCCCAAACTGAAGACTTCTGTGAATTTGGTACGACACCCGCATTGTATAGATCGCTACGAACCGAACCGAGCAGTCTGAATCATCTCGCTCACAATCTACGCCGTCGTCTATAAATATAGTACTAAGTGAAAACCTTTTGAACGCCAGTGAGTAATTAATGGCCTAAAAAGTTTTGTAAATAAATAAGGTGCTGAGGACAAGCCGAAAGGAAGGACAGTAAAACAAAAATATCTTATTCGCGACGAATTGAGAGGCCATTGAAAACCTAGGTATTGTTGGTGTTCATAACAGATATCAATATGATGATATCCTGATTTCATGTCCAACTTAAATTGAAAACCGTTAGGTACAAAATAATTGATGAAAGTCTTCCAGTCTTCCAACCGAAACTTAGCCTTTGGAATACACTTATTAAGGGGAGGGTCAACGTGAAATTGGCATAAATCACTGTTATGTTTTCATTAGCCCATAAAAGCTGTTCCTTACTTCAAAACTATGGCAAACTCCAACCTCCAACAAGTGAACGATCACCTAAATCCTAGTCACTTTTTTAGCCTGAACCAGATTAGCGAGGAGTTTGTCGTAAAACAACTTGAGAACATCAAGACAAGTAAGTCCACTGGACTAATTAACATGCCATCTCGTCTTTTGAAAGACGGTTCACACGAAATTGCCAAGCCTCTAACAGTTTTACTAAATCGATCTATAAATGAAGGGTCATTACCATCTGATTGGAAACATGCTATAGTGACACCAATTCATAAAACTGGATTAAGGTCTGACCCGGCAAATTTCAGACCTATCTTGGTGCTCCCGGTGTTCGCCAATATTTTGGAGCGTGCAGTTCACAATATGGTTTATTGTTTTCTACAAGAAAACAACATCTTATCCATCTACCAATCGGGATTTAGACCTCTCCATTCAACTAGCACCTGTTTGACTGATGTGACCAACACTTTGCTGCATAATATTGATAAGGGTCATCTAACTGGGATGGTCTTTTTAGACCTCTCTAAAGCCTTTGACACGTTAGACCACGATAAATTACTTCGAATTCTGCATTGCAATGGTTTAAGGCTTACCTTACTGATAGATCGCAAACTATTACTGTAAATGGTGTGTCTTCTAGCACACAGTCTATTCTATTTGGCGTTCCCCAGGGATCTATTCTGGGTCCACTTCTATTCATCATCTATATTAATGATATGCATACTATCACTAAATATTGCAGTGTGCGCCTTTATGCTGATGATACCTTGCTTTACTTTAGCAGTAAGTTAATTTCTGAGATTGAAAATAGTCTAACTAATGATCTAGATAGTATAATTAATTGGCTTAACAATAATTTCCTATTTCTAAATTTTGATAAAACCAAAGTTATGCTAGTGGGTACTAATCAGAGATTAAGTAAAGTCAATAATTTTACTATTAAAGCCAATGACACCATTCTATCTTGGGTTTATACATATAAGTATCTAGGTGTCATTCTTGATTCCAATCTTTCTTGGAATGACCATATAGAATACTTGGCTAATAAAATATCATCTAGGCTTGGTATGCTCCGAAAAGCACGCAATTTGTTTACAGGGCCCCATTTAAATCAACGTTTAGCTGAATTGGGCTACCCTGTATAAATATTATTAAACCAACCAACCAAATATACATCACCAGATAGCTTATGAACCAGAGATTCATATTAGATCGATTTTGAGTTTGCACATAGCGTTGCTATTGGTAACCTGGCTATCAAAAAGACCGCATGCTGTGAATTACCTACATGGAGTTGAGAAAATATATCTTGTTATAGGATACAGAGTCTTATGTTATATATTGAAATTCATTGGTATATACAATAATGGTGGGGATGAGTTGGGGGTTTTGCAATATTTCAAAAACTGTAGTCTCTAGACCGATCTAAAAATCATAACATCAATCATTGTTCAATATTTTTAATATCTTTTAACCGAAACAAAATATGACAAAATCCTCAGCTCATCCCCAATAACTCATTTATTTCTACAACTCCTGAAAATTTCAAATTAATTGATCAAATGGTTCTTGAGATATCTTTTCTCAAAGTATAAAAAGTGCAATCAGAGAAAAACAACTTTAAAGTTCATAGTGATTAAACGAAGCTGAAATTATGGTAGAAATTTGTTTTCATGTGATCATGTTTTCATTTCACAGTCAGTTATTCGTTGAAACCTCCAGCTTCATAAGTGATCCCACTGCTTCTCTGAGGTCTTCCTCTCTTTGAATACGAAGAAGCTGAGCAGTCCTTGGGCGTCTCTTTTCCTTCTCGGTGGTCCTTAAATCGGCTTTATGACTCGATTTTCAAATACTATATATAGCGATACTGATCAAAAGCATCGCATTTAATCATGCACTCACTACTGATTTACCATTCCACGAGATTTCTGAAAGCCCTGTTCGTCTCTTGTATATTGACAAAATTAAAACAACTTTGTAGACTTCGTATTATGCGTTGGAAAATGAGCCTTTTCCATCTACCAATTATTTAAGCGGAACAATTGACCATGCTCATAATCAGAGAATGAGATTGCCAGGAGGGGCACGACCTACTTTTCAATTGCCATTACGACCCTAGCCTAGTGCATTGTGGGATATATTTGGAAAATTGGACAGCACCCAGCCAACCCTCCACAAAACAGTAAAATTATATCACGTCTCGGGGCAAGTCACCATTCAAACATTTCCAAATACTAGAGCCATACTTCAATACATCTATTTCACATATATGAAGTCAAATTTACACATTTTTACTTGCCCCGAGACGGACTTAAAACCAGCCTCCCAATATTGCCACGACAGTGTCTCCAACGAACAGGAAAAGACGACATGAATCGCGCAGTACTTATATCACACAGTTCTTCGTGTGAAAAGGATCGGGATCACGAGACTTTATGATGTCTTTACCCAGCTGGTTACCGATAGTTAAGTCCTCTCAATACGTACCAAACAACAACTTCGTTCGCAGTACTTTTCCCACGCGGTTTATCTAAACATTGAGGAAATCAAGGGGAAAACTGGGTTTTTTCGAACGCTTGACAAATAAATTGCAATAGAGATAATTAAGTAGGCTTCAAAGATTCTAATTCTTCAAAAAAAAGAAAATTACCATCTGAGTCAAAGTTTGGGTTAACCCTCCCCTAACGCGTGACGTAAATCTAAAGCCTGGTTCTCATGGTTGTAGTATAGTTGTGCAACAATCGCGCAACAGTTGCACGATTTTGGTTGCAGATGTCGCGCAATAGGTGCACGATTTTGGTTGCAGATGTCGCGCAACAGTTGCACGATTTTGGTTGCAGATGTCGCGCAACAGTTGCACGATTTTGGTTGCAGATGTCGTGCAACAGTTGCACGATTTTGGTTGCAGATGTCGCGCAACAGTTGCACGATTTTGCTTGCAGATGTCGCGCAACAGTTGTACGATTTTGGTTGCAGATGTCGCGCAACAGTTGTGCGATTTTGGTTGCAGATGTCGCGCAACAGTTGCGTGATTTTGGTTGCAGATGTCGCGCAACAGTTGCACGATTTTGGTTGCAGATGTCGCGCAACAGTTGCACGATTTTGGTTGCAGATGTCGCGCAACAGTTGCACGATTTTGGTTGCAGATGTCGCGCAACAGTTGCGCGATTTTGGTTGCAGATGTCGCGCAACAGTTGCACGATTTTGCTTGCAGATGTCGCGCAACAGTTGCACGATTTTGGTTGCAGATGTCGCGCAACAGTTGCACGATTTTGCTTGCAGATGTCGCGCAACAGTTGCACGATTTTGGTTGCAGATGTCGCGCAACAGTTGCACGATTTTGGTTGCAGATGTCGCGCAACAGTTGCACGATTTTGGTTGCAGATGTCGCGCAACAGTTGCACGATTTTGGTTGCAGATGTCGCGCAACAGTTGCACGATTTTGGTTGCAGATGTCGCGCAACAGTTGTGCGATTTTGGTTGCAGATGTCGCGCAACAGTTGCGTGATTTTGGTTGCAGATGTCGCGCAACAGTTGCACGATTTTGGTTGCAGATGTCGCGCAACAGTTGGCAACAGTTGCGCGATTTTGGTTGCAGATGTCGCGCAACAGTTGCACGATTTTGGTTGCAGATGTCGCGCAACAGTTGCACGATTTTGCTTGCAGATGTCGCGCAACAGTTGCACGATTTTGGTTGCAGATGTCGCGCAACAGTTGCACGATTTTGGTTGCAGATGTCGCGCAACAGTTGCACGATTTTGGTTGCAGATGTCGCGCAACAGTTGCACGATTTTGGTTGCAGATGTCGCGCAACAGTTGCACGATTTTGGTTGCAGATGTCGCGCAACAGTTGCACGATTTTGGTTGCAGATGTCGCGCAACAGTTGCACGATTTTGGTTGCAGATGTCGCGCAACAGTTGCACGATTTTGGTTGCAGATGTCGCGCAACAGTTGCACGATTTTGGTTGCAGATGTCGCGCAACAGTTGCACGATTTTGGTTGCAGATGTCGCGCAACAGTTGCGCGATTTTGGTTGCAGATGTCGCGCAACAGTTGCACGATTTTGGTTGCAGATGTCGCGCAACAGTTGCACGATTTTGCTTGCAGATGTCGCGCAACAGTTGCACGATTTTGGTTGCAGATGTCGCGCAACAGTTGCACGATTTTGGTTGCAGATGTCGCGCAACAGTTGCGCGATTTTGGTTGCAGATGTCGCGCAACAGTTGCACGATTTTGCTTGCAGATGTCGCGCAACAGTTGCACGATTTTGGTTGCAGATGTCGCGCAACAGTTGCACGATTTTGGTTGCAGATGTCGCGCAACAGTTGCGCGATTTTGGTTGCAGATGTCGCGCAACAGTTGCACGATTTTGGTTGCAGATGTCGCGCAACAGTTGCACGATTTTGCTTGCAGATGTCGCGCAACAGTTGCACGATTTTGGTTGCACATGTCGCGCAACAGTTGCACGATTTTGGTTGCAGATGTCGCGCAACAGTTGCACGATTTTGGTTGCAGATGTCGCGCAACAGTTGCACGATTTTGGTTGCAGATGTCGCGCAACAGTTGCACGATTTTGGTTGCAGATGTCGCGCAACAGTTGCACGATTTTTGTTGCAGATGTCGCGCAACAGTTGCGCGATTTTGGTTGCAGATGTCGCGCAACAGTTGCACGATTTTGCTTGCACATGTCGCGCAACAGTTGCACGATTTTGGTTGCAGATGTCGCGCAACAGTTGCACGATTTTGGTTGCAGATGTCGCGCAACAGTTGCGCGATTTTGGTTGCAGATGTCGCGCAACAGTTGCACGATTTTGCTTGCAGATGTCGCGCAACAGTTGCACGATTTTGGTTGCAGATGTCGCGCAACAGTTGCACGATTTTGCTTGCAGATGTCGCGCAACAGTTGCACGATTTTGCTTGCAGATGTCGCGCAACAGTTGCACGATTTTGGTTGCAGATGTCGCGCAACAGTTGCACGATTTTATTATTATTATTATTATTATTATGAACTATATTTCAACACGGTACAATTTCACCTGATAAATTAATTATTTACAAAGAAAAGAAAAAAGGTGATCTTCCAACCGGCCGTGCTTATACTAGTAAAAATATGAATTACGATATTTACAAGAAAGTTAATTATAACTATAGATAAGAACAAAGGCAAAATGAATATGTTACTTAATGTTAACATGTATGTTTTATGCTAGTTTTAAAATTAGCAATAGTTTCCGTGGACTTTTGTGATAAAGAAAGACAGTTCCAGACTTCAGCCCCTCTGTATGAGAATGCATTTTTCATATTGTTTGTTTTTGGTTTGGGTAATGTCAAATTGGCTCTCGATTGTCTTGTGTTATGGTCGTGTACGTCACTAATATTTATAAACATATCACACAAATAATCAGGAACCATTCTGTTTTTTACCTTGTACATGAAAATTGAAAGTTGTTGCATCCTTCGTTTTTCGAGGTTCGGAATTCCTAGCTTACTTAATATGTCAGCTGATCGTGTCGTATAATTCTCACGTGAGATTATTCGAAACGCCCTGCTCTGTAACTTTTGTAGTTTATCTGCTAATATTTTCCCTAGGCAACCCCATACTTGCGCACAATAATCGAAGTAAGGTTGAATTATGGATTGGTATATTGTTATTAGGGTATTATATTCGATTGTATCTCGAAGTCGTCTGAGTATACCGAGGCCTGAGGTGACCTTTTTTGAAATGTGTTCGACTTGCGCTGACCAGCTTAGAGACTCATCTATCATTAGGCCCAACGATTTTGTCGTTTTAACTCGCTTAATTTCTAAACTACCAATATTGATAACTGGATCAAAAGTTAGTTGGCTAAGCCTTTTCTTGGTACCAATTATCATATATTCGGTTTTACTGTTATTTAAAGTTAATTTATTTGCAGACAGCCAATTTGCAACATTGTTTAAATCGCCATTCAATGTTTCTTCAATTACTTTAATATCATCACTTGCTGTTGCAATTTGGGTATCATCTGCAAACATGTCTGGTTTTGCCCTGTTTAGACACTTTGGTAAGTCATTGATGTAAATTAGAAATAACAATGGGCCTAAACCAGAACCTTGCGGTATGCCTGTTTTCATAATTGATGGGCTTGATGTATTACCATTCACACAACAGTACTGGGTCCTATTTGATAGATACGACTCCAGCCAGCGATGCGCTGTTCCTTTTATTCCATAACTTGCTATTTTGTTTAAAAGTATGTTATGGTCGACAGTATCAAATGCTTTTTTTAGGTCCAGAAACACAATCCCATTTAGTTTACCAATATCAATGTTTTTGTACCATTCGTTAGTAATATCCAGCAGTGCTGTAACAGTTGAGTGTTGTGATCTAAATCCGTGTTGGCAATTTGTAAGCAGATTAAAGTCATGTAAATAATTATAGATCTGGTTATGAATCAGCTTTTCCGCAATTTTGGCAACTGCTGAAATAACCGATATCGGTCTGTAATTGGTCATTTCATCTTTAGCTTCAGACTTAAATATCGGAGTAATCCTAGCGATTTTCCAATCATTGGGAAATATGCCTGTTATAATGGAATGGTTAAATATGGATGTTAAAAATGGTGCAATAACTGATGCTGAAATTTTTAGGATACGAGATGAGATACCATCAATTCCAGATGCTTTGTTGGGCCCTAAACCATGGAGTAGTTTTAAAACATCACTTTCTAGAATTTCTTGAAAGCTAGGGAGCCCATGAACTGGATGATTTATATCACTAAGAAAACTATCCGGTGAAATACTCGATCGAGGTATTTCATTCGCAAGTTTTTCTCCCAGTTCAATAAAATATGTATTAAAGGCATCTGGAATCAGAGTTTCGTCAATTATTTCACCATTCCTATCCTTCATTTCTGGGATTTTATTATTATTTGACGTTCTATTCATCAATTCGTTAAGTGTTTTCCATGTTTGTTTTAAATTTCCTAAATTGCTATGTAGTTTGCCTTGATAATACAAACATTTTGTATCTTTAATTTGCCTATTGTATTGGTTTTTAGCCTTTTTAAAGATGAACCAGCTATTAATTGTATTATCTGTTTTAGCTTTTCTGTTTAGGAAATTGATATGGCGTTTTTTTGTAATTAGATCTTTTGTTAGCCAAGGTAGCCGCTTATTGGCCACCTTCCGTCTTTTTAGTGGGGCATGGTTGTTCCAGATTTTGAAGAATTTATTCTTCCAAATCTGCCAAGATATATTTGGATCGTATTGATCCAGGTCAAAAGCATTAAAGGAATTTTTCAAGTCTTGCAAGAATATTTGTTCATTGAAATGTTTGTAGTCGCGGTATTCGATTATTTTTGCATTTTCTTTGGAAAATTTAAATTTTCTAATGCCATAAATAAGATAGTGATCACTTATACAAACAGTTGACACTCCTTTCGAAATAATATTGTTAGAATTTGTTGTATAAAAGTGATCGATCAATGTCCTAGTATCTTTAGTAACTCTTGTAGCGCCATTTATCAATTGTTCATATTGATACAATTCTGTAATGAATTTGAGTTCCGAAGCTTGGGGAGATAAATTTCCGGATAGTAGGTCATAATTTACATCTCCTACAATAATACTTTCTTTAGAGTCATTATCGATTAATTGTAAACAGTTCTCAAATTTATACAGAGTGTCAATTGGATCATTTGGTGGTCGATACCACGTTGTAATTAAGAAAGGTTTGACGTTTTGTTTAGTAATTTGTATTGTAAGGATTTCAATCTCAGGATCATTCAGGTCATTCCGTTGTCGAAAGTTTATCGAATCTCCAACGAAAAAACCGATACCACCACCAGATCTATTTCTGTTTTTGGGAATCCAATTGTAACCCTGAATGGCTATTGATTGTGTTGGTACACTGTCGTCCATTCGGGTTTCATTTGGTTGCAGATGTCGCGCAACAGTTGTGCACGATTTTGGTTGCAGATGTCGCGCAACAGTTGTGCGATTTGGATACGTGCGAAACGCGTGACGATCGCGAAAAGCACGTCAATTTTCGAACATGGCTCCTCTGGACGAAAATATGCTTATTTTAATCATGACGTGACGTGGTTCCGAGTACGACAAAAACGAAGACCAAGAAAGAAACGTGGATTCTGGGTGAGAAAAATATTTAGAGAGAGAGGACAACTCGTGGAATTTATCACAGGATACTTTTGCACTTCACACATAAAATCTTGGATACTGTTTAGATTACGTTTCAAAGCCTGTTCCATGATCAGATATACCGAAATGACAATATTATTCACTTCGAAAACTTCGAACATGTGCTGTAGTTCAACGTTCCCACACCAGAGCACTGGGGACGAGGATGGCTTCAAGGATTTCTGGGTAAATTTAGTCGCGCAACAGTTGTAAGGCCGTTCTGGGCCGTTCTCATTTCCTAGTTGTCGTGCGACGGCGATGTAGTGGGTTGCAGAAATAGAACTCGCGTTCATCTCTGCAACCCGGTTGCACGACAAGAAAAAACAGTTGTTCCCATATAGTTGCGTAGCTATATCGTGCAACTGTTGCACGACGGCTACAACCATGAGAACCAGACTTTTAAAATAAGCCTGGGTGACCCTTGAGAATTGAATGAAACGGAGGACTACACACCTCAAAAATTAAGCCTAAGTTAAGTAGATCTGAAATCGCTTGAGAAACGAAAGGGCAATTCCTAGCAGATGTACTTATTATTAGAGAGTTGTACGCGAGAGGGCTAATAGTAACCCATTGGGTGCCGAAATGCTAATCCAAAAGTTAATGTGATTTTTCAATCGTCCTTTGACAACAGGCACATGAGACTGAGAGACCTACCTAACTGGTATTCATGAAAATTTTCTGAATAAAATCTTATCAAATCTGTGTTAATGTTTGATATACACTTATCTTCAATTAGACCATCCAACTCGTCTTTGACTGAGCAACATACTATAGGGAATCTCTATCGCCACCAATGACATGCATATCCGCCACAGAAACGACAGGAGCCTCGTTGATGTTGTCGGGTGGTTCCTTGGGAGGAATACGTTGGGTAAGGGAGTAGCGATCCTGGGGCTGGTAAGAGCGATTGTATGAGGACGTAGGAAAATCCATGACCTCGTTTAGATTTTGTCGTTTTTGACTTTTCTATATTAACGCCTCTCTTACAGCCTGTCGGATCTTCTTGTCGTCCTCCGGGTCTAATGCAACAGCGGAAGCTTCGTGATGTTTTACTGTTAGCCGCCAACCAGCCTTTGATGAGTCGGCAATTCCTATCTTGCGATTTCTCTCGTCAATAAGGAGCAAAGCCTGGTTTAGAGAGTCCTTTACCTTTTCGATCTCGGTTAATTCGAGGGAAGTAATGGCTTTCTCCACCAGCTGCCTTACTAAGTTATTAAACTTAAAGTTTCTCTCGTTGCCTGGATGAGTAAACTTTATGTCAGCGTCTGACTAATAAGTTGTTTAAAAAGAGCTAGAGCGTTTTCTGCTGGACGGGAAGTGCCAGTAAATTGGTCAGTCAGTTGTTCTTTGTGCTCGCTCAGTTGAGCAAGAAGGAAATTTCTAAAATCGTCTCAATCTGACTTAGTCACTGCTTCTTCCATAAACACGGAAATCCTGTCTGGAAGGTGTCAAGTGATAGTTAATATGTAAAGGGGAGTGGTATATTGTATACTAGATGAAATCCCATGGGAGAGCCCGCATATGGCACGTTGAATAACAACGAAATGAAATTCATCAAATAGATAACCAGCCTAGCCTGCGTGAAGACTCCCGCTTCCCGCAAACGGGATTACATGTAAAATTTTCCATGTTATTTAATACCTGTGTGTTGACCGCATTCACCTTCACAGTTAGGACTTTTTGTGGGGGGCAGGCATCCAAATTTTCCGAAAAAATGGACCTGGTCAAAATGGGTGCGGCAATCTATAACTGGTTTAGACATATCGAACCGTCATTGGATATTCGTTTCTTTCAATATATTAAAGAAAAACAAACAATTTCTAAAATAAATTAATGAAAAACCTACAAAAACATGCAATACACGAAAATAAGGGAAAACACAGAAAATCACTTAGCTACCAAAAAATGTAATAGATATATCTGATATATTCTTATTGAATGGTTTTAACAATTAAATACGGTCGGGTATTTTACGAGTTTCGGATGAAAAATGCGAGAAACGAGTAAAATGCTCGGATGTATTATCGGTAAAACCATTCAATGCAGGGATATGTATTACATTTTAATTTGGATTTGCCATACAAGGAGTGTGCAATACGAAATTTAGAGTCTATTCCGCTCCTGGATTTGAGCAGTTCTTTTACCCTTATTAGAAAAAATGGCGCCATGTATAGTTTAAAACACAAGGCGATAGCTGAGTGTTTTAGTCCCGATAAAACACTGCTACGAGTGTTTTGAATGGCTTCAAAAACGACTGCATCTAAATAACCATGTTTACAAACTACAGGTGTATTTCAGTGATTCAAGCCATTTTCGCCGAGAAAACCGACGGAAAAATCTATGTAAATCAGGACGAACTTTATCCATATAAAGACATGATAGGGTCATGATTTTCCTTTGTGTTTTCCTCATGAATTATTAACGAGTTTTTGAATGTCATATAATAAAGGCAATTACTAAGATAATAACATGGTCACCTCGGTTTCTTTTGTTTTAACAGGGACGATTACTGTCGTATTTACCAAACATCCCTCATCAAAGTAACTTCTCGTCAAAGTAACTTATTACATTTACCAAGGGTCAAGTTAGAATGTACAAAAAGGTCTTTCTTTTATAATGGTTGTCTTGTTTATAACATCAATCAAAGAAAAGTAGCTATCTAATTATTTTTTCTATTTTATTTTTATGTTTTTTTAATTTTTCATGCATGACTTTTGTATCTTATTCTTGTTATATATATAACTGTATAATTATGTTAATATAGGTAATTGATATTTCTGTAATATATTTTAGGTATACAGGGTTCCAATTGATAACAGTAGATTAATTGTAATCACTGAATGGATTACCCTGTCAAAATAAAGGTTTTCTATCTATCTATCTATCTAATATATTCACGAGGGACGTTTAGAACTAAATATCCCTCATCCAATATTCATTAAAAATATGCCTCAAAGAACTAATTGAACTAATTTGTTCCTACTCCACAATGTATAAAAGGAACTCGGTTTTCATTTGCTTCGGCAACTTCTTTATCGTTCACAAACGAAAAGCGGACATCAGCCATCAATCACTCCGACTAAAAAATACCGGTAAATACGTACCTAAAATGAACAGGTTTTGTGATTGGCTATATGGAACAAAAGTGGTTAGGGTTAGGACATTGGTTTCTTTGTGGTTGATTCTATTGTTTTATTGTTTTAATGAACCAATCACAAAACTTGATAGTATAGGTAGGTGACGACCCAAAAATACTAACGTGTATTTGCAAACCAAATTTATACACAGATTCACTGAACCAATAGCGTAGAGTCTGGCTGCTATTAATAGCTCAAAAAGCGGACAAACAAACCAAATTTGACTCACAAATGATTGCAAATAAGCTATTCTTTTGTTATGGCCGCAATAATTATGGGTAAAAGCGGACAAACATCGGTACTGACGTCATCTCGACGGAGCGCTATTCGATAGAGATTTCTCAAAACAAAAGTCTCCATTGTCTTGTTTATTTCCTCGGTGACCATGTAATTACAAACTAAACGCATGGCTTTGACGGATATTAGTGATTAAATGTCTCCTCAACCTCTCCTCAACCCTCGGGAGGTTTAGTAAAAGTCTTTTACTAAACCTCCCTCGGCTTTCGGGTAATTTAATCACTAATCTCCCTCAAAACCATGCGTTTACTTATAAATAGATAACAGAAATTAATACTCGTTTCCGTTTAGATGGATGCAAGTACTCTTTCCAGCGACTAATTAAATAAGATATACTATAAAAATATTAAACAGATAGAGTACAAAACAGGAAAGAGAGTGCAAGTCTGGCGAAACAAGTAAATAAAAACTAAAAAGTGAACTTTCACCGGGACACCCACAATACTAAACAGTTAATAACTGGTCGCGAAGGGTAACAGTGAGATTCAATTCCCGAGAATCTCGGCGATGTTTCCCGAGATGAAGTCGAGGGAAACATCGCAATTCGAGGGAATTAAATCTTACTTCTTTCCCGAGGGACCAATCATTAAGTGATTTGTTATATAGCAAAAACGGTATTATAAAATAACAGCTGAAAATATAAACATTTGTCAACGCAGCGGATGGGGATTTTCCAGTAAAAAAACATCGCGTCATCACGAGCTCGTCACGTGCGCACGAGGGGAACATTGCAATGTTACCCTCTGGTATCCCAGGTGTTGCCCGCTCGCCTACCTTTGTTTGTTACATGTCATGTGACCATGTATCAACCAATGAAAGGGTGTCTCACGAAAGAAAAAAATAGAGCTATATAACAATTATTGGATGCCCTAGTGGCCTAGTGGACGCTAAACCTTCGCAGTATCGAGTTCCAGATCATCCATCAACAAACTCGTTTGAGGTCTGTGCTTGAGTCTTTTCTTTACTAATACAACAGTGAGAACGACCATTGCCAATATAAAAATACCAATTGTGACACCAACAATCACCTTCACATGATTAGCAATGTAACCTTAAATAGAAATAAAAAATCCACATAAAAACACATCCCTGCAGCAATTCGCTCTTGGACAAAGCTCTGTTGTCCTTGGCTGGGATAATAACTATTATTCTACATTCAAACTTCATTCTCGTTCCTTATTGGTCAACATACTCCAGTTAATTCTCAATGTCCGGCAGCTGTGGCGTCATTTTGGTCGAATACTGTGAATTATTGGATGAGGCTGAGCATGATATCAAGAATTATCCAGACCGAGGTCAACCTAGTGCAACCTAGTGCCTGCTTACCGATATTCCAGTCACCCTCTCCAGTTGGCTCTATGTGGTGGCCACTTCAAGGAGCTACGATGCCAGGTCGGTACTTCTGCTTTTGGTGGGTACCAGTCTGCCGCCTACTCCCTGTTATCCCCTACCCCTGGGGCGTTACCCAACCTTAATCAGGATATCGTCATCGGCCTGGATTTCCACCCGGTGTCCCACAAGTTAGTGGTCGCCATGACAGCAGGTCTATTCGTGAACTTCTACTTATTCCTACCATATCCATCGATGGCAGATTGGTCATCTCCCCACCGGCTCGGAAGCTCCGTCAGCTGAATGAGATCGTCCGGGGGTACAGGCGTTCGGGATTTTCATGCTGGTATTGACTACAGCCTTCCCTCACTGTGCTCGGGACCTGTCACAGTACCAACTACTGATCTTGCGCACGTACACTGTATTCGCAGTTCGGCGGCGTTGCGTGGCGCAATTATGATGAAGCCTTCCGTAGGGTCGCGGGTGCCAGAGGCCTGACATCCCATATCAATTTGGAACTTTACAATTTCCACACTACCATGGCTCGGCAGGCACCACTTCGGTGAATAATTGTTAAGTATTCGGCGGAAATGACGTCGCGCCTGTCGGACAATGAGAATTCACTGGAGTATGTTGACCAATAAGAAACGAGAATGAAGTTTGAATGCATTCAATTATTGGACGAAGGTGTCCAAAAAATATTATTGGGACAATGATGACATCAGTACCTCAAAGAGCGCGAAAAGTTACAATATAACAAAATGGGCTTGCAGTAGAATTGACTAGAAGTGACGATAACGATGAAGACAACAGTGACAACATATATAATAAAACAATTATTGGATTCGGCTTACGCATGATATTAATAGTTATTACACTGGAGTATGTTGACCAATAAGGAATGAGAATGAAGTTTGAATGTATAATTACTCGGGCGACCTGTGGTAGCCCGAGTAATTTTAACCGGAAACTTCTGACAACCCACAAATTTGGCGAAAAAGATATATATACAGTATGCCACGCTGGCAGCCCAAAAGTAGCCCGAGTTAACGCCTAGCTGGCGTTTTGTTAACAATTATTCACGGAAGTGGAGGTGGATAGTGGTGGATAGTGATGAGCGAGGTTTGTGCGATAAAACCGAAGGTAAATACTTTCCGTGCTGACCGAGCAAACGTATAATAAAGTATTTATTATATGGCTTTTTGTTAGTGTTCTTCTCTGTTTTAACACTGTTTTCATTTTCAACTTCTTCGGAAAAGCGTATTGCTGGGGGCAATAGGCTTTTCCCGGACGTCTTAGTAACCAATTAGCGTGTGTTATTTGGCGCACAGACCTGAAAACGAGATCAGCCATATAATAAGACTGAGTGCAGTCACAAGTTTCGCTGTTACTATTGACGATGACTACAGGTATCTTGGTGTTATTTCTGATAAAACACTGTCACGGAACGCTCGCGTGAAGTATGTACTAAGTAAAGCCGGAAAGAGAGTTGCATGCTTGATAGAACAAGAAAAAAACGTGACCAAATATTATGTATAAATCGTCTATTTTACCTATATTCTCGATTATTGTGACACAATTTGGAATTCCAAAGACCTTGTCGAGAAACTACAAAGGCGCACTGCGCGTATTATTATGAACAATCGAGTAGCGACGAAGCTTTAAATCTATTGGGATACGACACATTAAGATCAAGATCGGGAATTATGTATTTAACCTACAATCCTGGACAAAATTCATGTGGATGCAGCGCGTGCTTTTACATTATTATTAGGAATTTTACTCGGAACGAACAAAATACAGTCTCCACTCTCCTGGGAAATGTTGGTGAATCTACATGCACGCGCAAAAACCCGAGCATTTTTGTTTGTTTGTCGTGGAATAACACAACATTGATGTGGGGGATGGGGAAGGAACGTTTTATTTAGGCAGAAATTGGGCAATAAAAAGAAAGTAGGTAATTAATGTTGGATGTTTTGCGTTGTCCGCATAATTTTGTCCAGGATTGTAGTAAGAAACTGAACTAAGGGGAGATCGCCACAACATTTTAACGATTATTTTATATTTAAGGATATTGTTAAACGAACAAGGTAGAGTAATCTCTTCCACCTTTCTAAAGTGAGGACAGAATCGCTAAAAAATATTTTTATTATCATGGATGTATAATTTTTAATCGTTTTGATACTACTTTGTAAATACTTGATTATTTTCCTGCAGTATGTTATTATATATTTTAATCTTTGTTATATTTAAAGTGCCCCTGCGACGAAATATCACATTACGTTTCCTGGCATTTTTTGTTACAGAACATCATTTTAGGTTAATAAATGTTCGCATTTGCCAAAAAAATTGAACAACAAACATTCTATCACAAGAAATTTAAACTCCAAAGTCTCCCTAATTGTGTCCGCAATTGCTTAAAACTTGTTGCAGACGAGCCCGCGATTCCACAGCAGAGTATGTGATTATGACGTCACAGACTCAACACGTGAAAAAGCTTTATGGAAATTATACGAATTATACGACAAGTTACAATAGAAAGTTTTCCCCAAGTAGCTTTATATTCATATATAACTAGCCACGTGTTGAGTCTTTGACGTCACTTCCTCTAATCGCAACCTGAGCGTCCGGAACATGTTCGAGTAATGGCGGCCGTATAATCTCGTATAAAAACAGTGTGAAAAGGCGACTTCCCATGCTCGCAATTGCTTGAAATTTGGCAAGTTAAGTAACACCACCATGCTCTTTACAAATATGTAAAAATTCGAGATACCAAAAATTTGATCACAGGGGCAGTTTAAGAGATTTTTAGAATTTTATTCATTGTTACTTACCCTTGTTCTGTTATATAGATTGTATATAGATTATATTATGATTATCATTATTATCATTGTATTAGGGCTTCTATTGATATCAGAATTACCTAACGTCTAAATCTGAATTACCCTGGATAAATAAAGGTGTCATTCATTCACTATATTTTGACTGTATCAGCTTAATTGAGATGGTTACCTATTGAACAACGTAGGGAACAGCCTTTTAAAGGGAACAGCCTTTTAAAGGCTACATTGAAAGCGCTGCATGATCATCTCTGGCCATCGAATTTAAGAATAGAAACACCATCAATTTAACCGTCCCTCTCATAACAGGAACTTTCCAACATTAGGCATCACAAGTCTTCAATAAATTACCCGTAGAACTTAAGAACTGTACCACGTTCACTTCATTTTGCAAGCAGACCAAAAGTTTGATCAACGAAGCAAAATTACTCCTATATGACTAAGTTATCATCATCTTATAAAAGAACATAATTAATTTTTTCATTAACTTTTTATAATATATTCATAAATCTTGTGCGCCATTATAGTACAGTTAATCTTTAATTGTAATATATATAATATAGTACATTGTATATAGTACATTAGCTTTTATAAAAAAAAAATTTAATTTTTCTGATTTTGCGTAGCAAACAATTTAGTATATGACGTCAGTCACGAAACAGGATTCACTCAAAGATAAAATTCGCATGGAGACGACTCAAATCGTACACTTTGAATGGCTATAAAATGACTATATAAGTTGTCATATTAAAATTATGTTTTTTTCACGATAATCAGTTCACAGTGAAAATTTAGATTTAGATTAAAAAACCAATCTAATAATTTCATTTCGTAAACACTTTAAGATCGCAGCAATGGAAATACCAGGCGGGAATTGAAGTCTTGCTACATATAAATATTATCGCCCAGCTTTTAAGAAAACCATAACAGACTTTCTGGTAGGTTTATGTAAAAAATAGGATAAAAATAGGGCTAAAATGTTAGGAAAAGTTAAAAAACGCACAAAAAAGTAGTACTAAAATAGGAATTTTTCGTGATTAATTTGAAATGAAAATACCACAAAAATACAATTTAACTTTATTTTTTTATAAAAGATGCACAAAAGTGGCCTCTTGAAAAATAAAATTCCGTGGTTTATTATCTCCAGCCAGGAGAAAATACTACATTATCCTGACAGAATCAAGACAAACGTAAACTGATTTCACTAAATAAAAACCTTATACGTTTTTTAGATAAAAAGTAGGTAAAAGTAGGACAATGAAGGCATTCTTAATAAAAAGTAGGAAAAGTAGGATTGCTAGAAATTAAACCTGTAATAAAGGTCAAAGGAAACAGGAGTCCTTTTGGAACTATTTACCAACTTGGTAATATCAAGGCAGATCTCCCTTACACGAATCGGTATGGAAACACACAAAATAGTTTCTATTTTTTAATACTTTCATGGTAATAACTACATACCTTTACGGTCGCATTTCAACTTCGCGTTGTTATAATCTCCTTCCATCACCAAGACCTTATGAGTAAGAACATTCTTGGGAATCTCAAGGAAGAGCTAATAAAATGAAACACGATACAACATTTCATTTGTGAAAGAAATGTTGGCCAGGTACTTTCTCATCTTATTTACATAGAAAATAAAAATATATTGCTTTCCAAAAGCAAAATAAAATCCGGAAAATGATAGCCCTGCATAAAACGTTGGTTCTCGGCTGCTTTTGGAAAATCATGTTCTTTCATTGTATTATATTTTGTTTAACAACCTGGCATTTAGCCAGGATTTCAAAACTGGCCGTCCAAACATTTTGGTGGGCGTGGCCGTGAGCTTATCAAACGTTTTTACTACATGTACTTCATGTTACAGCATATACACGTTAAATCAATCTCGCAATCAATCGTTATGTCTGCATGTTCTTGACAAAAATTCGTAGCGAAACCTACATAATAGCTAAAATAAACAGCAGCTAACAGAAATCAAGAAACATTAGAAGGGGGAAACCTGTCAGTTGTTGTTTGAGGAAAATATTTTGCTTAGGCCGTCCATACGAAACGTGGCCGACCAAAAATCTGAATTTTCAAAAGTCCGCCTGGCTTAAAGCCTGCTAACAACGCAATACGGCCCTTGACAAACGTCGAACTTTTTACGAGATTTCACTATTGTATTAGACTGCAATTCAGATAGAAATAAAATAATTATTTTTTAATAATAAAAGTAATCTTTAATTATCAAGGGTATACATGTATACACTTTTACTATCACATAGTATTCTTCCAAGTGGCCCTTGTAGGCATTATATCAATATTACAAAAAGAAAAAAGGAAAGGTATTATAAACAAATAGGAAAAAATAACTAAAATATATAACACTATAATATATACAGAACTTGTGAGTATAGGCTCTCGGCAACGGCCTCCGTAGCCCAGTGGTCAGAGTACTGCACTATAACAGTTGCGAGACAACAATTCTGAGACTTGTTAATAGTTGCGAGACAACAATTCTGAGACTTGTTGAAAACTGGAAATTCGAAATAGATAACAGAAGAATGGTGGGAATTGTTTCGACAGATATGAGCAAGGCTTTTGATTCGTTATACCCACCGCTGATTGTTAAGAAATTAGAGGCTTATAATTTTTCGGAGAATTCATTGAAGCTGCTTCGCTCGTACTTTGAAAATAGAATGAATCGGGTCAGAATCGGATCTGTAACCAGCACATGGAAGACCCTAGAGAGAGGATGTCCTCAAGGTTCAACGTTTGGTCCTTTGCTATGGAACATTTTCCAAAATGATCTGAATTATACCATAAGTAGCTCTGAGATATCCATGTATGCTGATGATCACCAGATATTTGCAGCTGGGAATACTATTGAAGAGGTCAAAAGAAAATTGGAACATGATCTAAATACTACTACTAGTTGGTATGAAGACAACTTATTATGCTTAAATTTTGACAAGTTTCAAACGATGGTGGTGGGTCCTAGGAATATAGAAAAAACAATGAATATTGATATAAGTGGCAATACTATTGAGCAATCCACATCAATAAAGCTGCTTGGTGTAGAAGTGGACGAACAGCTTAATTTTGATAAGCACATTAGTGAACTTTGTAAAAGGACCAGCAAACAGGTAGGAGTGTTGATGCGCCTAAGGAATCTTATTCCAGAAGAAGCAAAACTGCAAATTTACAAGGCTGTTGTATTACCACACCTGACGTATTGCCATTTAGCCTGGCACTTTTGTCGAGCATCGGATAGGCGTAAGATGGAGAGAGTACAAGAGCGGGCTTTACGTGCAGTTTTTAATACCAAGTGCACACGTATGAACAATTACTCACTAAAGCAAATCTTTCTTGTTGTATTATAGAAGATTGCAAGACATTGCTCTATTAATGTTTAAAGTTAAAAACAATCTAGTACCACCATATATTCAACACTTATTTTCTAGTAACGTCGAAACTAGAACATATAATTTAAGAAACTCTGATTTTAGAATACCTCGCTTTAATACTGTAGCATATGGAAAACATTCAATTAGATATATAGGACCACTTTTATGGTCAAAATTAGGTAAAGATATACGAAATGTAAATAGTTTGAATTGTTTTTAAGAATGCAATAAGGAATGTAGATTTTAGTTTTTTAGAGGCTGGTGGTTGTCAGAGCTGCCATTTATGTAACACCTAGGGAAAATTTTATACTTGTAATATAGTTTGTGTAGTTTTTAATTAGGTTATTAGCTTATAATTTGTGTCCCCAATTAGTGCGTAAGCGCTAGAATTTTTATGACACATGAATAAAGTTTCTATCTATCTATCTATCTAACATCGCAGGGTCACGGGTTCAATGCCAGCCGGATGGCCTGGATGTTGCATTTTTCGCAACTGGTCTCGGTTTGGTCTTAAAATGTAAATATTTCAACACTCGAAATTTTCCTTCACCACAAATCCTTACAACATAAAAAAATATAACAGTTACACATTCAACTAAGTGTTTACAAGTACAATTTACAATTTACAAGTGCAAATAATTTACAAGTGCAAATAATTCAAGACGATCAACTTTGTAATTCTGAAGTAATTATATTGAAGCAAAAATTGTTTAACATGAGCCTTAAAAGGAGAGGCTGTAACGTTATCAGTTACCTTTAATTCAGCTGCACGGAAGCGAGTTCGACAGTTGGGTCAAACGTCGAACTTAATCCTGTCGAACCGAATTGAGAGTAAAAGATATGATTCTTTGCGTCAGCGGGGGCACAAAGAAAACTTCAAAATTGCATGAAGTATGATTGTGTGACAGCAATGTGTGCTGTTGAAAATGCTTCGGAATTCGCGCAGAAGGCGTTCTGTACTTCAAAATGCACTCGTTTCTCTACGCAATCAACGAATGTTGAAGTTGAAAATTTGTTTTCTAACGACTCTGCTTGTTTGGTCATGCAACAATGCAACTGATGCCCATTGCCTCATTTCCGTTCATATTTCGTCGTTTGCCGCGACAAAGGATCGGCTGCAGGTCTCAGCATGTTCGGGAGACGTACTCGGATGCTCGTTTTAAGAAAACGTTCCAAGTGTCGCTAAAATGTTGGAAATATATTCTAGGCACTCTCCAGTTCTTATCTTATACATAAATACAGCTTTATTATAATTTATTCTCTCAACTAGTGGTTGCCATGAACTCAGTTCCCTTAGTATATCAATAGATCTAACTTAATCTAATTATTGTCATAATTTATATTGTAGTTTTTGTTAGTAGTTTACCCAATAAAAAAGAATATGAAAATATTGTTATTGCGTCTCGTTTTTGTGTCGGGCACCATAAACGTTTGTATACATTAGCTTTTGCTACAATCTTCCTTAGGACCTTACCTTTACGCTGTTGACTTCTGAGATTCGATTCACGTAAAGAACAAGATACCATTTACATAAAGACGCGTGTAATGTCTGGTCAACGCCGATTGGTTTCACATTCACCAGTGTATCATTCCTAAGAGTAGTGTCAAATATGATGGCATTTTGCTTCTTCATAACCAGTTTATACGAGTTGCCACAAGGGTCCAGTTGTGCGAGAGTGAAAGATAATGTATCGTCAGAGCCGATCAACTGCTGAGAACATGTACGGTTCATCCCACGTGTCAACCACTTGCACGAACCTAATCACAACAAACGAGAGGAAAACTCGCATTCAGTAAGGTCGTGGCTAGATGGGATACTCGTAGTTGAGGTGGCCGTGCTAGATTGGTCGTCAATACTAATAAGAAGAAGTGTTAGGTGTTGTACATATACTAATGTACAACAAACATACACTAATGTAGTAAATGTGGGAAAGGCGTCCAGAGTGGCCAAATTACTGGGTCCTTCCCCGAATCTCTCCCAGAGCACTATAGTTCCTCCAACGAAGTCAATCATCTAGTTTTCACTGTTCCCCTGTTTTTCCATTATCTTACCGTGAGAGATCTGTTCTTACCAAAGGTCTCAAGTTTGTATCCGTTTAGGAAGAGAAACCATTCGTGTAAAATAATCATGTGATCACACAGAAAAAAATCATTTTCTTATTTTGAGAAAAAAACCTTATTTTAAGAGTTTTTTCTCAAGAAAATCTTGTTTTAAGAAACATTTTCCTCATTTTTTTCTTGTTTTCTTTTTTTTCATTTTTCCTCATTTTTTCCTTGTTTTTTTTCAGGTTTTACTTGTTTTAAGAAAATAAATTCTTGCTTGATGTAGGAATTTTTTCCTTGGGAGAATAAGAAAATTTTCTATAAGAAATTTAGAAAATTGTCTTTCCTAAGAAAAAAAATTCAAGAAAAAATTTCATTATACTATTCATTAATAAAACATAATTACTTACAGACATATATCATCAATAATCATGTCTCATTTGTTATTGTTTTTCGTAACCTGATTGGCTTATTTTTGTCACATGATTATTTTACATAATTACAAAGTTTCATCAAAAGTTTTTTTATTTCACTTGACTTTTACTCTGTGATTAACGGCCTTCACTCGAAACGTCAGACCTCGTACACACTATTTCGGCAATACACTAACCTTTTAGGCCCTGTTTACATGGAGGTAGGGTGACCCTTCTGGAAGGGTGACCCTAGTAGAAGGGTTACCCTAAGTAGAAGGGTTACCCTAGTCCATTATCTTTCCCGGGTTTCGTTTACATGTGCGCAATAAAAGCGCGCGTTCGGTGTATTTCAGATTCAAGTAAAACGCCATTATAGACCTCTTTCATATACAAGTTGAGCCACCAGTGTTCTGTTCTACCAGAAATCCGCCCAAATCGACGACGACGACAACGAACAGCTCTCCTTCGAACGTATCTCATCCGAGCTAAAGCAGCACTGTACTGGTTCGCTGCATAAATTGCTAACTGTTGTTGATGACATTTTTAAAACAACAAAAAGCCAAGTAATAGACCACAGCATTTTAAATGCGGTGACCAAAGGACCAAGAGACAAAAGAATAAAACTTGCCACCAAAACTCTTCGTTTGTCCGCCATTTTCAATTTGTTTAGTGGCCACGCAAAGGGAGGGTGACCCTACTAGAGGAGTTAGCTCTGCACCCAGCGGCGAGCGGAGATGAGACCCTGGGTACAAGGGTCACCCTACACCATGTAAACAGGGGCTATCTTTTGACCACCCTACTGTGTATACATACGCTATAATTCGTCGATCGCGCATTGCCAGGCTTCCTTCTCTTATTTAATCAAACAACTTCTCATAAAAATTGGCGTTACCAAAAAGCTTTGAACAAGTTGGATTTGCCAGTAAAATGACCGTGGATGGCAATAAGGCTGTTGTACATATGCAAGGTGATTCTGAAAACGATCTCGAAGCGTGATTTCGTGTTATCAACCCTTAGAGTAATCAATTTGTATTTCTATGTTAAACAGTTTTGGTTCGCAACCGTAAAGGAATAGGACATGGTGTAACGCTACTCTGGTTAGAGATAAATTCAAATCAAGTTACCTTTTTCAAATATGGTGGATATCTCCATGAAAATAAATATTATTTTGTTTTACTTTTCGGGGAGATATCCACAATTGTTGTGGTGACCTATTTAAAAAAGGTAACTTGATCTGAATTTTTCTTTAAAGTGGCTACGAAACAAACATTTTTGTTGCAGTTTTCAAATATTCAATATGCATTTAGAACATATTGAACATAAAAAATTATTTAAAACGTTATTATACCACTGAAATAGGCTAAAAAGGAAATAAATACCACGCAGGGTTCTATCTAGGGGGTTTGAGGGGTGGAAGCCTCCCCTTCCAAAGGGGCTCCCCCCCAAAAAAAAATGTTGTGATCATTCAGGTCGGTGTACATGAAGTGACTATTCCCAGTCAGTCCAGCATGTAACTTAATTCAACTTAACTGACTCAATATGAAATATATTATAAATTTGAATAATAAATAGAAAATGTGCTTCAATCCTGGAAAGTGTTGTTTTTTAGTGTTTTATATGAGTTTTCCAAACTTCAGAATTGTGTAAAATCTTCCCCCAAAATGCAGGAAATGGCATTTCAGAGACTATATTTCAAAATTTTCCGGGGGAGGCACAATTTGGCGCTCGCTCCCCCTTTCCGAATCCTGGCTACGTCCTTGCTTCTCCCCCAAACGAAAAATCCTAGATAGAACCCTGCCACGTGACTTGTTGGTGTGACGTCAAGGTGTTTGCAAGTAGTGCAAAGATGCAAAAATTCGTGAGAAAGTTACAAAACACGGTGGAAGATATCGCGTTGCGCCAGCATTCGAGCCATCGAATCGCTTGACATTTATTTAAAAATACGCTCTCTTTCGATCTCTGTTTATCAAACATCTTGACGTCATCAGAGTTAAATTAGTACCCAGTCTCTGTGATAGCTTTATTAACAAATGTGTTAAAAACGTAGTACTTGTTTTTTAAGAAAATAAAAAATTATAAAAAACTTTGAAAACACAAAACTTTAAAACACCCATTACTCAGAAACAAAACTTGTTTGGTAATGGACACAAGAGGGGACTGAACAAGGACCGTTCCAGTTTTATATAGAGTTCAGAACGTTTTCATAACCCTAACTCTTACCAATCAAGCATTCAATGTTTAGCTTAAAATAATCTCGAATAACATCCACAGGCTTGTGTTTTGTGGAATCTTTTAACTGCACCTAACATAACAAAAAAATATAATTATTTACAACAAACATTTTATATAAAAACGCTTCTGATGGGTCGTTGCGCGTGCTGCATTTCTCGATGGAGCATGGGAATTTTATCTGAACGTCTTCACCAGGGTTCGTACAGGTTAGTATCAGTGTTGGGGTTAGGGTTCGTATTATGGTCTCTCGTGACATGAAATTATTTGTGCATATATTATATATTGGACACCGGACATGAACTTATTATCACGAATTTCAAACTACCTGAGACTGGCTGAGAGATGAACGTCATTAAGGAAGCTACAGTAACTCACGCAGATGACGCTCAATGAACATTTGTTGAAAAGTTCACTTTTCCACTTTCTTCGTACTCTCCCAAGCTATTTCATATATAAACATTTCATATGTGAAATCTATATATTTCATATATGCGAAAATTCCACATGATTTCACACGTGTTATCACATGTAATCTCATGTGAAAGCCTAACATGTGAAACGATTTCACATGTGATCACATATGATCACATGTCAAACCCTAACATGTAAAAAGGATTTCACATGTGAAACCCTAACATGTGAAAAGATTTCACATGTGTACACACGTGAATAGTAAACATATAGAAATGTTCACACGCGATTCCATATGACATTATACTGTAAAATGCACTAGTGAACTGAATTGAATCTTTTCAAAATGACAATTAAGCAAAAATGAACATTATGGAACTATGTGAAAATCTTATGTGAGAATTATGTTAAACTTATGTGAAATTTCCATTTCATATATGAAATTTTCATATACACTTTTCAACCAATGTCGCACCTACAGTAATTGGTCAGTTCATTTCCACCATAGCAACGGGGTAAAAACGAGAAAGATCGAGATATTTAAATGAACAAAACAGTCAATCTCCGAGATTGAACTTCATACTTGCTTTCTTACAAGTTTCCACGAGTTTTGGTATCACGAGTTTTGCTGTCTGAAGTCATCTTTAAATTTGAGAAAATGGTACGAACAAACGTAAGAACGCATGTTCTTACCTGAACAAACTTTACCCTAAGTGCATACTTAGGGTAAAGTTTGTTCAGGTGATTCGTAGCCTGGGTATTGATGAATCGTTTTATCGGGTTATTTATCTGATGTAGCTTTGCAATTGTTAACAGAACAGAACTTAGGCATTATCTAATACTCTTCAAGTGTTAACAGAATCGCGCGCCAAATCGCCACCTGTCACAGTCCGCTGCTATTAAATAACAGACAGATTTAGCAAAGAGGACGCGGACGTCAAGAGGACGCCAGTTTGTTAGAGGAGAACTGGTTCGAGGATACCGTCGTGTTGTGAGAAAATCAGATTTATAACAATTACAACGTAAAATGGTATATCTGGTGTCTAAAACGGGTATGTTCATAGTACATTCGTAGGTTAGACAAGATTTGTTTGTCTGAAATCTAAATTAGAAAATACATAAACATGAATCATGTAAAAGATTAGAAACATGTTAGCATGGCGAGGATTAACATGGATCCATAGCATGTTGTTAAATTCATCAGCAATTTATCCCAAGTAAAGTAATGATTTGCCCAGAAAATCCAATAAATTGCACACACCACTTAATCATAAGTTAATACCTGTACATGTATATTGTAGTCAAAGAAAGAAAAACGCGGACACAGTCTTTGTATTCAAGAGTACTTTTCTGATGTTTTCTTGAATAGTCGCAGTTGCTAATATCGTATCCATACTACCATATCAAACACACGACTATGTACTTATATAGCTCTGATATAAAGTGGCTGTTCACATTTTTTGTCATAATTCGTGATAAGACATGTCATCTCAAAAACAGCACATTTTTACAACGTTTGCAAAGTCGAAAGTAAATATGACTCGGTTTCAAGCTCTTTGGCAAGGTTTCACGTCCTCTTGACGTTCGCATCCTCTTTGCTTAATCTGTCTATTATCGAGTTGTAGCGGCGCGATAACCGAGTGTTTTGTTAGCTTCTCGAGTGCCGTAATAACTCGATAATCACACAGCGACAAAGTTGTTTTTTCTTCTTCTACAGATTACCTGTCTCGGAAAAAGCTTGTTATCATCTAGTGCCATACGTCGCATCGTACAAGGTCGGCGTTAGATCATATAGAGTTAACGTACAGCCGCGTCTTTGGGACGATGTTTTTTTAGTATAACCATCTTACCATAGCGCTACTTAACCATGCAAATAACCACTAACCCCAAAACAACTTGGATGCTAACCCTAACCTCACGCCTAATGAGTATCTAATGCTGTATTTTCTATGGTTATACTAAAAAGCATCGTCCCAAAGACGCCGACCATCGTACAACGGTGATCGCTAGAAAATATACTTTAAAATAAGGTTTCCACGGAAAGACTGAAAACTAGTTGTTCGAGGGTTAGTGTAAAAAGGACTGTGAGAAGTTGGTGCATGCATTCATAACATCAAAACTTCACAGCTGTAATAGCATCCTATATACACTGTAAAAAAAGATTGGTTTAAACAACCAATTTGATAGGTTATCTCAGATTAAGACCAATTTGAATGGTTAAAATAACAAAATATTGTGATTAAAATGACCGTATTTTGGTTGATTCAACCAATAACATTTGGCTGTTTTAACCCGTAAAACTGGTCAAATGGTGAGTCTGAGACAACCAAATTTAATTGGTTGTTTTAACCAATCTGTTTTTAGTGTGTACATGCTTACCAGAAGCTGAATTAAACAAGTTACAGCGAATTCAAAATACAGCTGCTAGACTTGTTGCAGGGATTACAAAATCGGAGCATATCTCCCCTGTGCTTCGTAACCTTCAATGGTTGCCAGTGAGATCAAGGATTGTTTTTAAGATACTAATAATTACTTTCAAGGCTTTTGCTTTGAGATCATCTGGCCGAAATCTGCTACTTGAGCCAAAATCCAAAACGGTGACTCATGGAGACAGAACATTCTCGGTGGCAACACCAAAACTTTGGAATTCATTACCACAGGAAATTAGAAGCTTGATATGTTAAGTCAGCACTTAAGACTTTCTTTTTTTAAATTAATAGTTTTTTGTTCATAGTGCCGGGTAATATATGTAGTAGGCTTTATCTTATAATGAAACTGTAATCAGTTTTATAAGTAAAATTAAGAATATATTGTTGTAAGAGCATTGAGACTATTGTATAATGCTCCTAATACGTCTTTTATTATTATTATTATTATTGAGAATTATCAAGGTTGATTATTATAAAATATAGTCGATGCTAATCAACAGTTTATTGTTTCATACACAATATATAAACCTTCGACATTATAATTATTTAGAGATTTTAGAGCAACCTTTCAAAAGTGTCCACTTTTGAATTCTATAATTGCTTCTCGAATAAACATGTGTAAGCTTAAATGGGCCTCCAAAATGTGCTGGTTATCAATAAGTCTGTATCGATCAACTCTCTGACACCCATACCAACTATCAAGATCAAAGAGTAAAGAGTTTGTTATTTGCTGGTTTACCAATGACAGCCTGTTGCCATGTACTTTCCATTGTTACAACAGTTACTTGGTCTGCACAGACAGATACAAACTTTTCATACTGATTTTTGGCTAGTTTCATGATTACTATAGCTGTATATGAAGGCAAGCTGTACATGCAGGAGGCAAGCTCGCTCTCTAATCGAGATAGTAATAATAGTCCTGATATTACAGTACATGAGGCAGGCTAGCCCACATGCCAGACTTGCTAACAAGCACACCATTTGCCAACTGTTACTTGGTCTGTACAGCCAGATACATTTTTGATATTACATGAAGCGAGCTGGCCCAATAATAAATGTGATAAATTTATGAATATGTTCACTGGCTCAAAATGTTGACTTCACAAAGAAATAAAGATTTTGAATTATATTTCTTTAAGCTGTTTTGCTTATGATGTCTTGCTACTGCCAGCTAAATGGTTTGATTTAAATGCACTTGTCACTGGAAACCCCAGGTAAGTATGAGAGATTAGACTTATCAAGAAACAAATCTAAGAAAATGCCCCACCTACAGTATAGGGGAAAATAACATCCTAAACCCCACCTACAAGTCACCTTCGGGGTTTCCTTGGGTGCTGTAGGGGTTTCCAGTGACAAGTACTGAGAACAATATAACTGATTTAATACTTGCTCAAACTGAACCTGTTTGCGGGACTGGACAGATGAATTGTTGTTACATGAGCACAGGCCGGGCTTGCTTGCCAGGTTGACCCTGTTGACTAGAACTGGATTAGGTCAGCAAACAGGATGGCTCATTTGGTGGGGCAGACTTCTCAGTAAGCCAGCTTGGATACTGAGCCAACTCGCCATCATATAATCAAAGCCGTTGGCCAACACTATGTTATGGGTTTGCAATGATGGAAAATTTAACCACCCCTGCACTGACAGCTGTATCATTACATGTACCATTGTACCTACAACTATAGATTTGTGTATATTGAATTTGCCTACAATGTCCTCAACAAGCCACAACCTCAAGTAGCCCGAGTTAACGCCTAGCGGGCGTCTTGTTAAAAGTTTAAAACATCTTAAAACTCGTCAAAAAATGACAAAATCTAGTCGAAGTACACGTCAGCCGTGCCATTATCGAGTTAGAAAAGCACGCTCGTTCGGCCCTTGAGTAGCCAATCAGGGTGCGTGTTGTCGCTCATTTATTGTTTTGCGTGTTTCGCCGATTATTTTGTAATGATATTTCATACCAAGAAGCTTATACTCATATCAAATTTTTGGTAGAATTTTTACATATTTATAAAGAGCATGGTATTCTTACTTAACTTGCCAAATTTCAAGCAATTGCGAGCATGGGAAGTCGCCTTTTCAGTCTGTTTTTATACGAGATTATACGGCCGCCATTACTCGAACATGTTACGGACGCTTAGGTTGCGATTAGAGGAAGTGACGTCAACACGTGACTAGTTGTGAAAAAGACTCAACACGTGGCTAGTTGTGTATGAATATAAAGCTACTTTTAATTGGGGAAAACTTTCTATTGTAACTTGTCGTATAATTTCCATAAGTTGAGTCTCTGACGTCACAATCACATACTCTGCTGTGAAATGGCGGGCTCGTTTGGAACGAGTTTTGACCAATGGCGGACAAAATTTGGTCGATTTTGGAGGTTAAATTTCTTGTGATAGAATGATTGTTTGTTTTTTTGCAAATGCGAACATTTATTAACCTAAAATGATGTTCTGTAACAAAAAATGCCAGGAAACGTAATGTGATATTTTGTCGCAGGGTTACAGTACTTTACATTGTAAGTTGACATGTTTGGGATTTTTTCATGCTTCTGTAGATCCGATAAAAATGACTTCACAGAAGGCTCAAAATCCAGTATACCGATAATATCAGTATGATTTTAGCGGTACACTGATATCGGATATTTCGCATACCGTCCATTCCTAAGTTGAAGCGATTTTAACTCTGTGCGTATCCTAAAAAAGCCACTGTACGGTAAAGATTTTGAATTTTGCGATTTTTTCCTGTTAAGCGCGAAGCGTTTACACATTCAGTGTGAATCTGGATCATCGATATTTGAATACAACAGAATGTATAACTTACAGTAACATGTACGTTATCCTTATACTGTCCACGTGGATGGCTATGCATCTCCATAGTAACGTCATAGGGCTTATCTAATTCTGAAAAGACAAACCATAAACGTCGCAAGGCTAAAGACGTATTAACCGAGTGTGAGATCTGTACTGGAAAGTATTTGTCTGAGGTTTTCGTACAGACCGAGCTACGAAGGAGCGAGATTTGTGCGATAAAACCAAAGGCAAATACTTTCCAGTACAAACCGAGCAAACGAGGTTAAAAAAGTATCTATTATATGGCTTTTGGTTAATTTTCTTTACTGTTTTAACACTGTTTTCTGATGTAAAAATATGGTTGTACAGGTAGCTGGCCATGCATTTTTGACCCCATTATTAGAAATTGTCATACACTTCACTCAAGGTGAACATGAAGACACATTATTAAAGTTGAAATTGTACATGTTGTTTAGTTCATTTCTGGCCACCTTGAAAAGATGAAGAGATGAATATATAGTATATACATTATCTTGCAATACCTTTAAACATGAAAAGATGTTGCAAGATATGCACATAAAATTACCTTTAATAAAACATCAATAAAATTCAGTACAATCATTTTGTATAAAGTATGAGAAAATTATTTGTATTGGAAACCATGCAATTATCTTGAATGGTAGTTTTACTGACGTGTATAATACTCAGATGCAAAATGACTGTACACTTATCACTCATTTTAGAGGGAGTCTGATCAACATTAGAGTAGGGGGTCACAAAAATTTACCTTTGCATGGATGGTATAACATTAGGGTTGGGGGGCAGAGTAAATTCCCTGGGAATATTGGGGGTGGGGGCTTCCAAAAAATGTAGGGAGAACATTTTTAAATCACCATTACCCCCCCTCCCCTGTAAATTATGAACGCTCCCTTATTTTCCGTGCTTTTAAATATTTGAAAATGTTAAAGAAATACAATGTTCCAGCACATTTTATTGCTCGATTTTTTCAATAAAGATGCCCCAGCTCTCTTTTAGGGCCTGTTTATATGATCCCGGTACACCAGGACGTCCCGGTATACCGGGATCTCAGCTTGTATATAATTTACTGTTATTTTCGCAGTTGTGTTCGCATATGGAGACCGGGACATCCCGCCTGACCGGGATCCCGGTTGAAGCAACCGAGATCCCGGTGTACCGGGACGAAGTGAATTGAAATTTAAAACGTCGTCTCACCAGGTAAAATATCCAAAAAGAGGCAAAACGAAAAAAAAACATTCGTTGGGATGCTTTTTAGATTTATGTCCAATACCCAAACACAATGTCCAATGGACAAAATGAACATTCCACTGGACATCGAATTGTCCATTGGATCCAATGGACACTGCGTTGTCCACTGGACATTGAATTGTCCAATGGATGCAATGGACAATGCTGTGTTCCACTGGACAACTGCTTGTCCATTGGACCTCATGTGGATGGTGGTGTTGGGTAGTCAAAATCCATTTGTCCAATGGATCCATTGGATCCAATGGACACTGCGTTGTCCACTGGACAATGAATTGTCCATTGGATCCAATGGACACTGCGTTCTCCAATGGACATTTACTTGTCCAATGGATCCAATGGACAATGCTGTTCCACTGGACAACGGCTTGTCCGTTGGACCTCGTGTGGATGGTGGTATTGGGGTAGCCAAAATCCATTTGTCCAATGGATCCATTGGATCCAATGGACACTGCGTTGTCTACTGGACATTGAATTGTCCATTGGGTCCAATGGACACTGCGTTGTCCAATGGACATTTGCTTGTCCAATGGATCCAATGGACAATGATGTGTTCCACTGGACAACTGCTTGTCCGTTGGACCTCATGTGGATGGTGGTGTTGGAGTAGCCAAAATCCATTTGTCCAATGGATCCATTGGATCCAATGGACACTGCGTTGTCCAATGGATATTTACTTGTCCAATGGATCCAATGGACAATGCTGTGTTCCACTGCACAACTGCTTGTCCATTGGACCTCATGTGGATGGTGGTGTTGGGGTAGCCAAATCCATTTGTCCAATGGATCCATTGGATCCGATGGACACTGCGTTGTCCACTGGACATCGAATTGTCCATTGGATCCAATGGACACTGCGTTGTCCAATGGACATTTACTTGTCCAATGGATCCAATGGACAATGCTGTGTTCCACTGGACAACTGCTTGTCCGTTGGACCTCATGTGGATGGTGGTGTTGGGGTAGCCAAAATCCATTTGTCCAATGGATCCATTGGATCCGATGGACACTGCGTTGTCCACTGGACATCGAATTGTCCATTGGATCCAATGGACACTGCGTTGTCCAATGGACATTTACTTGTCCAATGGATCCAATGGACAATGCTGTGTTCCACTGGACAACTGCTTGTCCGTTGGACCTCATGTGGATGGTGGTGTTGGGTAGCCAAAATCCATTTGTCCAATGGATCCATTGGATCCAATGGACACTGCGTTGTCCACTGGACAATGAATTGTCCATTGGATCCAATGGACACTGCGTTGTCCAATGGACATTTACTTGTCCAATGGATCCAATGGACAATGCTGTTCCACTGGACAACGGCTTGTCCGTTGGACCTCGTGTGGATGGTGGTATTGGGGTAGCCAAAATCCATTTGTCCAATAGATCCATTGGATCCAATGGACACTGCGTTGTCTACTGGACATTGAATTGTCCATTGGATCCAATGGACACTGCGTTGTCCAATGGACATTTGCTTGTCCAATGGATCCAATGGACAATGATGTGTTCCACTGGACAACTGCTTGTCCGTTGGACCTCATGTGGATGGTGGTGTTGGAGTTGCCAAAATCCATTTGTCCAATGGATCCATCGGATCCAATGGACACACTGCGTTGTCCACTGGACATTTACTTGTCCAATGGATCCAATGAACAATGCTGTGTTCCACTGGACAACTGCTTGTCCGTTGGACCTCATGTGGATGGTGGTATTGGGATAGCCCAAATCCATTTGTCCAATGGATCCATTGGATCCAATGGACACTGCGTTGTCCACTGGACATTGAATTCTCCATTGGATGCAATGGACACTGCGTTGTCCAATGGACATTTACTTGTGCAATGGATCCAATGGACAATGCTGTGTTCCACTGGACAACTGCTTGTCCGTTGGACCTGGTGTGGATGGTGGTATTGGGGTAGCCAAAATCCATTTGTCCAATGGATCCATTGGATCCAATGGACACTGCGTTTTCTACTGGACATTGAATTGTCCATTGGATCCAATGGACACTGCGTTGTCCACTGGACATTGAATTGTCCAATGGACATTTACTTGTCCAATGGATCCAATGGACAATGCTGTGTTCCACTGGACAACTGCTTGTCCGTTGGACCTCACGTGGATGGTGGTGTTGGGGTAGCCAAAATCCATTTATCCAATGGATCCATTGGATCCAATGGACACTACGTTGTCCACTGGACATTGAATTGTCCAATGGATCCAATGGACAATGCTGTGTTCCACTGGACAACTGCTTGTCCGTTGGACCTCATGTGGATGGTGGTGTTGGGGTAGCCAAAATCCATTTGTCCAATGGATCCATTGGATCCAATGGACACTGCGTTGTCCACTGGACTTGAATTGTCCATTGGATCCAATGGACATTGCGTTGTCCAATGGATATTTACTTGTCCAATGGATCCAATGGACAATGCTGTGTTCCACTGGACAACTGCTTGTCCGTTGGACCTCATGTGGATGGTGGTGTTGGGGTAGCCAAAATCCATTTGTCCAATGGATCCATTGGATCCAATGGACACTGCGTTGTCCAATGGACATTTAATTGTCCATTGGATCCAATGGACGACGCGTTGTCCAATGGACATTTACTTGTCCAATGGATCCAATGGACAATGCTGTGTTCCACTGGACAACTGCTTGTCCGTTGGACCTCATGTGGATGGTGGTGTTGGGGTAGCCAAAATCCATTTGTCCAATGGATCCATTGGATCCAATGGACACTGCGTTGTCCAATGGACATTTAATTGTCCATTGGATCCAATGGACGACGCGTTGTCCAATGGACATTTACTTGTCCAATGGATCCAATGGACAATGCTGTGTTCCACTGGACAACTGCTTGTCCGTTGGACCTCATGTGGATGGTGGTGTTGGGGTAGCCAAAATCCATTTGTCCAATGGATCCATTGGATCCAATGGACACTGCGTTGTCCAATGGACATTTAATTGTCCATTGGATCCAATGGACACTGCGTTGTCCAATGGACATTTAATTGTCCATTGGATCCAATGGACGACGCGTTGTCCAATGGACATTTACTTGTCCAATGGATCCAATGGACAATGCTGTGTTCCACTGGACAACTGCTTGTCCGTTAGACCTCATGTGGATGGTGGTGTTGGGGTAGCCAAAATCCATTTGTCCAATGGATCCATTGGATCCAATGGACACTACGTTGTCCAATGGACATTTAATTGTCCATTGGATCCAATGGACACTGCGTTGTCCAATGGACATTTAATTGTCCATTGGATCCAATGGACGACGCGTTGTCCAATGGACATTTACTTGTCCAATGGATCCAATGGACAATGCTGTGTTCCACTGGACAACTGCTTGTCCGTTGGACCTCATGTGGATGGTGGTGTTGGGGTAGCCAAAATCCATTTGTCCAATGGATCCATTGGATCCAATGGACACTGCGTTGTCCAATGGACATTTAATTGTCCATTGGATCCAATGGACACTGCGTTGTCCAATGGACATTTAATTGTCCATTGGATCCAATGGACGACGCGTTGTCCAATGGACATTTACTTGTCCAATGGATCCAATGGACAATGCTGTGTTCCACTGGACAACTGCTTGTCCGTTAGACCTCATGTGGATGGTGGTGTTGGGGTAGCCAAAATCCATTTGTCCAACGGATCCATTGGATCCAATAGACACTGCGTTGTCCAATGGACATTTAATTGTCCATTGGATCCAATGGACACTGCGTTGTCCAATGGACATTTAATTGTCCATTGGATCCAATGGACGACGCGTTGTCCAATGGACATTTACTTGTCCAATGGATCCAATGGACAATGCTGTGTTCCACTGGACAACTGCTTGTCCGTTAGACCTCATGTGGATGGTGGTGTTGGGGTAGCCAAAATCCATTTGTCCAATGGATCCATTGGATCCAATGGACACTACGTTGTCCAATGGACATTTAATTGTCCATTGGATCCAATGGACACTGCGTTGTCCAATGGACATTTAATTGTCCATTGGATCCAATGGACGACGCGTTGTCCAATGGACATTTACTTGTCCAATGGATCCAATGGACAATGCTGTGTTCCACTGGACAACTGCTTGTCCGTTGGACCTCATGTGGATGGTGGTGTTGGGGTAGCCAAAATCCATTTGTCCAATGGATCCATTGGATCCAATGGACACTGCGTTGTCCAATGGACATTTAATTGTCCATTGGATCCAATGGACACTGCGTTGTCCAATGGACATTTAATTGTCCATTGGATCCAATGGACGACGCGTTGTCCAATGGACATTTACTTGTCCAATGGATCCAATGGACAATGCTGTGTTCCACTGGACAACTGCTTGTCCGTTAGACCTCATGTGGATGGTGGTGTTGGGGTAGCCAAAATCCATTTGTCCAACGGATCCATTGGATCCAATGGACACTGCGTTGTCCAATGGACATTTAATTGTCCATTGGATCCAATGGACACTGCGTTGTCCAATGGACATTTAATTGTCCATTGGATCCAATGGACGACGCGTTGTCCAATGGACATTTACTTGTCCAATGGATCCAATGGACAATGCTGTGTTCCACTGGACAACTGCTTGTCCGTTAGACCTCATGTGGATGGTGGTGTTGGGGTAGCCAAAATCTATTTGTCCAATGGATCCATTGGATCCAATGGACACTGCGTTGTCCAATGGACATTTAATTGTCCATTGGATCCAATGGACACTGCGTTGTCCAATGGACATTTAATTGTCCATTGGATCCAATGGACGACGCGTTGTCCAATGGACATTTACTTGTCCAATGGATCCAATGGACAATGCTGTGTTCCACTGGACAACTGCTTGTCCGTTGGACCTCATGTGGATGGTGGTGTTGGGGTAGCCAAAATCCATTTGTCCAATGGATCCATTGGATCCAATGGACACTGCGTTGTCCAATGGACATTTAATTGTCCATTGGATCCAATGGACACTGCGTTGTCCAATGGACATTTAATTGTCCATTGGATCCAATGGACGACGCGTTGTCCAATGGACATTTACTTGTCCAATGGATCCAATGGACAATGCTGTGTTCCACTGGACAACTGCTTGTCCGTTAGACCTCATGTGGATGGTGGTGTTGGGGTAGCCAAAATCCATTTGTCCAATGGATCCATTGGATCCAATGGACACTGCGTTGTCCAATGGACATTTAATTGTCCATTGGATCCAATGGACGATGCGTTGTCCAATGGGCATTTACTTGTCCAATGGACCTCATGTGGAGGTTTGCGGTCAACATATTTTGTATGATTGACCCCATGTGGATAATAGTGTCTGTGTTAGCCAGATCGATTGGTCCAATGGATCCATTGGATCCAATGGATACTGCGTTGTCCAATGGACATTTAAATGTCCATTGGGTCCAATGGACACTGCGCGTTGTCCAATGGACATATAATTGTGAGATGGATCCAATGGACAATTTATTTGCGACTGGATATTTTCTGTCCAGTGGGTTCAATGAACAATCCATTGTCCATTAGCGAGGCTATTTTTCGTTCGTAATTTGAATTGGGCTTTACGCCGAATACACAGAATACATTGAAATAGTTACCGTTAGAGTTTTAGCAATATTGTAGTTACGATAATCAGGGAATCGTATCTTCTAAGGCTCGCACTGCTATCGATAGATTAATAGATAAATGTATTTTATTTTTCAAACGGCTCCAGGCCCAGAACTGCTGACGTGCGGTTTTGTAGGTTTAAAAGACGACTACTTGGGCTTATATTTCCAAAGTATTGTATCATGTAGGGTTTGGATTGAAATAAACTTATATTCACGTAGTCTGCCGTTGACGCGCGTACTTTGTCTCTTATTATACTATATATTATGAAGTCTAAAAAGTCAAAGATAGATTAGGGTTGTTGCCGTTATTTATAGCAAAGGCAAGACAGACTTCATCCTTGAAGACGCAAGAGCGAGTAACTCGCGCGCCATAGTGTCATAGTGTGAATGGGGTTTTAATAATTCGCTGAAGATCGATTGAAGTGTATTTAGTGTTCATATTGACTTGTGCACTCGATTAATGACGCGATCAAGTTTCAAAACAGTTTAATAACTCGCCTAAAAAGCCTAATTTGAGCTCTAAACATTTTATTATGAATTTTCAATATACTTTGTGTAATGCATTATGTAGAGACGCATGTCTCAAAGCATCGTGAGAGGAATTTTCCCAAAATGACAAAACGAAACACGAAAAAAACCAAGAGCACATTTATAACTTGGTCAACCACATGTCGCCCAATCTGTCAATCGCACAATGCAGCGCACCACGTGAGTTCCGAATTATCGCAAGCGAGAGTGATAATCTCTTTTCACTTTGCTATATATATATATATATATATATATATATATATATATATATATATATATATATATATATATATATATATATATATATATATATATATATATATATATATATAGAAAGGATTTATGGTGAAGGGAAATTTCGAGTGTTGGAATACATAGATTTTAAGACCAAACCGGGACCAGTTGCGAAAAATGCAACTTCAAGGCCTTCCGGCTGGAATTGAACCCGCGACCCTGCGATGCTAGTGCAGTGCTCTGACCACTGAGCTACGGAAGCCGTTGCCAAGAGCCTACTCACGAGTTCTGTATATATGGTGGTGGTAATGCCGGGATAAGATTCTGGGTATATTATAGGTAATATTTGGCATTTCACTCGATCAAACTACATGTAGAAAGGATTTATGGTGAAGGAAAAATATATATAGCTCTACATAAATATATATATATATATATATATATATATATATATATATATATATATATATATATATATATATATATAACTAGGAGTAATCAAAGATTATGTAATTGTGTTCGGCGCATGTGGTCCAGTAAATGGTGAATTATGCTGTAACGAATTATGAAAATAAATAAAGCTAATATATATATATATATATATATATATATATATATATATATATATATATATATATATATATATATATATATATATATATATAACAGCGTCTTAATTGAAGGAAACACTGTAACTTCAATGTTTTTGACAACGGTGACATCCTGAGTGATTTCCGTACATTATTTTAATATTAGGAAGGTATATTTCCCGTTCGTTTGTTCGATTTGAGAGTTGACCGCCAGATACCTGTAAATCGTTCAATTCAGAAATATTACAATCGTGAAGTTCGATTTGGCAAAACTTTCGCTTGAATGGATATTTATAACTTCACGAGGCTTGCTCGTTTCGAGTAAATGTTGTTCGAATTAGATGTATGGTGATCAAATTTGACATTATGTATGTTATTTTAAAATGAGAAGGCCATGGATTGGGCATGATCGCCTTGATACGTGGTTTACATTGTTATCGACTGGAACACGGCAACAAACGACAGCGTCTTAATTCAAGAAGACACTATGTAAACCTCAATGTTTTGACAACGGTGACATCCCGCATTCCCGTTCGTTAGTTCGATTTGAAATATGACCGTTCGACCGCTAGATAAGTCAGCAAATATTACAATAATGAAGTTCGATTTGGCAAAGTGTCGCTTGAATGGAAAATTTATAACTTCGCGCAGCTTGCACGTTTATTATTATTATTAATCATCTTTATACAGGTTAACTCGTTCAGCTATTACAATAAATGCTGTTATCCTACAAGGACCTGTACTTATCTACATTAACCAATAACAAAACTATACTATAAAAGTCAATAAAAGTTAAAAGTTCATAAATCTTAAAATAAGATAAATAAAAATACTAACTAAGAGTAATGTACTTAAAAAGCATTCAGTTTATAAAGATTTTAATTTTCCTTTGAATCTGACGATGGATTTTTCAATTTTCATATCTTTGGGAAGTTCATTAAATAGTTTGCATCCTTGAAACTTAAACGTCTTTCTTCCTGCTTCGGTTTTGATTCGTGGGACAATAAGGGAGCAACCATCCCCTCGAGTTTTCTTCCCATGATTGAGGAATTTAAAGTGGTCATGGAACACGGGAGGAGAAACTCGTTGAATCGCTTTATGAACATCCAGAATAGTTTGTTGATTAATTATTTCCGAGATCGGTTTCCACTGAACATCAGTCTGTTTCGAAAGCACAATTTTTTTTCCTCGATCTTGGACTGATTGAAGTTTTTCTTTCAAATACGTTGGCAGACCAAGATATACTGTCGGACAGTATGTAATGATAGGTTGGATCATATTTAGGTAGATTCGCTCAGCTGCATAGGTGGTTAAATGACGAACCTATACGTGCGCCAATATGGCTGCCGGTGCTAACTTATGGCTGTGCTATCTTTGTGTATTTTTGGTTCTTTCTGGCGGTGACTTGAACGAAAATAACAAAATTAAGGTTTTTAAAGGAATGTTTAATCAGATTGTTAAAGGATTACCTATGGTTGAAGGATATCGATGGAAATATTTGACATTTGTTGGGTCTCGAGTGCACTTCAAAAGGAAAGATTTGGCTTCTCATTATAATAATACTTTGTATATATTGCGAAATCGACAAAACATGGTTTGGTTTGTCTAGTTTTACCGTCTAGATTGTTTGTTAAAGATCTCACTGTGTACGTTGACATCGCAAGAAATCCTGGTCCTTTTATCCATGTTCATGAAGATCAAAATCAAAATCATGCCAACGGTTCAACTTCGCGGTTGACCGCCGCGATTAGTTATTCAAGAATGAAAATTTTGTCTTTTAAGAAATTACCATCCAATGTTGAAGTTAATGTTGCTGTTATACTAAAGGACCTTGGACTTTTAAGAACTCGTGGTGTTCGAGCTGGTCGAAAGTTCTGTCAAATTCGTCAAAATCAACGAAATAAACCTATCAGTTCTGTTTTGCCTTTGCGAACTGCTCGCTCGAAATATAAGTCCTTTTCGCTGTCCCATGGGGTTAATACTTCAAACCTTATTTACATCCAAGCTAAATTCAACGAAAGTCGTCCATTGTCATATACTTTTATACCGGTTATTATAAGCTCAATTCGCAATGACTCAAATCGTTCTCTGCCTCTGGTGTCAATACGACAACGATGTTTACGTGAAATTCCAAGAGTTCTGTCGGCTACAAATGCAGAAGCTGGTACAAACGAAAACTTGTTTCCTGTTCCGAAGTGTTTGTTCTTAAATATTTGTAACTTGAACAAAACTAAGAACAAAGTTCGTGCTTCTGTTGCTGTAGCAGCTGACTTCTGTACATTTGATATTGACTTGGGCATAATTTCGGAAACCCATTTGAACAAAAAGATACCAGACTCAGTTATCGGCATAAATGGGTATGCTGTTTATCGTAGAGATCGAGACTGGAGTGGCAACGATACACGAAAAAACGGTGGTGTAGCTATATATGTTAGAGAGCACTTAAAAGTGTTGGCCGTGAAACAAAATAGGACTTTTGAGATGATAAGTGTGCTGCTTTTGCTTCCTTCAGGACATCATATGATAATAATTGGAGTTTACCATCCTCCTAAGTTCAACTACCAGGAACGTGATCTAATTAATGCCATTACAGAGTTATCGGATGAGTTTCTTGAAATCTATCCCAATGGTGCAGTTCTTTGTGGAGGTGACTTTAATCAACTTAATCTGGATTTCCTTTCAATGATGTCGGGGTTAGTTGCTCTAGTAGATTTTCCAACTAGAAGGAGCGCTATCCTCGATAACTGTCTTACAAATCGACCTGAATTGTTCTCTACACCACAACCTTTCAAGGCTTTGATGAAAACAGATCATATTGGTGTGTTTCTCCCTCCCGGAAACAAATTAAAACCTGTTCGCACGAAATGTACATTTAGAGATTATAGACAACATTGTAAATTTAAGTTTGAATATCGACTTGCCGAAGCTGATTGGTCATCTGTTCTTAATGCCAAAGATGTTGATTGTGCAACTACTCATCTTAACAGTATTCTCCACTCCTTATTCGATGATTGTTTTCCACTTAAGACAGTCACTTTGTCCACAAGAGATCCTCCTTGGGTCACTCCTCTCGTTAAGTTTTTAATTAAAAAAAGATCAAGAGCTGCTACATCTGGTAACACATCTAAAATCATGGAAATTTCTACTAAGATATCCAAGCTCATCGCCGAAAACAGAGAGAAATGGGGTGAATCTGGTGTTTTAGGCTCTCAGCATTGGTGGCGTAAGTTGGATAATATCTCTATGAGGAAACACAAGCCCCAATTGGTCCTCGATCACAATTATCTACTTGGATTAAATGATTATTTTGGAGATTTATGCCAAGATCAGGAGTATGCTGAACCTGATTTCCTCGTTATTGATACAGAAATAAACCCCCCACCACAGTTAAGTGAATTTGAGGTATTGTGGGAGCTGTCCAGAATAAAGAAAACTGCCACTGGATCTGTCTCCATTCCCTATTGGGTGTGGAAGAACTATGCCGACCATTTGACTCTTGTTGTAACCGCAGTATGGAACCTCTCATTGTCTACACATACTTGGCCTATTATCTGGAAAGAGGCGAACATAAATCCTCTTCCTAAAATAGACACACCTTTCGAGTTTTCAGAATTTAGAGGTATTAACGTTACGCCTGTGATTGCTAGATGTTTCGAAAGATCTGTTTACCGAAATTTTAGTAAATCGACCTTTGAAGATCATATGGGCTCAAATCAATATGCATATCGCACAGGGTGTAATTGTACGGACGCGTTAATTAGGATGCAATATAACTCTCTGAAATCTCTTGATGATAATAATTGTTCTTGTGTCAGACTTTTTGCTATGGATTTTTCTAAGGCTTTTGATAATGTAAAACATTCTCTATTAGGTGATAAACTTAAGTCTTTACCACTTGATCCTTTTATTATTAATTGGTATTTGAGTTTCATAAGAGATAGGAAACAGAGACTTGTCTTTAGAGGCACTTGTTATGATTGGAGAAATGTTAACAAGGGTACTACCCAAGGTAGTGTAAGCGGTCCTTACCTTTTTAATCTATTTATTAATGATTTGGAAATTGAGAACAGCTCTCATACGCACTTAATTAAGTATGCTGATGATTCCTCACTTTCCGTTGAGGTCACTAAATCCGGCTTAGACGATTCTTTAAACATAATTAAGCAATATATGGACTGGTCCTGTAGTAACCATATGCCATGTAACCTGACAAAATGTAAAGAGCTTATTCTTAGGAAAAAATGTTACGTGGAAAGTTTAGATCCTATTTATGATATATGTCAAGTAGAATCTTTAAAAATTTTAGGTATTACTTTTCAAAGCAATTGTAGATTTCTGGAACATATCAAACTTAAACTTGTGGAAGCAAATAAGTGCCTTTTTGTAATTAGAAGTTTAAGGAATGAGGGATATAATCAAACTGAAATAGATCATATTTTTAATACTACCTAAGATCACGTATGGACTTTCCGTTTATGCGGCCTCGCCACCTGAATTAACCATAGTACAGCAATTTCTCCATCGTTGTTTTAAGCGCGGATACACATCGAAATCCTTAGACATATATAATCTTTTAGAGATATCTGATTACTCTATTTTTAATAGAATTAGTAAGTCAGAGGTCCATCCCTTATATGATCTGATGCCTAAAGTTAAGAAATCGTCATTAAGATTAAGAACACAAAGTAGCCAGTTTCCAGCTATAAATACCACTCGTTTTAAGGACAGCTTTGTAAATAGATTGATTTTTAAGTATAATCTTAAGATGTAACTTTTTTAACTTGATATGCTAACTTTGTATTGTATTTTGTTTCTACTTTTATCTTGTAACTCTTGATACGTTTTGATTATCAATTGAATAAAGACTTATTATTATTATTATTATTATTATTATTATTATTATTATTATTAAATTGTGCCTTACTCGTTTAAGTAGCTTTAGTCTCGTAGAAGTTTTGTGGTAAACAATACGAACCTGTTCATGAAAGGTAAGATGGTGGTCAAATAGTACACCCAAGTACTTGTATTGCATGGTTTGATTTACATGTTCACCGCTAACCTTGATGTTGATAGGAGAAGACGATTCTTTGTTCAATCTTTTGGCAGTCCCAAACAAAAGAAATTCAGTTTTTCCTTTTTTCAAATTTAGCGTTAGATGATTTTCCGACATCCATTTTGCTATCTTATTCACTTCTTCATTTAGGATTGTTTCCAAATGGGAAACGTTCTTATGACTAAAATATACCACTGTATCATCGGCATAAAGTAGAATTTGACATTTAGTTACTTCAGTATGTAGATCATACTAGTAAATGTTTCGAATTAGATGTATGGTGTTCAAATGATCAGATTGAATTTTGACTTTATAAACGCGCCATATGATTACCATATGTTATTTATTACAAGCCTATATATATATGATCGCCTTTATACGTGGTTTATATTCTACATTCTATTTATTTGATCCTCCGTGCTATAGAAAATTTCTAGCATCCGCGCTGGCTAATGCCATAATTTATTCCAAATTCCAAAACGGTAATTTATTCAAAAAGGGGAAAGATTTTATCTTGATTTCTTTTAGCTGTAAAGCACAAGTAACCCATAACATGCAAGATTAGAATGCGTTCTCCTTCGTCGAAGGCAAATATATATATATATATATATATATATATATATATATATATATATATATATATATATATATATATATATATATATATATATATATATATATATATATATATATATATAGCTAGCTCTACAATTTTTGTATCGAGCACTCTTACTTACTGGGATTTTGTCCATGTTTTGGTCTATTCACCTAATATATATATATATATATATATATATATATATATATATATATATATATATATATATATATATATATATATATATATACGCTCACTGCTTGCAGTTTGAGCACTCTGGCATGGTTTTTTATGTCCCACATTTGTGTGGCATCAAGGGTGACTGTAAATAGCAGTTATCTTCATCCTGCTCATCAGCACTACACTGATGAGGCCCAAAAGGTCGAAACGATACCGTCTGTAGTATATATACAGTATACATATTAGCTTTATTTATTTTCACAATTCTTTACAGCATAATTGCCAATCTTCGTTCGCCATTAACTGGTCCACATGCGTCGAACGCAATTACATAATCTTTGATTACTCCTAGTATATATATATATATATATATATATATATATATATATATATATATATATATATATATATATATATATATATATATATATATATATATATATATATATATATATATATATATATATATATATATATATATATATATATATATCGCGCGCTACATGATGGAATTTGAAAAATTTCAAATAAATAGTAGTTTGAACATTGAAAGGGCAAATTGGATGTTATTGCACGCAGAATTGTATAAGGAATCGAATGGTGTGTTCAGATTGCTCATCTACCGAGCAGAAAATGATATGGAAGCGAATTAACATGTCTGTCACTGAGTCAAGAAGCCCTCGCTACATAACGGAAGTTGAAAAATTTCAAATAAATAGTAGTTCGAAAATTGAAAGGGCGAATTGCATGTTATTGTACACAGAATTGTATAAGGAATCGAATGGTGTGTTCAGATTGCTCATCTACCGAGCATAAAATTATATGGAAGTTTCTATCTATGGAAGCGAATTAACTGAGTCAAGAAGCGCCCGCTACATGACGGAAGTTGAAACTTTTCAAATAAATAGTAGTGTGAAAATTGAAAGGGCGAATTTCATGTTATTATACGCATAATTGTATAGTGAATCGAATGGTGTGTTCAGATTGCTCATCTACCGAGCAAAAAATGATATTATGGAAACGAATTAACATGTCTGTCACTGAGTCAAGAATCGCGCGCTACATGATGGAATTTGAAAAATTTCCAATAAATAGTAGTTTGAAAATTGAAAGGGCGCATTGCATGTTATTGCACGCAGAATTGTATAAGGAATCGAATGGTGTGTTCAGATTGCTCATCTACCGAGCAGAAAATGATATGGAAGCGAATTAACATGTCTGTCACTGAGTTGGCTGGCGGATTAGTTGTTGCAAAAATGCCAAGTTTAAAAATAAATTATAAATTTGGTAAATAAAGGCGGAGAATGGTAGGCATCAGAAAAATCAAAACAACATAAAACATAGATATAATAATAACCATGCGCTTTTTTATGCCGCCGATACTGATGACATATTTTTGCAAGGCTCTCAGCGTGCGCTAATAAACCTTGGCCAAGGTATTCCATGCGGCAAAATGACATGTTTCGGGATTGAATTTAAAACATTCATTTATATGATGGTTACAGCAGTTAATATTACACGGTAAGGGATTTTAAATTAATCCTAGAAACAACGTATGCCTGGATCCAGCGTATTAAATCGTAGGCACAGTTTATTAGATCATAGAATTATGGAAAGTGGACGTATTTTCAAGCCATTTCATATACGCTTGAGGCAGAGCTTATAATTAGGAAGTGTATAGCGGCAGTAGGGATGACGCCTTTATAGTAATGTATAGTCGAAACGTCAAACTTATGGAGTTATGGTGTTCAATAGTAAAACTTCGACTTTGGACCTTGGTTTTAAACGTCAAAGCTAGAGTCGAACTAAATTTGTAGCGGCGAGCATTGGTTGGTTTTGGTCTGGACTCTAGTTTATCTCAGGCAAATACACTACTAGAACTCAATGGAATGAGTAGGTCGTAATAAAAAAGTCGCAGTTGATAACTTGGAGTCTTTTAACTGTTTTACTTAATTATTTAAACGAAATTGTTGTTTTTGAAAAGTGTATGGGAAAATCAGAAAAAATTTCACCGCATGAAAAAAATGCAAACAACATAAAACATAGATAATAACCTTGGCCAAGGTATTCCATGCGGTAAAATGAGATGTTTCGGGATTGAATTTACCGTTTAAAACATTCATTTATATGATGGTTACACCAGTTAATATTACACGGTGTTTAATCCTACAAACAAAGTATGCCTGGATGCAGCGTATTAAATGTTTATATCGTCGGCACAGTTTATTAGATGATGGAAAGTGGACGTATTTTCAAGCCATTTCATATACGTTTGAGGCACAGCTGTAGTGTTATATTACACTACGTTGCGTTACATTAACGTTAAAAATAATATTTATCGACCACGACCGACGACAGTTACTCAAACTCTACCACACTGTGCCTGGTAACACAGTGTGATAAACGGTGAGCGGAATGACACCGGTAAAAATGTCACCGGAAGAAACGGCAACCGTAAAAATGGCACCGGAATAATGAGTGACACGGAAAAAATGGCACTACCCATGAAACTCAAACTGTAATTTTCGCTACACATTTTCGGCGAAAAACATACCATTAAATGAGTTATGCATACCTTTCAATTGTGAATTTCTATAGAATTAGCATCTCAATAAGTTATTGCCATTAATTTAGCAAATTCCAATATACTTGATTGCACTGATGCTTTGAATGATACAATTATGTTGATACAATTGTGTTGCACTGATACGTTGCACTGATGCTGCTATGATAATGATTTCTAGAAAGCTCATAAATACGATGAAAGTTTCATATGATTGAAACTTTATGATTGGAAGGTCGTTAGAGAGTTTTTGAGAGGTGTTGGAAGGAACCAGATTTCTATTTTAACATTATATAGTCTTTTTAATTATTTAGTTTGGTTTATTAATTTAGTGCCATTTTTACCGGTGTCATTTTCCCGGTGAGATTCACGGTGCCATTTTTTCTGGTGGCATTTTTTGCTAAATTGGTCAATAACATGAGTTACAGCGGGTGGCAAAGATCGTCCGCGAACTTCATTTTTTATAAAAAAACGTTAGGCAACGCAAATAAGCTTTACTTTTACGCGTTTTACACGAATACTCTTGAACAGTAAGCGACGCCACGTTGTGAAATGACGCGACCACCGCCAACGCGATTTCAGTTAATCCCCTCAATTCTCAAATATATAATGTGCAGCTGTGAGCAAGAGTTTTTGCACATGAGTGACTGACTAGAGTATGGTGCATAATATATATGTGAATGATTAAAACCGATTTACACAGTGTAGTTTCATTTCATTGTTTATGCGCATTATAAATATTGACGATGTGGTGTAAAATGGCGTAAAAGCGAAGTGTATTAATTATTACGTTTTTGTATAGAGAGTTACCGGTAAGTCAGTAAAGGCAGTTAAGCTAGGACAGGATTGACCGACGACGATACTCGCTAGTTCCAATATGCAGAACGTTAACACGGTGTTAAACATTGCTGATAAATACATTAAATAGTTTGTTAGAATGTTTTCCCAAAACAATAGAGAGAACGCAACAAAAATTAACGCAACACAAATGTAATTTTATTACGTTTATTCTGATTCATGTGCTCACCTAAATTACAACTGGTTCATTCCAGGCTTCTTTAACTGTGAGGAACGCATGTCCCATTGTATAAGCCACCAACGATATAATGCCAATCAAAACCGTGTTTTTTTTTGCTTCATGTTCTTGGCCAACATAGTCTCTCACATGAGATTCACGATTATCCTTAATTGTCAAACAAGTCAGGATTCACGATAATCGTGAATCTTAGGAGTGGCGCATGCGTATAATAGTCAATTACTATCGCCTAACGAGTTTTCTAACCCTAACGGGTCTTGGCCCATATTTCACAAACCTATTAAGAAAATAGTATTGCACAACTGTGTTTTGGCGCCATAAATAACTTAAAAGCTCATCCCATCTTTTTCCAATAACAGCTATTATGAAGCTATAAATGGATGTAAATTAAAAAGAACCTGGGTCCAGGAAATACTCACATTGTGCAACTTTGTTGGTATCAAAGACCAATCAATATCCACATCATAGCATTGCTGCAGATCCGCCTCAATGTTGCGTTCGTCAGTATTTTCAGCTATCTTAAGGCTTTGATATTTTTCAAGCAACGCAATGATGGTAACATATGTATCACCTAGGGATTAGTTACACGGGAAGGGTGTAGGGGCTCTTTAATTTTCAAATATGAGGGGCTCTTTTCAAATATAATGTCATGCATCGGAAGGCTGAACAGAAACTGCCATCCTACGAAACCAAAGTAAACGTGGCTAATGATTTGGCCGATTTCTTTACTGAGAAGATTTTGAAAATACGCAATGACCTAGCCTCTATGAGAACGAACCATAACAACATAATGTATTGGTATTTTGGCTGGCTTATTTGAGTACGAGTAAGAAGCATACTACATAATATACGAACACAAAAGAACAGTGACAGTGGACGGGTATTCTGCGGCAATTTAGGCGCGCAAGGAGCACAGTATATTGTAACACGAACTCTCCTGACGAAGGGTCTTGGCTTGAAACGTCGAGAAGTTTTCTTATCTCTTTGAGGCTGACGAGAATCCACACCTACTGTTTATGTTGTACACCGTGATGTTTGTAAACAAATCTTCATTCACCATTTGGTCATGCGTCGAAACGCACTTACATAATCTTTGATTGCTCCTAGTTAGTATTATTATTGCGCGTTACTGCGTTGATTGTGAATATATGCAGGATACGGGGTTTTACCGTAGAACGAGGCAACAGTCAATGACTGTGAATAAAGTTGATTATGAATATATGGATACAGGTTTTTACATAACATTATTATTGTCATAGTTTATACGCATCGACCTCGTTCGCGTGTGTAAGTCAAATAAGGTTTTTAAAGAACGAGGCAATAACATTGTTATTGTCATAGTTTATAGGAATCGTTCGCGTTTATACGCAATGACCTAGCCTCTATGAGAACGAACCATAACAACATAATGTATTGGTATTTTGGGTGGCTTATTTGAGTACGATTAAGAAGCATACAACATAATATACGAACACAAAAGAACAGTGACAGTGGACGGGTATTCTGCAATTTAGGCGCGCAAGGAGCACAGTATATTGTAACACGAACTCTCCTGACGAAGGGCGTTCGCTTGAAACGTCGTCGGTCGACATAGTTATTTCGTTCAGGCTGACGCGGAGAATCCACACCTACTGTTTATGTATGTACACCGCGGCGGATGCTGAACCCCCAAGTTTAAAGAATACTATATTGTAGCGATATATTGCGTGTTTTATCAAGAACGGCGCAATACTATATTGTAGTGATATATTGCGTGTTTTATCAAGAACGGCGCAATACTATATTGTAGTGATATATTGCGTGTTTTATCAAGAACGGCGCAATACTATATTGTAGTGATATATTGCGTGTTTTATCAAGAACGGCGCAATACTATATTGTAGTGATATATTGCGTGTTTTATCAAGAACGGCGCAATACTATATTGTAGTGATATATTGCGTGTTTTATCAAGAACGGCGCAATACTATATTGTAGTGATATGTTGCGGTTTTTTTTGTTGAGAACGGCGCAATACTATACATGTATTGTAGTGTCCATTGGACAAGTTTATGTCCATTGGAAAAGGCAGTGTGCAATGCAATGGTCCATTGGAAAATGTCCATTGGACAACGCAGTGTCCAATGGTCCATTGGATCCATTGGATCCATTGGACAATCGGACTATTGCGGCTGAGACTATTCCCTGCATGAGGTGTATTAATGACATACTATCCTCGACATGGGGGTCCATTGCAAAAATGTGTTTATTATGTCCATTGGAAAAGGCAGTGTGCAATGGTCCATTGGAAAATGTCCATTGGACAACGCAGTGTCCAATGGTCCATTGGATCCATTGGATCCATTGGACAACGCAGTGTCCAATGGTCCATTGGATCCATTGGATCCATTGGACAATCGGAGTCTGGCGGCTGAGACTATTCCCTGCATGAGGTGTATTAATGACATACTATCCTCGACATGGGGTCTGGAAAATACATTGTCCATTGGATCCATTGGACAAGTTTATGTCCATTGGAAAAGGCTATTGTCCATTGGATCCATTGGGCAAGTTTATGTCCATTGGGAAAGGTAGTGTGCAATGGTCCATTGGAAAATGTCCATTGGAAAACGCAGTTTCCAATGGTCCATTGGATCCATTGGACAAGTCATATTTCCAATGGAAATGTGATTTGTCCATTGCACCTTCTATCCATTGGACAAATCACATTTCCAATGGAAATGTGATTTGTCCATTGGACCTTGTGTATAGGTATTGGACATGTATGGCTTTTTATGCGAATAAAATTAGTTTTTGTTTCATTGAGAAATTATTATCAATTATTATCAACATTTTCACGCATCCCGGTCACCCGAAACATCCCGGTGCACCGAAATCATATAAACAGGCCCTTAGTTTCATTCAAATTTTCCCGCCAAAACTTACCGATCCGGAAAAAGCGTATTGCCCTCGCAGCCTATTGGCTGCGAGGTCAACATCGGAGATTCCGGACCACTCAGTAACAAATCAACGTGCGTTATTTGACGTACAGACGTGAAAACGAGTTCAGCCACATAATAAAGTAATTTAATGCATTAGGTTCTACATATGAAACCTAATATAACTTACCTAATATTTCGGGCTTTTTCAAATCAGTTGAGAGGTTTGAACTTTTCCAGTTAATGTCCATGGACGGAATGAGAATGGAGATACTAACTGACAGAGGGAGATGACAGGGGTAAAACGTAAGTCTAGTAATAACTTCATTATCGCCAATAACTTTATGTGTAATGTAGTGTGATCTTTTCTCTCCAGGAGCTGAAATCAAATAATAATAAACATTTATTTACCACCTTTGGCATTAGAATTACAGCGGTATTACAAATAGATAAAGTAGTAAATATACAATGGAATGAGATTATGTATATATTATATATATAAGAATGTACAGAAGATAACTATGATTATAAAATTTGAGATGAAGCTTTAGTAAGAAATGCGGTTAAAATTGAAATTTAAAATAGGACATTAGGATATTCTAGATACTAATATACATTAAAAAATTAGATAAAAATTTAGTTAGATATTTAGTTAGTAAAATTTAGTTAGACGTTAAATATTAATGAAATGAATTAGGAGCTTCAGAATCGATATTACTCTGACATGCGGAAATATGACACGCCTTTTAAAATCCCGTACTGTCTCTTCATAGGTAAAAATAATATACACAGTTTAACGTCCGCTCCCGAGGGATACAGTTAGTTTTGTTTTCCCTCAGAGACTCGATGTTTCCCTCGACTTCGTGGAACATCGAGACTCGAGGGAAAAAAAACTAACTAGTTTGTCGATGGATCAGAAACTAAGTCTATTGTTATTTAGCTCATGGGTTTTCGCTGGATTTAGACTGTTTAGCTGGACTTTCACCGAGCTTTTGTTTCAAAGTACATAAACAGCTTTTTTATTTACGAAGGTACGTATGTTATGTATTTAGACTCGTTAATTCCAAATCTGTTTTCAGAATTAAAATCGGTAAAATATTGGCTGAGATAACGTTCAAAATCTACGACAAATTGCAAAAGTGGAATTTGTGATCTACAAATACACGGCGTGCGAGGTCTGGGGACCATGGATGTGGAAATTCCCGCAGGGGGATGGATGAAACTGTAGGGGGGGTGGCTAGGGTTGGGGTAGAACAGGCGAGCGAGGGGTTATTGCGGATACGTATTTCTAGCAGCCTGAGCGAGCAATAATTTTTGCACTTATTGCCCTTGATTTGTCTCATGCCACATAACCATAAATGAACCGATGGAGTCTGTTTTCTAGTTTTCACCCAGCTATATAACAATATGCAAGATTGTAAAAAAGTAGAGTGCTGCGTATAGGCAATGTTTTGGATATAGTGAAGCGAAAAGATGGTGCTACACATGCCCTTTCCTCAACCCTTTTCTCAATCCTACCGACCACACTATCCGTCATACTTTTCCATGCACGTCCATCTACATCGGTGAAACTGGACGACGCCTTGCAGACGTTTGTCAGAGTTTGCTGAACGTCTTCGTTCCGTGAGGAACAATGATGTTGACAAACCTGTAGCCCGCCATTTCAAAAACTCTAACCATTTGGTTTCATTTCTGTCACATCCTTCCCATGTCAGGTGATAACGATAACCGCAAACGGCAAGAGAAGCGTCTCATTTTTAAACATGGCTGCACACACCCCAATGGCTTAACGAACGTTTTTCTTTTATTTAATTTCTTACAATTTTTTTGTTTTTTAGTTTGCAAGGAACTTTATTATTATACCTCCACACCCTAACGGCTGGGCGAACTGGCTTAGTTCCTTGTCCGTAACGTAATAGTATTAATATTCAAATAATTTATAACTACCCCCGTACAGGTACAGGTATGCAAAAATTCCTCGCTAACAAGGTCGCGTTCACTTGATCTCTTATTGTAAATAAACTCTCTTATTGTAAAGAACTATAGAAATTATAATGATTGGGGTTTACAACTCTTCCATATCTCACTTGATGTTGTTGTTTTGATATGTAAATGCTCCTCATTATGACGTCATACTGCATAATGACTTATTGAAGAAGCCTGTATACCTTTGGGATTAGTGTAACGAAAGTATGTGTGTGTGTCCTATGATACTAAACGTACGAAGTTACGTTTTGAGTGATTTGATTTGATGATCCCTAAGATATACAGACTTTTTTAGTAAGTCATTATGTAGTGTGACGTCAAAGCGAGAACCATTTACATATCAAACACATCTTAAGAACAAAATGAGATATGGAAGAGTTGTAAACGCGAATCTTCATAATTTCTATATTTCTTTCAAGTAAGATAGTTTATTTAGAACTGAATTTTTCACTGCATAAACACTTTAAATATACAAGAGGTGAGACAACTACACCAATCGAGTGATGATTTTGATTCCCCTTCAAGTGAACTTTGACGAGTGAAAAAGATTGAAAAATCAAAGATTTTCCAGAACCCGTTGGAAGATTTACAAACACGTCTTCTCCGATATCAATTCCTCTCTTGATCTCTCTTCCTCTCCAGTAATCTTCACTATAGTTGCCAGAAGATGAAGGATTATTTTCAAGATATTGTTGATTACTTTCAAAGCTTTACATGGCCAGGCACCTATTTATATCAGTGATTTACTGACTCGCGATATAACCCTAAACTTGCACTTTAAGATCATCTAACCATCTTGCACTATTTGTACCTAAAACGAAGACCGTTACCTGTGGAGACAGAACATTCTCGGTTGCCGCTGCAAAAATCTGGAATTCATTACTGGAGCAAATTAGAAGAACTGACTGTTTAAATAGTTTTAATATTAGTTATGTCGTGATTTTGATTTATTTATTTCGATTCGCCATTAGTAAATTAACATATAAAATATAAGTCTGGCAGGGATACCGTGTATAATTAAATAAAAAAAAAAAGTTTAAAAAATTGAGGTTATATTTACATAAATACTAAGGTGAAAAGAAAAGTCTGTAGCAAAAATCAACAACAACAAGTGAGGGATTTCTCGAGGCGACGTGCCAAGTTACATTTTAGGCAAATGGATTTCCACGTACGGGGTCGTCCTGGTTATAATAGATGGAGTAAAGAGCGTCATAGTAGTATTCAAGTAGGGTTTTCTTAAATGAACTAAATTTGAGTGTTTTTAATCTTAGAAAGTCCGGTATTTTATTATGATATGTACTTCGTTTTATAAGTAACTTAAGTAACTTTAAGAATTTATTGTTGTAAGAGCATTGAGACTATTGTATAATCCTCCTAAAACGTCTTTACTATTTTGATTGACATAATCTGTTTTTCATGCAAGCAATCCAGATCTCAAACGTTTTAAGGGCACGGTATGCAGGTATTATCAAATTTCTTATCAAAGCATATGAAGCATCTGCCATGTTGAAATATTTACATGACGTATGAGATTATATCCCCCAGATTTGGGGGGACGTTTGAATCGTCAATTTAAACAAAAATGAAACCATGGGTGAAGAGGATATCGCGGCGCCGAAGTATACCCCGGCTGCAATCTGAGCCTATACAAAAGTTTGATACGCGGTAGAACTCCTACACAATATTTCGGCATTACAAATTTCTATATTGCCTATGCAACTTTTCGTTTACGTTTCATTGCTTGCTGTTCTTCAATCACTAGCGTTTTATCCCTCTGGAACATTTGCATTTCCAACTACGAAATATATCTAGCTTCTATATACTGTACTTTCTTCCAGTAAATGTCATTAGAAACTCAAGTAATACTTTTCAACAATGTTCAAAAAGCTCCCAATCGACTTTTGGTAAACAAAACATTGGATCAACAGCGTACTTCGAGAGCCTTGTTTACTGTTATGTTTGCTGTTAACTCGCCATGTGTTGAAACGTTAACGCTGTTGAGGGGAATTCGACGAAAGATTACCCCAAGGGACAATCTTGAATGCTGTCTTGAAACGTCTTGTTGTTCCTCCATTGTTGACAAGCTCCTTTTGGTTTTCGCACGTGGTATTTCGTTTTCGCACGTGGTATTTAGCTTTCGCGCGTGATATTTAGCTTTCGCGCGTGATATTTAGTTTTCGCGCGTGCTATTTCGTTTTCGCGGCGTGCTATTCGAGCTCAAGTACTCACTAAATACTGTATATACTTCGCCACAGCGGGGTATTGGAGCTATAGCGGGTATTCACGAAGTTGGAGGTAATTCTTTGATAAAATTAGTGGTCGCGTGGTACAAATCTAGCTCTCTGATCGAGGTCAATGTTATCTGCCGAAGCCGAGGGGGATAACATTTACAGAGGTCTGCATAATTCTTGATATCATGTGCAAGCCGAATCCAATAATTGTTTTATTATAGCCACACTTATAAATGTAGAAGCTTTAGGGAGTTTTGGAAGTAAGCCACGCAAAGACAATTACATCACCTACAGAGAAGTTTTGATATTTTGAAGGTGGCAAGACATCAAGAATTGTCTAAGTTTTTAGCCAATCACAATCGAGATTGTGTGAGTATTGGATATAGGCACATATTACTGCACTACATATATATGTTACTACATTATTGATATTTTATATGCTTCAAAACGTTATCAGATAAAAGACATACACGCATGAAAGCTCTCCACAAACCCGGCTTCTAAATTAGTAGAAATATACTAGTAATAGTTGAATAATGCAGTACTGTACACGTCAAATGTCAATTCAATATTATTTGTAATTCATATTTTCCTGAAATTATACTAAAAAATATTCCAATAGAATAATTAAAATCACATGTACCGGTAAATATTTTTTTGTTTTCTGAAAATTTCTTTAATGCAAGTAATGACTTTTGTGGGGTTTTTTGGAAAATAATATACATGATTTTTAAAACGTGTTGTGCTGCGTAGGCAGTGTAGAAATACAAATCAAATATATGTAAGTGAAATAGCGCGTAAGTAGTCTAACGTTTCGAGCGAAGGCCCTTCGTCAGACAGTGAAACGTGACGAAGGGCCTTCGCTCGAAACGTTAGACTACTTACACGCTATTTCGGCAGTACACCAACCTTTTTAGATATTTACATGGTTTTTATATGGTTTCACTGCCACAAGGAAAAAACAGCATATTTTAATTTTATACCCTGCAGGGTTCTAAGTGTTAAAGAATTTCATCGAATTCATTCTTTTCTTGCTTTAGTTACTGTTGTCTAGATACTGGGATTATATTGCCATTTTCGCTCGATGATACCACAGAACCTATATGAGCCACGATATTTCAATGCGATATTCCAATGCGATATTTCAATACGATTTTGGGTGGAGAACAATGACGAAACATGGCAACAATATGAGAATTTAAGTGACCAACTGCCGATCCAGCTTGGTTATACCATGCGCTGAAAATGGATTAAAATGAACACACTCTTCCCGGTTGGGCCGGCAGATCAACTGGTAAACAGAGCAGCGGAACGATATCGCGAGTCAATCGATTTTACTTATAGTTTACGAAAAATCAGTTTACTTATATAGTGTACAAAAAATTCATGATAATCAAGTTTGCTAATTTACCAGATTTCAAAAATTCACATGTAGGATTTCAGCAATAGTTGATGTTTTAATAAATCGTGTATATACGTTTGTTAATTCCTAGTGTATGTTTAGTAACTACAACCTGTCTTTTCTTCAACAAAGACTTGAAATATCCTTTGGCTGAATCGTACATTATACAATTATTGGATGAGGCTGAGCATGATATTTAACAATTATTCACCGAAGTGGAAGTGAATAGTGGTGGATATTTACCGAGACGCGAAGCGTCGAGGTAAATATCCACCACTATTCACTGACACTGAGGTGAATAATTGTTTTAGCATATACCAAAACAAATTGATAAAAATTAGGTAAATTTCGGTTAGTTTCATTATAATTTAGCAAGGAATCGTTGCGAAACGCAAGGCAAAACTAAATTCTCCCAAGGTGGCAACTCCATATATGGAGTTGTTTATCAGTTTTGACAAGCTGACAGCTGCCGGTAGTTTTGAAAACCTTTCGAAGTTGGATCAAAGTAAGGCAAAAGACCACTGGATTTTAGCTCAAAGGAAATATTTTAATCACTGTACATGGGAAAACCTTTGGACAAAGGATAACTAATGAATTCTGGGTGAGTAAACGAGTTGTTCTTAGTAAAAGATGAGTTATATATAAGCGTTTTTATTTCGGTCAGTGCATGCAGTTACAATGTTTTTAGTCGTTGAATTTCCTTTAATTTATAAAGAATTTCTGTGGGTGTTTACTGTTATAAAATCGGTAGTATGTTTCCCAGGTAATTTGTTTAGTATTCAGTTCATTACTCGCCAGTTTCTTGGCAGTGTATCGCGGTATTATCTTTACGGCCGAAGTTTTGCTTGGTTTTTGTTGTAACTGAAATTATTTTTAGTGTTTGTAAATGTTATTAAATTCTATATAAAGGCAAGTATCGATTTATGAACTACGGAGTACACTTTTCTAAAGAAAACTGACAACAGTCAGTTCTTTCACTCAGCTAGTTTGTTTTTGGAGCACATTTATTTCGCTGTTCTGCGGGTTTTTGAGCACTTTCTATTCTCTCTTTGCAACTTGTTTTTCATAAATATTACGTAAAATAATTTCCCTACACACAGTAATTGTTTTCTATCTACCTGCTTTTACCAAATTCTGCCATTATGTAAAAATGAAAATCGTTCAAGAGAAGGACACCATCTTGTTTTGCGAAACAGTGAATAGTGCAGGATATCCCGAGCTAGAGGAACCAATCAGATTGCGCGAAAAGCACTATCCACTGTTTTGGTATATGCTAACAAGAATTATCCAGACCTCGGTCAATGTTATCCGCCTCAGCCGAATCATGCGTAAGCCGAATCCAATAATTGTTTTATTATACATTGTTCAAAATAGTCTTACTAAAAATATACAAACAAAGTGACAGTCTGGTAGTAATCTACTCAAGCCATTTTTTATTTTGTAATTTTCGCGCGCTTTTCCTAGTGACGTCATCAACGTCCAATAATAATTTTTTTGGACACCGCCGTCCAATAATTCACAGTATTCGACGGAAATGACGTCGGGCTTGCCGGACATTGATAATTCACTGGAGTATGTTGACCAATAAGAAACGAGAATGAAGTTTTAATGTATAATAATGCAAATATTAGATGACGTTAGACAACTAATGGTGTATATAGCCACCGTGGGGAACGTTATTTGGGAATGCTTTTTGGGTCTAAGTAAAACAATTGGCATGTAAAAAACGGTCCAGACATCGAAATAATGCCTCATGTCTACCTTTCGATTCCAGGTGATTCTCACAAGCGACAGCCGTAAAGATTACCTGTTGAAAGGATTTATGGTGAAGGAAAATTTCGGGTGTTGGAATACATACATTTTAAGACCAAACCAAGTTGCATTTTTCGCAGATCTTTGGTCTTAAAATGTATGTATTCCAACACTCGAAATTTTCCTTCACCATAAATCCTTTCAACATGTAGTTTGATCGAGTGAAATGCCAAATATTACCTATAGTAAAGATTACCTACCTGTCGCCTGCGACAAGTTAAGGATATAAACGCTATATAAATTCCGAGTATTGACAATCAATATTCAACAGGTGTACGCACCAATTTTGAATATTTCTTCAAATTATTGAATTACACATCGCCCACTTTTATGAGTATTTTTTCACTCATATCGTCTTGGAATTCGTGCTCGGATCGCGGCGCACATTAGTGGTCACCAAATCCCACTTGTTTTCTTAAACAAATATATCAACCTCAGGAAGCAAAAAAATGTGATACACCCAACACTTCATTAAGAACAAAAACAAAAACAATTATTTTTGTCCAAGTTAAATAATGGAGGCGAAAGGTAAAAATATATACACAATAATGAAATCAAGACGGCAAAGAAATAACTTGGAAATTATAAATGAATCGATGGAAATTAGTTAACATATATGGGACTTTGAGAATGTCAAGAAAACATTGAAAGTGGTTGATTTGTCTTATAACGTCTCATCTTTAATTCACTCCTGCTTTAGTCTCATTTACAACATTTGTTTTATAGTCATTCTTTTCATTCGCTTATATGCGTGCAATTTATGATACCTTGTAACTCCATACAGTGTCTAGGCATGCTGCTGCTAATCAGCCGCTAAAGAGGTTGTGATGTAAACAACAAAAAGTTAAATCTGTTAAATATTTGCGTTTTTTAGTTAAATAATTTTTTTTAAATAATTAAATTTTTTTTAGTTAAATATTTGGGTTTTTTAGTTGAATATTTGGGTTTTTTAGTTAAATATTTGGGTTTTTTAAATATTTTATATTCATGGGTATAAATATTATAAATATAAATATTATAAATATAAATATTTTATATTCATGGGTATAAATATAAATATTTTATATTCATTTATATTGATTCAATGGCTTTCCTAAAATTATTAAAGGGACACTCCGGTCCAAATACAAATGTAGTTCATATGAAAGATCTTACTGACTTTAGATTATTTCCAAAGTTTCAGCATTCCTATCAATTTAGTTAAGAAGATGTGGCTAGTTGAAGTTGGAGAGTTTGTCCAATTTCGACGCCATTTTGTTTCTCAAATATGACGTCACTGAGTGACGTGGATCTCGTATTATGCCTAAGAAGCTCCTCTACTTTCCTGCATGATGAACTGAATAGTTTATTTCGACTAATTTTCGTCCAAAGACCATTCACAATAACTATCACTATGTGATCGCCATCAAAACAACTCCACTGACGATAAAGCATCACTCAATGACGTCATATTTTCAAAACCAATATGGCGTCAAAATCCACAAATTTTCAACCTCAACTAGCAATATCTTCTCAACTAAATTAATAGGAATGCCGAAACTTTGGAAATAAACTAAAGTCAGTACGATCTTTCATATGAACTGCATTTGTATTTGGCCCGGAGTGTCCCTTTAAGCTGTGTTATAATATTCTTATTATATGTGTTAATACTTGGAGTAGACAGACGATACATGGACGATCATCAAACTCGTATTAAATCAGAAAAGTGTTTCTGGGTCCCGGACATGAATCGCACCTTTTTTCTGAGGATATGAGCTTGACGATACAGTTACGCTTTCCGTCTGGTAAAACTATCGCTGATGTCCACAAGTAAACTTGTTCAATAGCTGGTTCTGCGATCTAGCATGTAGTGTAGTGTACATTCATTCGTCCTTGGGAATACTTGGTGAGAAATAAACATGGTACGTCACCGTGCATTGAGGTTCGCTCACAAGCGATGCTTATAAACATGAAATTCTACTTATGTTAGCAATACAATGTGCTTGCTTGTGATTATTGTATAATGAATGCGCATGCGGTCATTAAAGGCTTGATATACGCATGCACATTCAAATATAATATTGTTATATTGGATGTATCATAATCGTTATCGCACAATACTACAAAGCAATATGCCAAGTTCAATAAATCAATCTCTAACTCCGTCACTTTACAGCTCTGAACTCAGTCATATGGTGCACACTCTCCTGATTATTAGGTTGGGCTGCTCTATTACAGTACATGGTATATAGTGGCGGCAATACGGGTGTGCAAACGGTGCATCGCACCGGGACCCATGGGCCGAGGGGGGCCCAGCAGCCCATCGGCAAACTGCCTCTTTTTATTAATGCTATTATTATTAATGCTATTAGTTCTATTATTAATAATATTTTCTTAAAAATAATATTTACACTACAAAAAAAGTAATTTGTGGTCAAAAGTGCTGGGGGCCTAATTTTTTTTTAATTATATATCTGTCCAAACAGTTCAAATTTATTACACTATTTATCTCTAAATCTCCTGGCAGGATTTAAATGTGTGCAATTTGGCCCTTTCCCTGCATTTGGATCTATGTCATAACAATCAAAAACCTGATTTGGAAAACACACGGAATTCAGTAAAATTATGGAAATAATATATTTGCTCCTTGAGTACCTGAATGCCAAATAAACAAGCGAGGTTACCAGGCAAGATGGTCTCTATACTTTCCTAATTTTAAGCACAGAAGTTTCATAATTCCTTACACTGACTCAGAAAATTACATATACAGTACATGTATTTGCATGATCAAAAACACAAAGTCACTGTAATGTATACCTGTAAGTGTATTTTGCAGCACAATCATTTTGTTTTAGGAGCTCGATTCACAGTGCTACATGTAGCAGATTCGCTAAGGGGAGTGCGGAGATGCTTGTGCTTGATAGAGCACCTCTCTTCACTAGGCCTGGATTATGATCATCATGCCATTGCCTAGCTACTCATGTACTGTATATGAACTCCAACAGTCACCTGGATACAATATGCTAATTATTACCTATACATGGTTCATAGTAAGTATATAAGTAATATTATTATACAATACTCATATAATCTCGATTGTGATTGGGAAAAACCTACCGACAATTCTTGATGTCTTGCCTAATTGAGTACAAAATGAAAATATCAAAAATTGTCTGTACAGTGTACTGTAGATGACATACTGTAACATGTCTTTGCATGCTAATACTTCCTAAAGCTTCTACAATATATACATTTATAATTGTACTGTATAATAAAACAATTATTGAATTTGGTTTTCACATTGATAATTATGTTATCATGTTCATGAACCTCATACAATATACTAATACAATCTCAATTGTGTTTGGCTAAAAACCTACAGACAATTCTTGATGTCTTGCCACCTACAAAATATCAAAAATTGTCTGTAGGTGACGTAATATTCATAATTTTTACAAGCTTTTCTTGGCTTTTCTTATAATTGTATAATAAAACAATTATTGAATTCTGTTTTCTCATGATATCTTGTGTTATCAAGCCTCGGTTTGTGTTATCCACCTCAGCCTTCAGCTTCGGCGTATACAGTAACACAAACCTCGGCATTGATAACACAATATATCATGCTCAACCTCATCCAATAATTGTATATTAACAGCTGTAATTTTACTGACAAACCTGTGGCCCTCCATAGAATACACTGATGTATGATTAGTATATAAAAAATTATACAATTACAAACAATTGTACAATAAAATAATTACATGACTAAAATTAGCAAATATTAAATGCAACTTGCACCTTGGTTATTTCAGCCAGCAAACTAATTAAGATTTTCAAGTGTGCGGGCAAGTTCTTGGAAAATACATGGGAGCTTTTTGTGCAAAAAAGTGTTTTTCTTACCATGAACCACTACAGTAATGAGTATAAATCTTATTCAATGGTTTGGAGGAGACCATTGTGGGACTGACCAAACTATCTAACTCTCCTACTTTCAATGGTTAACCAAGCATAAAGATAATAATTAATGAAATACAGTAATAACCTCATACTGAAGGTAATTTTTTCTTTACTCCCCTACAAAAAGGCAAGTAAGGTAACCTCCACTCGCGAGTACTCGTTACGCACGAGTGCTAACAAATACTCGTTCCGACTCGTTACTCGCGCGTCTCCAGTGTTCGCCAGTAACAAAGTAAATTTACTTCATTACTTTACTTAAGTAAAAAAAATCAGTATTTACTTGTAACAAAGTATATTTTTCAACAAATACTTTTTACTTGTAACGAAGTAAAATTTTTGTTAAATATTTACTTTTTAACTTTGTTACTTTTTGTTTTATCGGCAAAGGAAAAAAAGAAATTCGGATCGCGAAATACTCGGTTCACTATCCATCCGCTGGAGATCTAGAGTGGAGAAATCACGTGAAGTTGGTTTTGCATGTGCACGTGATTGGCAACTGTTGACTGGTTGGCGCCACCAAACAGCGCCTAGATTAAAGTTAGTGGTTCGAGAATATATAGTTTGTTTCAGAAGTACTTTTCTGGAATATTTTTTGCCATACTTTTACTTAAGTAAGATTTTCCGGCCATACTTTTACTTTTACTTAAGTAAGATTTTCAGGCCATACTTTTACTTATACTTAAGTATAAAATGAGGAGTTACTTTTTACTTTTACCTAAGTACAAAATATCAGTACTTTGCTGAACACTGCACATCTCGCATCTCCAGTGAAACTAAATACTCGCAACGACTCACAACTCACTACTTGCAAGCATTGTGAGTCAGTAAAAAATAAGAAACCAAAATGTATTTTGGAAAGATGTAATCAAAACGATCAAAGTTATCATGTACAGTAATAAACCAAACAAAACTACGAGGTCAAGAGCATTTGCAGTAATGCTTAGATGTGTTCTATATAATAATACTGAATGTGGGAGCTAATGCCAATGGAGTAGGCAGATACTACATGGGTGAGCTCAAATCCTAAGAAAAGATTTCTTAGGAGTCCCAGACAAGATACAGTAGAACCTGTAATCTTCTGATTGCCAGTGAGATGCTGACATTGACTTACCAGTTCACTCCCCCTGGAATTTCCAGTTGTTTTTCGTCCCCTCCCTCTACTAACTACATGTATGCTCACATTAGGATTACAGCAGTCGTTGCCCTAGCTTGCCTATAAGGTCCTTAGGCCCTGGAATTTCCAACTCTTGTTGGGAAACAGCAAACTAGCTGACAGGCAATGCAGTGGGAGGGGGTATCTTATGGTTTAAATGCATGCTAAGAATGAGAAACTGTCAGTGGAATGATTTGTACAGTAGGCTCATAAATCCTTACTCTTCTTACTATTTCTCCTTACCATGTATCTAAACCATAAATTGGCCCGATTAATCACAGTGTGTAAACAACCTTAAAATAGGGGATTCATTGGCAGACTACGGTAGTACCTACATGTATATATTAGATGTCAAACATTAGGTTTACAGAGACAATCAGCTAAAGCCAGAACACATAATTTTCAAGAATCATGAAGTCCAATACTTACAACGAAAGCTCTTTAAGACTGCTCTTGAATTTAAAGGCTGCACAGGTCTGATATTGGACAAAAGGGCAACTGTTTCAGTCTTGCTCAGGCTTGTCTGCATAGCCCTGAATGACTCCAAATGTTCATAGAAAATTTGTAATTTTTCCTTGAACACAATCCACGTAACAGTTTGAAAACATGGAGGAGTGGTGAACGATCCCTTGTACATGTAGTAATCACCAACATTCTGCGGTATAATGGTTTGCAGCATCAGATTTCTAAAAATAGTCTTGGAACCGGGACTGTGGATAAAATGCAGTTGATCACCAATTGTTTTCCAAACATTGTTAAACGTTGCATTTTTTGAGGCCTCAGTCAGCACCGATAATACCAAAACACCATCGGGCTTTTCCCTGGCCACTCCAATATTCCGATACTTCTCCAAGTTAAAGTGAACAAAGTGCACTTCTAGTGGTGAACTTTTCCCATTGATTTTATGCTCAGACCCAGTGCCAACGCTGTGTCCCCAATGGAAGTGTACCTCTGCCAAACTGAAATTGCCATGTAAATACATTCCCTGTCCAGCCAATGTGATATTGCGAGATAAGAGATGGACAAATCTAGCTGTTTTGCCATTATTCTCAAGTTCGACGACGTCAATAGACACGTTGTAATTGTTAAAATGAAGTTCTGCTGGTTTGCTAACTGTCACAGATGCGTCGTCAACGATGTCAATTGGACTTTGGCGATTTCCCTCACACTTGTGGAAATCATGCTTCCAGGCTGTAATGTTCGAATAAGACCATTCCAATGTAGTGTGTCCACAAAACACGTTGGAAAAGTATGTGGCCAAACATAACTGTACGTAGAATAGCGGATGTTTCCAAATGCACATATTTAAGAAGAATGAGACCCTTCTACTAGGTGTTCTAAGGCTCGCTTCTAGGCTTCTGTTTAATATTACCGTGATAAGCAGATGAGACTGAGTTTCGCCGGCGTACCACTATTATATCTTATCTATTCTATTGTGGTGTTTCCAAAGAATGTCAAACTTTAACACGTTTTACATTACAAACTGCAACACAGCAACAGGCGTCCCAACCAATTGACACTTTGTATTCTTTGTTTGCCATAGTGGTTTTCTTTGAATTCTCAACTATATTTTGTGTATTGCTTGGTAACCAGGCCAGTTCGGCATTTCCCGTACGGGGCTGACCAGTATTCGTATTTCGACTGAAAATAGCCATACAAAATTGCTTGCGTGTACATAAGAAATGAGCAAAGGTTTAAAGGTTTTTCGCCAACATTTTCCCATTATCGGTGAGGAATCAGGGTGCATCTCGTTGTACATCAGAAATAAACAAACTAATACGTCTATGAGAAACCAGCTAGCCAGTTGCCATGACTCGGTGAATCAGAAGAAGGAAACGTTATGGCAAATTACGAGTTTCGAATCATATTATAGTTTGAAACCCTGCAACCGGGAACCAGTTGCACAACTTCAAGGCCTTCCGAGAAATTGAACCCGCGACCCTGGATGGTCCTGCTACAGAAGCCGTTGTCGTCGGGGAAAAGGTTAGATATGGGATGACTCTGTGGCAGTGTTGCCAAGTCAAGTTTCGTAAAAATCCCAATAATGGTCTGAAAATATTCCAAGATTCCCTATTTTTTACCAAAAAATCCCAAGGTTCAACAGAGGTTCACAGCTTCATTTCCTGACTAATTCCCAGATCTCTATCGAGTACTCCGTCTCCGACTCAAATAACCTAGAGAACATGAGACTAGAGCGAAAAATAGAAAATCTATTTCTTTAATTAAACATAAGTACAAATTCACACGCCTTTAAGGGTATTGAAATTGAAATCAGCTTTTTAAAATCGAAACTATTTGCTCTGGAAAAATCCCAAGGTCGAATCCCTGAGAAAAAAATCCCAACTCCTTCAAAAATTCCCAAGATCTTGGGATAAAATCCCAAGGTTGGCAATACTGCTCTGTGGGACCTTTTCCGAAGATGGTAACTATACTCGGCTTTGGTCGATCTTCGGAAGACCGTGAAAAACTAGGGTTAGTGTTAAGATTAGGATTGATTGTAGGGTTAGCGGCATTGCTCTGAAAACTGAAATTTCCTGTTGGAGTTTCAGCACTCTTGGCTTCCGAAGCCGACGCTAAGCCTATACAATGACGTGCTTGGCGCCATCTTCGGAAAGGTCCCAAAAAGTCATCCCCGCTAACCTCTTCCGTGTTCTGAACTTAGAATTTAGTATGTATATGTGGGTAATTAAGTCGATGATGCAATATAGGATATATTGACGTTAATATTTGGCATTTACACTTGGTGAATCAAATCAAAGAAAAGTTATGGTAAATTATACGAGTTTATAAAATGGAAAAATAGAGCAAAATTTCCAAAACTTCCAAAAGCTGGCCAGAAAAAAATAGAAAGTCGTAGTCATATTTTGGTGCCAATTGCTTGTGCAATCTCGTGCTAACGTCATTCGTTGCTCAAAAACGAGATTTTCTTCAAATTCGTGATTCAAATGGAATACGAATTTAAAGAAAATCTCGTTTTTGAGCAACGAATGACGTTAGCACGAGATTGCACAAGCAATTGGCACCAAAATATGACGAATCCATGGTACTCTAAATCGTACTCTTAGTGAAATTTAAAGTTTCCTGCAGGTATACAGCATCTACATACCGTGAAAAGGCGGAGGGTAAGTTTTCATTTTGCTCATTAATTCTGTATATGCAAGTCACGACTCACGCGTATTAAATATAAGGTCATATATACGAAAGAGCAAATGAATTGCCCTGACGAGAAAATACATTTATGCCCTGACGAGCAAATACATTGCCATAACGAGCAAATATATTAATGCCCTGGGCCCCTGACGAGGAAATACATTGCCACAAGGGCACAATCATGTCCCACATGGCTATCTGTTCAGTGTAGGGTATATATTGCTGTGTTGTATTGTATAGTTCGTGGTATTGCACCTGTTTAACAAACAGGGCTATTTAATTATTTTTAATAATTTATAATGTATTTTGAAACAATAAAATTCATCAAACCCCATCTATATGGTGTAAAGGCTTTCAGAGTTAGTGTCCACTGGAAAACTATTCAGATGGCAAATGAATGCATGGCTAATTTTCACAATTACAAAAGCAGTTATAACTAAGCGGGTGAGGAGTTGTGCGTACACGTATTTCTAGTATGTAAGAGTTAATTACCGAGGACGCGTAGCATCCGAGGGCTGTATATCGCATACATCCCGTTGTTCGAGGTACTATTAACTGACTTATTTCATGATTGATGAGGTTATCCGACAACGTTTTGTCTATTTTTTCACCTTGGACAAAGATTTCCCTAGTTTTTTCTTCATTTTGTATCTAATGCCCTGGATTGTATACATAATACACCCGTTAATTTTTAATTATTTTATCTATTGAATTCAATTCATCAACAATGCGTTTCCGTGGAGACTATTCAAATCCTCCCAATGTATAGGATATGCATCCCTATAAAGAACAAAGAAAACCGACTAAAATTTGAACAACACGAACTGGAAAGACTATACCCATATTTCCTTTCTCTCAACTCAATTCGTAACTGAAACGTTCTGAGCACTCACGAATACTTTCAACTGACAGTTTCAGCTGACGTCGAATTTATGATGTGGATGTCGAATCCCGTAGCAACAGGGGGCTGCACGGCAAAAACCAAAACGCCAGACTGCATAAATTGCCATAAAATTCAGTAATGTACACACGTAAAAATCTCACAGGTTGTAACAAGGTTGTTGGTTCAACATGCCTGTAACAGCATAATAGTCAACATGATAGAACAGGATTGTTAAAATAACAGCACTGTTCAAGCATGTTTCAACATGTTGTGACAGGCTTGTTGAATCGACAGCAAGGGCCGCGGAACCGGGGGGGGGGGCACTGGGGCAGATGCCCCCCCCACTTTTCAAAAAATTGATAAATGTGCCCTTTTCCTGAAAGAAAAATGCCCTCCGGATTGTAATTTTATAAATGTGCTGGTTATAAGGTTTACTGCCTATACTGGGAAGAATTAATGTGCCCTTTTCACAGAAGCATGAGTATGACATTGCTATTTGCTGTAGAAAAGAGTGACTGCCGAGGCACAAGGGATGACGTAAAATAATTATTAATGAAATATATATGATAAAGTTCAACTGTTTCTGATTTATAAACAAAATAAAGCAAATGGAAGGTAGCTACAACGTTTTAAATAATACAAATATTTTTTAAATAACCAAGGTTGCCCCTTTTTGGCGGTTGCCCCCCCACTTTTCAAGTTCTTCCGCGTTAGAACATGCAAAAACCAGCTTGATAGAACAACCAAGTTCATGCAGGCTGTTGTAACAACGCTGTTCAACCTTGTTATTTCATCATGCTATGACAACATGTTGTATCATGTATGAACAATATGTTGTTCAACGCTGTTCAAGCCTGTTCGATCATCAGCCATAAACAATACTATTCCAACATCCATGAACAGGCCTGTTGACAACGACCCTGTTCAAGCTGGCCAGCTCAACCCTGTTCAAGCCTGTCGATATCAACCATGTTTTTGGCTGTTAACAGGTAAAAACAGACTGTGCGTTTTTACGTGTGTAGCTGAAGAGAAAATAAGCGACACGTAATGTACTGTCATATGTTGACATGCTCATTTATATCGTCAATTCGTAATCTTTGATAAACTATTATATTATTTTGTGCTATGATGTATATTAGGAATGTATATTTTTATTAAACAAAATTTTAAAACTGATAAAAATGGCTAGTTTTTTAGGATTTCCTATAAATTCCCTTCGTATTTTTAGCTGTATTATACATAACCTATGTCTGTTCAAAAATTATTATTACCGCTGATTATTGAAAATTAGTTTTCCGGAAAATTTCTCTAAAATATCTTCATGCCTTCCCTCCCTGCTAAAATTGATTTACTAATGTCTTATTTGACATCATTTCCTGTAACTGCATGGATTCAACAGTGAAATACAAAGAAATTTTGGGAATTTTGTATAAACAGGTCTGTTTAAACTTCAGAGCTAAACTTCCTTTGTATTTCTCAAACTCATTTATAATTTACAAAGAAAATTCCAAAGAAATTAATATTTAATCAGGATTTAGCAATCAGAGGAAGATTATAGCCAAATGTTGCTAACTTTAACCAGCTTTAACCTCGATTTTCTCTCAAAATATGGATGAGTTTGAGAAGCAAGTTCAAACTGGAAACGGGCGGAGAGGGATGGTGAGCACGCCATTTATCGCGGTCAGCGGCAAGCAATCGTCTTCTGACGATCTTTTTCAAGTATCCGCGAGAGAGTTTTTAATTCCTAACCCTAACCCCTGCCCAATGGGTTTTCTAACCCTAACCCTGCGACACAGGAAAACTAAGTAAAAATCCAATTACTAACCTTAATACTAATAAAAGGATCGTCCAGAAGACGATGGCTTGCCGCTGACCAGGATAAATGGCATGCTCACCCTCCTTCTCCGCCCGTACGGGTGTAACGTTTTCGAGTTCAAACACTCGAAAGTGTTCATCCTCTAACTTTTCTAGTAAATACAGAGAAGTTGGCAGTTAAAAAAACTCGTCTACGCCTCCCAACCTGCTTAATTGTCTGTAATTAGAAATGAGAGGAAGAACACTTAATCGTGTTTACTTCACCACCTGAGTCAGTGTGCATTTGCAATGTCTTTGCGTGCCCTGCTTACTGTGAATAGTAAATCAACTTTACGCCGAGTGCCGGGGCAACGGCCGATTTACGTAACGACAATATATATTGTATATTGACAAGATATATTGTAATGGTAGAACCCAAAGACGATTACGAATATGTAAAATCCCCAAACCCCGGGATAGGCACTTTAATGCACTGAAACGCTCACTGTCAAGCCTCGTTTCATCGTTGAGTTTATTATAATTTGTTGATTATATATTGAATAAATTACGTTCTTTGTCATTTCGAGTGATCATAATTGTTCATGATTTATAGCTATAGACGTTGTATATAACGACCTTAAGCCTGGTTCTCATGCATATGGTTGTAGTTGTCGTGCAACAGTTTCACGATAGCTACGCAACCATATGGGAACAACTGTTTTTTCTTGTCGAGCAACCCAGTTGATCTCTGCAGCTATTGCACGACCGGGTTGCAGAGATGAACGCGAGTTCTATTTCTGCAACCCACTACATCACCATCGCACGACAACTAGGAAAATAAATGAGAACGGCCCAGAACGGCCTTACAACTGTTGCGCGACTAAATTTACCCAGAAATCCTTGAAGCCATCCTCGTCCCCAGTGCTCTGGTGTGGGAACGTTGAACTACAACACATGTTCGAAGTTTTCGAAGTGAATAATATTGTCATTTCGGTATATCTGACTATGGAACAGGCTTTGAAACGTAATCTAAACAGTATCCAAGATTTTATGTGTGAAGTGCAAAAGTATCCTGTGATAAATTCCACGAGTTGTCCTCTGTCTAAATATTTTTCTCACCCAGAATCCACGTTTCTTTCTTGCTCTTCGTTTTTGTCGTACTCGCAACCACGTCATGATTAAAATAAGCATATTTTCCACAAGAAGTAAAGCACTCTCGTACAGAGGAGCCATGTTTGAAAATTGGCGCGCTTTTCGCACGTATCTAAATCGCACAACTGCATGTTGCGCGACATCTGCAACCAAAATCGTGCAACTGTTGCGCGATTGTTGCACAACTACCACAACCATATGAGAACCAGGCTTAAAATCGTAGGCCCTCTGAACCCCTATCAATTGGGCTTCTTTGGGGTATTCCGTTCACCTAAAAGAGTGATAAATCTACTAAACTAAACTAAACTAATCCGTCTGTAGATCATGACGAAAATGAACAAAGTCTAATAAATTGCGACGATTCCATGTGCGACGTATCATTAAACCAGACCTGAAATCAGCTTCCTCTTGCCAAATGTGGTTATATCGTTGGTCCCATTAGGGTGTCTATTTTAATTTATAAAATAACCGGAACTAAATGAGCGAGTACACGCTATCTGATCTGATTGGTTATTGAGCTCAAAAACCGTGCATTATATATAACTCAATAAAGCATTAAGCTCACGTGTTCCTCGCGTAGATTTTTTCGTTTTTGACGGATTTTAAGTAGTTTAAATCACAAATGAAAGTCAAAGAATACCTGGATACAAAGCTAATCAAGGTACTAACACAACAGAATGTTTTAACTGCAACGTTGAGTGCATTTGCTATATCGCTAAAACCGCCAACGTGTTTTCATCAAAGGCTTCCTAGCAACGTGCGTTGCGTTGCTATGTGCTAGCAACGTCTCTTATAACAGGTAAATCTACATTTTTCATGGCTTTATTGTTAATTCAATGGTGTTCTTTTATAAACGAAATAAAAAACTTTGTCTTGTGTGATTATCGAGTTATAATGGCACTCGAGAAGCTAGTAAAACACTCGGCTATCGCCTCGTGTTTTACACGCATCTCTCGTGCCATTATAACTCGATAATCACACGCGACACGTTTTTTATAGTTTTACCAATTGGTGCGCCAAACATGACGATAGCACCCCAAATGGGTTCACCCAACGTCCCGAAATTTCTATTGTGAAAATTGAATCGATAATTAGTTCCAGGCTTACGGGGATGTTATATAATTTGTAAGTTATGTAATTTATCATGTATATGTTATTACATAAGTTTATAACTTATAATTCATAACCGATCTTCCCTGTAGAATTAAAAACTCTCACCGGCTTTTTAGACAGTACGATTTCTATAGGTATATAATTCTCTTGGTCTTAACGAACGTTTTTCTTTTATTTAATTTCCTACAAGTTTTTGGTTATTTTAGTTTGCTTGGAACCTTTATTATTATTAATTTTTTATTATTCGCGTATGCACTTTCATTCCTTTTCAAGTTTTTGTTTCTTATGCTAATATTATCGCCTAATCCCCTTGAATATTGGACCTGTCATTTCTCCCGCCCCCTCAGTCTGCTTGCTGATCGACTGTTAAAAATAGCAAATGATTCTAACGTTTCCCATCTCATTAATTATTAGTTTGTTTATCTCCCGTGCATTTGATTGGCTACTTTCTACTTGTGACACCCTTTTGGCATATATATATATAAGCCCTATTTATTTCATTTCATCTCGTCTTACTCTGATGAAGGGCTCCGCTCGAAACCTCAGTATCTCGTCACTAAATTCTTGGCAGTTTACCACCTTTTCACTTTGCTATATAATTCGATAGTCTGATTGTGCGGGGAAATAATAATATTGCGATAAAATTATCTACATGTATAGTGTTGATATTTGCATTATTTTAGGTTCATTATATATTTATCATTTATAGACCCGGAGCGAGGGGAATTCGACGAAATATTAAACCGAGGGGTGATATATCCCGAGCGAAGCCCGAGGGATATATCATCCCGAGGGGTAATATTTCGACGAGGGTCTATAAATGATATATTATACCGAAAACAATATCTTGAATGCTGTCTTGAAACGTCTAGAAATGTCTTGAAACATCTTGTTATTCCCCATTGTTTACAGGCTCGTCTTGGTGTACGCGCGTGTTATTTGGTTGTCGCGCGTGGTATTTAGTTTCGCGCGTGATACTCGAGTTTTAAATTGACTGGTCACGTGGTACAAATCTAGCTCTTTGATTGGACAATTTATAGTAAGTGTTGAGGTGTAATATATATATATATATATATATATATATATATATATATATATATATATATATATATATATATATATATATATATATATATATATATATATATATATATATATATATATATATATATATATATATATATATATATATACATATATATACTAAAACGAATGTCATGATGTTATTCTAGGAACGTTGAAAGTGCTCAATACCATAAAGGTAGAGCGAATATATAGTGAAAGTGGTCTTACCTCAAAATGATAAAAGCCGCAACTGTCAGTTTCACGCAAGGCGTGAGGCGTGAAACTGACAGTTGCAGCTTTTATCATTTTGAGGTAAGACCACTTTCACTATATATATATATATATATATATATATATATATATATATATATATATATATATATATATATATATATATTATATATATATATATATATATATATATATATATATATATATATATATATATATATATATATATATGATGATGATGATCGCTTAAAGGTCAACTATACCTTTGAGGTTATTCTATTTTTCGTTAGAATTCGAAAAGTTCAATTCAAAACCGAAGAAATAATTGAAATTGGTTACTCGGTTCTGCTTTTATGATCTGTTAAAGATCGAGTTTTCAGCACAATTTTGATAAACTTAGTTGTACAACGACCGCGTCGGAAGAAAGCCTGGTGGCTGGTACTACCGGTATGTGATGTCATAATGATTTCACACGGCTAGAAATTACTGTATATTTTGGTTTTATTTTAGTGAAATTGGAAATACTGTTTACTCTTGGGTGAGTGATAAGTGACAAACCAAATATCAAGCACTGGTATATTATTTTGTTCAATAAACCTATTACGAGTATGACACTATGACGTCATACCGGTAATAGTGCCATTCTTCTCAAAACGCGGTCGTGCAACAAGAGATCCGAAGAAATACTCCTCAATAAATCCTGCGCTATATCATGAAATTAATTTTTTCTTCACCTTTACAAAGTTAGATGATATATCTTTCGGAGCAAAATAGAACCTCAAAAGGTATAGTTGACCTTTAAGGCGTGAAACTGCAGTAATTTTAACCTTTTACCGTTTTTATCCATTTTAGATAGTTTTATATCGCTCTACATTTTATTTGTATTGAGCACTCTTGAGATCTAGTGAACACCTTTGTTTTATCTATTCTATATATATATATAATATATAGAATTGATCAAGGTGCGAGTTTTTTTAGAAAATGATGTAAAAACTGATATACTGTACTATATGAGTGTATATAACGGTGTTTAGATGACAGTATATATTGGTATTTCAAATACTGATTCTTTCTACTTTGAAGCATGCAGGAGATTAAACAGAATTTAATCAGAATAAGTACAGTGTAACAATTCAGTTTTTAGATTCTTATATAACCTGTTGCTTGTGCACTTAGTGTTGCATCAAATGCCTTCTTAAATGCTTCAAATGTATAGAATGGGATCTGCTGGGAGCTGGATAGTTTATGTGCAAGCATCGATATCTGGAAGCAGCTCCTTCTATCTCTTGCAAATTTTACATTCACTAGTTTGATGGGGGTAATGGATCACCATAAACTAAGTTACAACTGCAAAAGTAGACTGTCAAGAAAACAGAAGTTCTGGTCAATTTAATAAGCACCTAAAAAATCGAGTTACAAAAGAAATGATGGACGAAAATGAACGAGAGGCAAGAAACCAACCGAAATTCCTGGAGGAAAGTTTGGAACTCAAAATACAGGAGAAAGAGAAAAGATATTCTAGAATGTAGAGGGAGAATTCAAGGTGACTACGCAGTTTACCTTCCCGACAACCATACAAGTGCACTTCCAAACACTCCATGGGGGAGTATGCTTGACCATGGCGCACGTACGAAGCAACCACTGGGTGCCAAGACTAAAGCGGCTCTCCAAGCCAGCAAGAAAGAACAGTTGGGGATGAAAGCAAGTCCAAACAGCAGCCTATACATGCTCCACAACCTGTAAATCGATCGTCCGACAACATGAACAGAAGGCCGAAACACATTCGAAGTGATTGGCGTAGACTTCGCGGGACGCATCAGGTATGTCGAACCAAGCGAAATCATATTTGTTATGTTTTACAATATTCTCCAAGAACGAAAACGGAACATATAGCTCACTTGTGAGCGATATGGGGTAATGGGGGAGTGTGTTGAAGATTATGAGTCGAAGTATTATGGATTAATTAAAACTGTGATCAGCGAGTTGTGAGTGGAGAGGGTAACCAAAAATCTTTATGTATTTGAATAAGAACTGTGGTGCCATAGTGGAATCGATGTATTCTACCACGCCAAAATTGGCGTTATTTGTCACGCCAAAATTTGTTCACAGCATAGTGCCCTCACACCAAATGCGTGGATATATTTTTACGGAATTAGGAGTCGGCACCCATGAATTGGTAACTTTACTATGTTTGTAACGAGCTGCGACTACGCCAGTTCGCCATTATTTTTTCTCAAGAGATTTTACGCCACGCCAGTTATTCAGAAAAAAAATTAGCTAGTTTACGGCACGCCATTTTTCCCCCCGGCTAGTTTGCTACACCAAGATATTTGGCGTAACATACATCGATTCCGCTATGGCTGTGGTGTGTGAGAGTGCGAAAACCGAGACCCGGTGGCGTAGCTAGGATTTTTTGGTGGGGGGGGAGGCATCCAAATTTTCCGAAAATATGGGCGTGGTCAAAATGGGCGTAGTCAAAAATGGGCGTGGTTATATTGACATTATCAATTAAAGGCGTTGCCATAAACATGTTTCATTCATTCATTCGTTAAGAAATTAGTCGTATTTTTCTACATATTAGTAGTAAATTACCGATATACTGAATTAGCAAACGTATTTACAAATTTTCGTTTTAAATTTTATAATCATGTAGAATTGTACCACTGTAGTACATTTATGACTGTGTGGCACTAGAGAGATACAAATACAATTCTCCACCTAAGTAATTGAAATAGTCTTCTGGTTTTCGAATTTAAAAATGGTTGTTGAAGTTCTCTAACAGAAATTGATGAAACGATTTCGCGATTTATTGAGATGCATGCAAGGCTTGAGAGTCGCTTTTCGGTCATCGTGCTTTTCAAGTACGTCTTAACACGTTTCAAGCAGCTGAATGCTCTTTCATCGTGATGAAACAGGTAAGGTGAGGTAAACAGGTAAATGTTTCGTCAGGAGTTTTGTGAGTCACAAGTCTCGCCAGAGTCGCCACTATCGTATTTCATCAGGAAAGAGCTGACAGATATCTGATATCAGATATGCAACGACACGGTACTAACCCTTGTTGTTGAGCGGAAACTGTTTTTTTCGCACCTCGGCACCTGTATAACAAGTCGGACAAGATCCGACACTTTAATGCTATCTAATATGTGTTATAATGCTCTCACATATCATCACGACAAAATTATTACGTACTATTTATATTAAAACAGGTTAACGTCTAATGTCTATCTTGTTACAATCAACAACTTTCCCAAGTCCCAACCACCCAAATTTTCCGACAGACGACAAGAATTTTCCGACAAACGTCCCGCGAAGTCGTTTGGGGGGGACGAGCGCCCCCCTGCCCCCCTCTAGCTACGCCACTGCCGAGACGTGCGTGATTATAGGGAAAATAAAATATAAAAAACCGAACTATGTGTCGTTGATATATACTTGGGGAGGCAATTCGCGACAGTACAAACAAGGGCAAGGTCATTATTATTGGTCTCCAGATCCCATGTAAATATGTGTTTCGAGATATGTACACTCCACCGGAAATTGCAAAATTATACCAAATAAATAAATATTAAATGCAATTTTATTGTCGTCTGTCTGAAGAGAGACCGTGGTCTGTCATAGGTTTTTTGGTTTTGGAGTATAAGTAACGAGAACCACAATGATGTCCTCTGTATATGTAAATGTAGAAAACTATAGGGACGGGAATTAGAATAATAAGAGCCGGATTAAGGCGGAGAAAAATAGGCCCTTTTGTCACCAGACTTAAAAAATAAGGTTTTAGCGAGTACTGCGTACTTTCATAAACGTCTTGTATCGATTGCAATTGCCGATAGAGGTCACAACACTGATCTGTGAAACATAAAGACAGCTTTATATATATTATAACGATCGAAAACGATCTATATAGGCCATAATGTCTCGCCAGCTCCAGGCCCAATATACCCACTGATGAATATACTCCTAATCCGTCTCTGAGAATAATAAGCGAGTTAATGCAAGTAGTTACTGACGTCGCAAGCTAACCAATCAGAGCGTGCGTATATAGAGTAAACATTTTATACATTTTGGATATAGGCAGTTGTAGAGTGGCTTTGAAAGTTATCATGTTTTTCGCTGTACTCGCTTTGGTATTTCTACACAACGGCTGCCTTGGTTTTCCAAATGGAGCTCCAGACGTAGTATGTTCGTCCATGAAACCTTCTCATGGCGTGAATGCCCAACCATCTAACAGTAGCCCGTTCGCCATATATCTCGGCGCAGTTTACTACAAATCTCGTAAACCGATACAGGTCACAATTTACAGCAAAGATGCTCGTGTCAATTTCAAGGGTTTATTAGTTCAAGCGCGACAGGTCGGAAAATATGAGAATGCAATCGGTAGTTTTCAAAAGCTTCCACCAGGGATAAAATACGTGAAGTGTCAAGCGAATTCAAATGCAGAAAAGGTATAGTATACACCATTATACAATCATGTCACGAGACTATTAAAATATGACGCACTAGCTAGCCTCCTCCGCAGGCAACTCTGGGCGCACTAGCGACGATTCGTAAATCGACGTATTTTCACCAAAGTTACCGTCGACTCGCCATTATCAATTGATGTGAAAAGAAACGTAAAATTGCGCATATTCATTATGAATACTAAAGATTATATTTATATCAATGTATTACAACATTAACCATAACTATACATGAAATCGATAGTCTGGCCATGTTTAGCCTCCTTCGCAGGCATCACCGCGTAAACAAACACGTCCGTGCAAACTAATTAAACATGTTTCCTAAGCTCAGCAAGAGTTGCGACGACTGACATTCGACACTTCTAAATTGAATTAGCCATCGAAATATTGCAACTCAACTCAATGTCTGTTTACTCCACCATCTCTGAAATATGACCTGTTTACGCGAAGCTGTAACCATGTTCAGCGGCCGTTTTATATTTTGACACCCATTCTTTCCGTACGATAACGAAGTGCCAACTCGTATACGAGGTTGCTTCGTCACCATATTTGTGTCCCGCCAAGGGGGGGGGGGGGGGGGGGAGGGAATGGGGGGTGGGGCTACCTGTAGCTTGGTAAACGATATGCTTTCTGGCGCGCGTTTATTTGAGTGGATTTCATCCCTCTTACCGAGATGATATCACAACAAAAGCGTATGAAACATGCACACTTTGAAAAAAGTCATCTCGGTAAGCGAGCCAGCCCGCCAAATGAGTGCTTACATGTCTATATAAACGAAAAGAAATGACCAAAAGGAAGATAACTATCCAGTATAATATCTTGGTTACCGAGATATTTATATGGGAAGCGAGCCAGCCCTCATCCTCTTGGTTATTTCTTTTAGTTTATATCGACAAGCGGGGCAAGCCCGGTTAAACACTCATTTGGCGGGCTGGCCCGTTTATTGGGAAAACTTTTTTCAAAAAAGTGCACATGTTTGAAGTGTTTCATACGCTTTTGTTGTGATATCACCCTAGCCAGCGGGATGAAATCCACTCAAATAAACGCTAGCCAGAAACCAGCTCGCAGCGTTTGTTTGATCGCTGGTTGTGGTTCTAAAAGTGGACATGAGAATGGCGTATTTTTTCTAACGTATACCTTCGATTGTTACAAATCAAGGAAAACAAGCGGTAAAATTCTGGATAGATACGATGCAGAGATGGGTTGAAACGCTATGGTTGACATCAGCATGAGCGAACATGGCAGAGCGTGTGTGGCCGCAGTGTGCCAATGATATTTTGTTTCTGGAAGAGCAGCTAAAAGTTGGGATTGTCCCCCGTGGTATATTCTATATGATGTACAATACAATATAGGCATAAAAGGCACATTTATTTCTTTTTCGGCTAGATTCTATTCAATCTTCATTACCTATAGCTCAAAAATCAATGGGCAGCAACAATCGTTCCTTGCTTTTCTGTGATTATCCATATAGTGAAATAAGAATTAAAGCATCGTTAATTCTTCGTGAGTGTCGCACTTTTTACAAAAATAACAAACCTGACGGCAAGGATACGACCTTGTACCTATTTGATTAGGCTAATTGTAAGCTGCGCGAGGCTTTTTTACGCGTAGAAACTTGTCTCAAAAAATAAGTAGAATAGAAGGTCGGTTGATGCCACTGGTGGTAAACAAATACCAGGTTCGAAGTGTTTACCTTCGTCTTCGATTAATGCAGATCGAGTGAAATTTTCTGTAAATACCGCTGTTTAATATGCTCGTCTATTTTATTGATACTCTGAAAGAAGTATTGAAGATTCCATCTCGAAAATTCCATTCAAAATTGTTTTCTTTTTACTACAACTTTCTTTTTTGCATCTCAAAGTGATGGGTTTTGGCCTATGATTGTAACACCCCCATGGTGACTTTCTAAATTTTTATTGCAGGCTAAATTGAATATGATGGCTAGAAAGAGCGTATTTAAGTTAGTAAAGACGCGGAGTTTGATGCCGAGAAACGGATGAACAAAGCGGGAGATATACGAGCGATCAGAGTGCATACAAATCACTATAGTCGACACAAACTTTCATCGCTCGTATCTCCTGCTTTGTTCATCCAATTCTCATCGAACTCCGCGTCTTTACTCTTTCTAGCCATGACACTATTCAATTTAGCCTGCAATAAATATTTAGAAAGTCAGTCCGCCGTCTGGCCTCTGACGTCACGTAAAACCATCTAAAGATGCACAATCCAAATACGTTCACTCAGAACCTATTTTTTTTGTTTGAAGACTGACATAACTCAAATCAGACACGATAAGAGAGAGATATAAGAGAGATTTTGATGATATGGTGGATGTATAACTGATGAGATGAATTGGTTTGTACATGTTGAAAGGATTGACGATCACAATGGAGTGGTCTGTGGAGAGATCTAGGGAGATTGTTGTGGAACGAAAACGAGGGTGAGGCAGATCATGGAAGACACTGGATGAGGTTGTGATCTTGCTGATTACATGAGCAATTTCAGCCCGAGCTGAAACCCTGGAATAGTGAAGCATTGTTTCTAGTTTGCGAAGAATTGTCTCCAGAACAGTGTTTCGTTTTCGCATACTGGAACTTTCACAATGCTCAATTTAGCCCGGGCTGAAATTTCAGCCCAAGGTAGCGACTGACATTTTCGAATCGTAACGTCAATTTTTAAGGGTTTGTTCATGAGGCTGGGCCGATATTTCAGCCCGGTCAACCGCGGGCTGAAATCTGAAAGTCCCCATGTAATGATCGGCCCCTTAAATTATGCGAATACAGCATCACCTGGTTGCAGACCAGAATAAAACAGACGTTATTAATAATGTATAATATGCTATAACGACTGATAATTCTTTTAGGACGCTGTAGTAACACATGCGAATGTGTTGAACCTCGGCAATATCACCTTCGAATGGCTTCCACCTGATAATGTTTCAGCACTTGGTAATATCTCCTTTTATGCGACAGTCGTCAAAGAGAAGGAAGTATTCTGGGTGAAGATTCCGTCTGTGCATTTGGTAAGATGCTCATGCGTTAGATTGTATAATTATATTAGCAATTTAATAATTATACCCTAACTAGAAATTTCGAGCTCATAATCTACTTGTTAATTAGTATAATTTCTGAGCTTAAACGAGTTCTGATTGGCTGACTGGACAGTAAATCTGAGACGACAGTAAATCTGAGACGATAGTATCACTTCACTATCACTTCACTAGAAATCATACTTGAAAAAGTGTTTTTTTGTGACTTTTTGTGACCAACTTATTCGCTCCAGTCCCCTCTCGGAATCATCATTTTGATGTATGGTTTCTAAAACGTGACGATTTTTTTTTCAAAATGGCGACTATATTATTATAACTAAAAAATCGTCGAAAAGGCTCAAAATCTTAACATAAAGACATTGTATATATCAAATTTCTCTCAAGATAGAACTGTATAAGGGTAAGGAAGTTGTTTATCGTATAATTATTTGTATTTTTACGTCCGTTTTGATCGTTAGTGTGTTTTTGAAAGCTGTCAAGCGTGAGAAAACATCGAGCATAACAGTTCAAACTGTCTGTTTAAAATTTGTCAATTGAATATCCAGTTCAAGCCTGAAATTATACTAAAACAATTAGTCACCTCAGTCTCGGTAAATATTCAACGATAGTCACCTCGACTTCAGTGACTAATTGTTAAATAGAAATGCAACTTTTAGACAATCAGAGCGTACGTTTTATAATAATAATAATAATATTAATATATTATAAACACCAATAGTATATCATGCAGTTGTATTACATGTACGTCGTATTTTTATCTAGATGAGTTGCCCTACAGGGGAGCCTACTGGTGGTGGTTTGTCATTAGGATTCAGTTTGGCGTTGCTCTTCGTCATGATCCAGCTACAGTCCATTTTGGTCCATTTTAGTCTATATTAGTGTTTAAACGAATACTCAGGGACACAATCTGATTCTAAATATAATATTATAAGTCGTACTAACAGACAGTTTTCTTCATATGAAGAATTTAGTAGAACCACTAGAACAATATCTAAACAATTGAACATCGATCCTAAATCCACTATAATGACTTACAAACTACGATATTTCGCGTTACTTTGATATAAAAAGAACTTCTGTGCCAATGTCTTTATGTTTTCGACGTGTTCGACCAATTGCTAACCGTTTCATGGAATGATTTTAGAATCCGATGAATAGACGAAATGCAGGCCGAATAATTTTTAAGTGCATAACAAATTGTTACTAAGGATATGCATGTTCTCATAATATAATAGACACGTATACTATGTATTTAGACTCGGTAATTCCAAATCTGTTTTCGGAATTGAAATCGGTTAAATTTTGGCCGAGATAACTAAAAAATTAAAAAATAAATTTCTACAACGAAACGTCCGAGGCAATCCACCGAAGGTCTTTCACCGAGTGGGGACTAGGACTAGTCACTATATTACCAACTGTTTTTGACTGTTTTTAACTGTCGTATTTAGGTACGTATTTACTGAATCTAAAAGCATTTGACAATTGCCGATTATTGGTCTTTAATCTTTAATCATGTACTCCTAAAAACAGTTAAAAACAGTTGGTAATATAGTAACTAGTCCTAGTCCCCACTCGGTGAAAGACCCTCGGTGGATTGCCTCTAGTGCCGACCATGAAACAATCTCGTACCCAGAGCCTGCGTTCCTTTTGGCCTGCGCCAAAAAAACAGAGGCTCTGGGGAACTCCGATGAAACTCGTCATTTGATTGGTTGATTCTGAGCTCTCGCACCAGTTTCTTTAGGAGCTTTTGCATTTTCGAATCGCGGTAAATAAACAGTTCTTTTTTACCGAAGTCGGTAATGCCTGTAACACATAATCATATACGACAGATCCAAAATACAATTGAACACATGAAATAATTCAAAACAGCAAAAATCCGGACAATTTACAAGTTAAAACTATTATTATTCTCGCTTCATCGCCAAACAAAACATCCATTCGCAGTTTCGACTAAGAACTTTAAAATTATATCAGAGATTACAAGGTCGATGTAGTTTAGCCAAAGTTCTTGACAGAAAGTACAATTCCTTAAATTTTAATGTGTTCTAGCAATCAACCTGTGCGGCTGAGCCGATGATCACTGCAGACGGCGACGCAATTTTCCCTTTCGTAAACGCTTGTTACAATCCCGAAGCGTCGTTACCATCTCATCTCTCATAGAATGCTGGGTAAGCGGAGTGAAATTCCTCGTGGTCTCAAGGTTCCCGCATACTTTGTTCCTGGACCAATAAATTCGATTTTGTGATCGATAGTCACAACGTATATGTAGATATTTTCCAAAAGGCAAACGACGTTATTCGGGATTTCGAAATATCAATCGCAACAACGTATGCTGCGAGGTTTCAAAATATATTTGTGGACTGACAAAATATATTTGTCGACTGAAACTATTATATGCGCATTGGCATTATCGGAGCATATCTCCCCTGTGCTACGTAATCCTCACTGGTTGCCGGTGAGATCACGGATTGTTTTTAAGATACTAATAATTACTTTCAAGGCTTTGCATGGCCAGGCGCCTGTTTATAATACTGATTTGTTAACTAGATATAAACCTATTCGTACTTTGAGATCATCTGACCGAAATCTGCTACTCGAGCCAAAATCCAAAACGGTGACTCATGGAGACAGAACATTCTCGGTTGCAGCACCAAAACTGTGGAATTCATTACCACAGAAAATTAGAAGCTTTGAAATGTTAAGTAGTTTTAAGTCTGCAGTTAAGACTTTTCTTTTTTAAAATTAATAGTTATTGTTCATAGTGTAATTAGTTTTTAAAGTAACTTTAAGAATATATATATTGTTGTAAGAGCATTGAGACTATATTGTATAATGCTCCTAATACGTCTTTATTATTATTATTATATATGGAGCACCGTACGTAATAGTACTGTATAACCATAAATGTAGTTAAGCATATATACTAGTCATAATGCTTTTAAATAAGTGATAAAACGTGTTGTGCTGCGTAGGCAGTGTAGAAATACAAATCAAAATGTATAAAAAGGTATACTGCCGAAATAGCGTGTATAAAGCCGGTTTTCCACTTCACCATTTCGCTCGCCGCTAGCGAAATATTTCCACAATGACATCATGTTTTTAAGTTGACCAATAAAAACGAGAGAAAATTATGTCATCGGCGAAATGTTTGTCTAGCGGCGAGAGAAATGGTGAAGTGGAAAACGGGCTTAAGTGCAGGTCTAACGTTTCGAGCGAACGCCCTTCATCAGAGAGTGAAAGTTATTATTTCACTTTACGTTTCACTCTCTGACGAAGGGCTGCTCGAAACGTTAAACAACTTACACACTATTTCATAGACTTGCTCCAAATATGCCTCTTGATTGTTTCGGGTTTGTTTAAATTTGTTTTTTCAAAGAACTCGCCATATAGATGCTTGTTCGCTTTTTAGATATAAATATTATGAAAGAACACGAGGAGCCGCGAAATAAAGTGTGCGGGAGCATTGGGGCCACGAGGAATTACACTCCGCTTACCCAGCATTCTATAAGAGCTGGGATGGTAACGACGCTTCGAGATGGTAACGACCGTTTACGAAAGGGAAAATTGCGACGGCGACGCGGAAATATAAATCACGTCCGGTTCATGACGATTTAGAGAAAAGTTAAGAAAGACCATTTGTATCGCAATGCTTTGCCAAGAGCTTTGTAAAACATACTGGCCGGCCATTCTTTATTGGTAAACAAATATTTTTCCTGGTCTTCGAACAAGCTAAAGATCGTCGATGACAGCAACAAATTATAGGGAACTGGAACCAGAGGACTGGGAACAAAAATCCAATTTTGGGGACTTTTGCATCGGAGTTCCCCGGAGCCTCTGTTTTTTGGCGCATGGGTACGAAATTGAGGATGAAACTGTTCGGGAGATAGAAAAGGCGAGCGAGGGGATTATATAGTGATGTAGGAACGGCAGCATTTAGCCTATGGGGTCCGGTGTCGGACCTGTATCCACGGCGTTTAATTTCAGAGGGTTAATCAATAATTTTCCACAGCTTTCCACTTACCTTCGCTCGCTACGCATTTCGTACAGACCGAGCGAAAAAGGAGCGAGGTCTGTTGCGAAATACCAAACTGTTTCGTCTTCACACAGATGCTGCCGTTTAGATTTCGCTTCATTTTTACACCAGTAAAATGTATTCGCCATGCTATTGGATGCATAACTTTAAGGGTGTTCGGACGTGTTCCGTTGCTAGTTTAGTTTAGTTTTATGAATTTGTCAATTTACGATACACAGTACATATATGACAAGACAAACCGGTTGTGACAGGAGAAGGGAACAGGACTTGCGTCCAAATTGCAACCTGACTCCTTGTTATAGCAGAAAACCCGTGACTAAAAATACATTATAATACTTGACAAGCAGTACGAATAACAAATCAATGACTAAATAGCTAAAAGTTAAATAGGCCATAACATAATATGTTCAGGAACGTTTCGGTTTGCTGATTTTGTTTTTCTGGAGCGCGGTTAATTTGTCGGCAATGTGATTTCCAGATGCGATTCACATCCGATTTTTACTTTAGCTTGTGCTATTGAATTGTACTGAAAAATGTTGCTCAAATGCTGTTAATCGAAGAACGAAGAACATTGACGAAGTGAACTTTGAAGTGACAGGTACAGCAGACATATTGTGATAATAATATATACCCGAAGAGACTCAACATATGAACGCAGTATGCATTAAACTTATAAGTTTGATCAATTCAATAAAACATGTAAACATAGATTTGATCGCGTACATATCAAAATCGCTCGTCATCTTTTAGTATAGGGGACCAAATGATAAGATACCGCATGCATAACTGAGATGAGCACAGCGCCTGGTTTCGCAAATCCTACCTGAAAAATAAAAAAAATACAGGAATGCCACCGAAACCTAGACTCGGTTGAAAAGTAGCACCAGCTCCGAAATCTCTCTTCGAAATTCATGGTTCAGTAAAAATTTGGATGCCCTGCGCTGAACGTTTTCGATCAACGAGCGGTGTTTGATGGTGTGTGGTGACCACAGTTTACTGCCATATTCAAGAGTGCAGTAAATTTTCCTGGTGCTATAGGGTCTATGACATCCCTTGAGACTCTTTTAATGAGTCCCAGAGTCTTGTTTGTTTTTGCGACAGTAATTTCAATCTGTTTTGAGCAGGATAGATTACCAATTTGTCACAGTGATTCCGAGGTTAACAGTTTGGGGAACACACTCTAGCTAGCACGAGACGTTTTCTTCCTTGAGATATGCAGGACATTACATCATGTTGCTAAGGACAAGTCATTTAGCACACAATATACTTCGTGAGTGGACAATAAATTCAAGATATAACCAATTATTTTATGTGTGGAATATGTCGGTAAACTTCTTTCGCATGGTGACGTAATTTCATGACCTCACGTGGACAAACACTCACAATAAATAAAAAATTAACTTAATTTAATAATTATTTATGAAAATATTATTGTGTTTATCGACTTTAAAAATTCAATATTGTGGCTACTTTTTAAAAATTCTTCAAATCTATACATACTTTTTTCAGTTTAAACGCATGTGAAATAATTTTTCTTAAAAACCGTTATTATTCTTATAAAAAATTTCATATTTCGATGACGTCGTGATGACGAAAGAGCTTTGGACACCATGGATTCTTAACATCATGGAATTGTATATCAAGTTTCTAAGACTTTCAAATTCTAACATTTAATTTGCTCGGTGTTTTTAACTGAATATACCGACAATCCTGGCCAAACTTACTTGAGATATACCAAGCATAAATGCGCCCTTAGATATATTATTTATGTCCATACAATGTTGTACATTGTTCTACAATGTTGTAGGAACAGCTGGGAGGAATTTGGTTATTTCACCTGAGCAGTGTCCCTACAATTTTGACCAGTATTATAGCTCGCTTAGGGACCGGTCATTATTTATGACTGGGGTGGGGACCGAAGAGAAAATGGTTGGGTAACTGATAATTCTAAGACCTAAATGGTTGGGTAAAAACAAAACACTGCTCTGAAGTGTTGGGTAGCAAAATTTTCTCAACTATAATTACATAAAATATTAAGAGTTCATTATTTAAAATTGGAATCTCATCATCCGTTCTCCTTAGTCATCATTGCACATTAGCTATTGTTATTGTATTCCTCTCCTTGTTTTCCTTGGATTCCTGCTCTGTATATGATAGGGAGATAATAATCGGAAAGCTACAGTAGGATCTGTCTGTATATCAATTTGGGTTTGTTATTAAAACTTGTATCGACGATATGCTGGGAATTGGGCTTTATCTAACTTTTTTCTTCTTGGGTTGGGTAAAAAATGTCTTTACTCAGAAATGGATGGGACGGTTAAATTTCGGATCTTAATTTTGTTGGGGAAAATTTTTTCCAGCACCAAATCTATTTCTCTTCAGCCTCCACCCCGACCATAAATAATGACCGATCCCTTATGTTCATTGCAATCCACGTACTCTTTTCCCACCAAAATTTAGCGATCAAGAGAAGGCATATAGCGCGACGCTCTCGCCGTCGTATAAAGTGTATTGACTCAATCGCTAGATATTTAAATGAAAAGGGCATGGCGCTATCGATGTTGGTGTACTTAACAAAAGATGAAACTACTTACAATCTATTGTTGAGATACACCAATATGGCAGCCATAACGTCAAGTGAAAACGCTGAATCACGTCCATTGATCTCTAAATTAAGACAGTATCGAGCATCTATATTGTTTGGATGCTGCGAAAAAATGAGCCGAGAATATTTCGCGGAGCGGCCATCTTGAAGCTTGAAGGGACCACGCTATATAGTTTTACTGTAGGCGACAGAGACTATCTGTCTCTGATCTTTTAAGCCATGATAAAATGAATCAGTTGTCGAAGGTTTTCCTCTAATTTAGAATACAAACTACGGCTCCATATTACAGTAACTATGAAGCCGGGATTATAGCGCGTGGCGGCCACATTGGAGTGACCACGGTGCATAGAACGTTATCATTAAACCATAGAGAAGCAGATTTTAGATCTCATTTAGAATGAATTCTATATATCTTGAGGTGATTTGGCAGCATAATAAATAAGGGTATCATCGGTATATTGCGTTATTTGCAGTGCTTCATTTTGGAAAATCGTTGATATATACTAAAAAGGTCCCAGGATACTGTACTTCCTTGTGGCACAACTTCCCTCTGGCACTTCCTTGTTGCACAAGTCCACATATGATCTTATATATTATAAGTAATATCATAAAAAGAAGTACGTAACGTCCGTGTTTTCCGAAATCGCTCCAGGGGTTCCCTCGTGTTTGAGATACTTTGAATTCATGCATTGAAGGCAAACCAGGTCGTATTAGAAGAGGTTGTATTTAGTGGAAATTAATTTTAGTGAGGTATATTAGTTGTTAATGGGACCTATAAGAACAAACGAAATTGCAAACATGGTACAGACAAACATGGTATTGTAGTATATACCTATTCCATATAAAGAAGCGCAAATAGATAACCTCACGCGCAAATACATTGCCCTAATATTTACTGAGCTTTCCACATTAGTCTATAAGTTTGGACAACTAAGTTGTGGAATCGATGGGGGTGAGGGCTTTTGGTAGGGTTTACCAATGGTTTAGGGACAGGATTAGAGTTATTCGGGATTTAGTGTTAGTATACCTCTCGTCTCTGGTAACTATATACGGAAACGTATTTGCTCGTCAGGGACTGATATTGCATTTGCGAAGCGAAATCGCTTTTGCGAAAGCGCACAGTTCGTGTTTGTCTGATATAATTTATTCTTGTTTATTCTTGCATTCCCAACAATAGAAAATGGCTATTTAGGAATCCCTTGAGTTTGTTTGTCTGAGTTTTGGTCTATAATAACTCATGTGCGCTTCGCTATTTCCTTGTATGCAGGAATACATACTATAAGTACCTATCAAGTTTTTGATGCCATATAAAAGCCACAATTCGGACTAGACCGTTTTCAAGTCCTTGCAAGTAGTTACAGTTCTCGGCTTCGCCTAGGACTGCAACTAATTGCGCGAACTTGAAATCCGGTCCAGTCCGCATTGTCGGCTTTTATATATTACATCAAAAATCCCCATCCTAAAGTCTCGTGTCACGTGGCAATACACTGCCATGCGAGTATGTCTCACTGATCTAAAAAAAATAGGTAAATAGGACTGGATTGAGCTTTCTATTGTGTCTGATGAGCTGATTTTGAAGCCTGTATGTAAATTGACGAGAGATTAATAGAAGCTCCGAGTTTGCAAGCAAATCAAACTGTGACTCTCGCGAAATAGGTTTAGTGTCTGGCCAATATAGTTTCTTTGTTAACATTAAATGCATAAAATCTTAAACCTAATTTGAAGACTCATATTAGGCTTCTCTCACTGGATAATTAGAGCCAACCAACGGCGGTCATTACTAAGGGACCAAAGTCGCAGTAAATCTGTAGGTAGGCCATGAATCGTTTTACCCAGTAATTTGAAAAATGTTTTCTGATGCTCTTTATAGTAAAATTATTTTATTTTGTCGATGGTAAGAGCACATAATCCAACAGAAAATCTCATAGGATCCTCATTTGGCCCCTTAGTAATGGCGGACTTCCGGCTTCATTTTCTGAACAATAGTTGCTCGATCCAGTCTTCTTTCGAGATCAGTGGTATGTCTCAGGTTTTCGTCATCCCAACAACACACGTCTTACATCCTGGCGCATACAATCATGTACTTTTTTCTATATATTTTGCTCCGAATACAAGTTCATCAGATATACAGTGTGTTGAGAAAATATAATTGTTTCGTCTGTTTGGCTATTGCCGAGATCAACATCTGTTACATTGAATATATTATCAAAACAATAATTATTCTTCATCTTCGTCTCTTTTTACATTACTATTGCAAATTTAATTTATAGATCAATACAAATATTATCTGAATGAAAAGGGATGTCTTTAATTATATATATATATATAGTTCTTTGAACTGCCATGTTGACACTATAATGCTATATATAGTGCAAGCTGCTGCCAAAATCATAAATTGTAAACGTTCCTGCTCGACATTTCATTCTTTCGACAATTTTCTTCAATTTTCTGCTCATATTCGGCATGGCATTTATGCATTTGTGCTGTCGGTGCAGCTGTACTCAATTGGAAGCAGTGTCCAAGATGGATTAGCGAAAATGTGGTAACAGTGGCGAAGCTGGACGTACGGTATAGCAACTGGTCATGCTATGCTAATTTATAAACATGTGCATATCAGTTTTGAAAACAATATATTTCTAAAGATCTGAATAGGTAAATCGTTTCAAAATTTGCATAGTATGACCAGTTGTACGTATTTAACGTACATAAAATGAACAGGTTTTGCGATTGGCTATATGGAACATAAGTGGTTAGGGTTAGGACATTGGTTTCTTTGTGGTTTATTCTATTGTTTTATTGTTTTAATCAACCAATCACAAAACTTGATAGACAAGGTATAGGTGACGACCCGTTGTCATGGCCAACTTCGCTACTGTGTGGTGAACTGCTGAGTATTTTAGGAACGAAATACTGAAGTTTCGAGCGGAGCCCTTCATTGAGCTCCGCTCAATATTTCGTTCCTCAAACTCTCGGCAGTTCACCACCTTTTCTCTTTGCTATATATCCAAAACACTGCCTACGCAGCACATGTTTTTTTACTACTCCCAGATAGATTGTCGGGTCGTTTATCTGGTTGTTCTAGGGTGCTTTTGCGTGTGTCTCTACCAGGCACCTTTGGGCGATTCTTAGTACGACGTTCCATAATTTTGGCCGATATCAACTGGTAAACCGTCTTCATCAAATCCTTGGTAACTGTTGCCACTAATCTCGTATGGTAATTCATCATGCGTACTAAATGACCACCGTCGGCGTTCGTAATATTCCTCTTTTGGTAGGAACATGTTGTGTCTTTTACTACAGGCCCTGAAATAAACATAGGAACAGTTGCGTTAGAATTGAGAGGATATGTGTGGTGGTATGTCAACTTACATAATTCGCAATATACATGCTTTGACAATTTGAATAATATACATGAAAAAAATTCTCAAATAATCGGTAATTGTACAAGTGCCAAGAACCACCAATATATAGTTATTAATTTTAGGATTCTACAACTCAATGCTAATCCTCCGTTTTAAGTGTCTTGCTAACCACCCGCCTTCAACTTCATTCCAATCCTAACCCCCCGCCTGTGTTTTATCGATCCTCTGAGCCTACTTGTTTGTCAGTGTGTATTTTGTTGCGTAGTTATCATGGAAACGAGCAAAATGCCAGATAGATGTGTTGTTTCGGGAAAATTAATCATACTTAGAAAAATACTGTTGATAAATTCATAAAACTGGCCAGGCCTTACAAGCACTTTAAATATTCACAGCAAGGTGCATGGAATCGTAGTACGAACTAGTTGCATATTGAGAGATAGAGAGAGATAGAGAGAGATAGGGAGAGATAGAGAGATAGGGAGAGATAGAGAAAGATAGAGAGAGATAGAGAGAGAGATAGAGAAAGAGAAATATAGAGAAAGATAGAGAGAGATAGAGAGAGAGAGAGAGATAGAGGAAGAGAAAGAGAGATAGAGAAAGTTAGAGAAAGATAGAGAGATAGAGAGAGAGATAGAAATATATATATATATATGTATATATATATATATATATATATATATATATATATATATATATATATATATATATATATATATATAGAAAGAGATAGAGAGAGATAGATAGAGAAAGATAGAGAGAGAAAGAGCGAGATAGAGCGAGATAGAGAGAGATAGCTTGCGGGTCTTAGCTTACGTGTGAAATTTCAGCTACATATACTTTTAAAATAAAAAGCAACACAAGTAAACTTACAAGAGGAGGACGAAGCAGCCCATGGTTATCAACAGTACAGCAGCAATAGTGACTCCGAGAATTAACGGCCAGTCAAGATCATCCTTTTCTATACTTGGAGTCGTTTTCTTCTTCTCAGTAACAACAATCAGCTTCTGGCGTGTTTCTTCTTCTATAGAAGTTAGTCGCTCTGACCAGGCATCCACCAACACCGCTAGCGGAACAGGTACGTTCGTTCCGTTTTGAGCTCCAGCAGGATAAACTGCGTAAAACGATACCAACGCATCGTTGCCATCGTTTATCGGATTTTGAGGAAGCCGATTTACGTTTAGTTCTGAGAATACGAATCCTTCACTATAAAGAGGTAAATCAGGAAATACGCAATGTTATTAATTAGGTACTGTATGATAAAGATAATTTATTACGAATGATCCAACGCAATTAATCGAGCTAGTGCATTTCCTACAGTGCGCATATACTTCACGGAGCAGTAAGATCCATTTCCTCATTTTCGATTTTTCTACTAAATCATTAACTTAACTGACCTAGACAACGTATATTAGCACTTCACTATATAACGAAAGACCAAAGTCGATAAAATGTATCGAGTTGGAATTGCTTCTCCAAGAAAGTTTACAGCCGCCAAAATGACACGAGACGCTTGTGACGTCATCTGCTCCAGAACTCTATTCAGAGTTTGGAAACATATTTACGAACGAAACACTGTGAACGAAGGCAAATTCAATAGCTTTGGTGTGTTTGTGTGGAGTAGATGACGTACAGTGTGTAACCGCTGCTGGGATTTTGCCGCTTAGAAGAACTTAATGGCGGAAAACAAAAAAATGAATGTTTTTATTTATACAGGTATATTCAATTCGTTTTCTTGGTAGTGTTACTATACCCACCAGACAGCAAAATCACACTCGATTTTGGATCATACTGCCCCTTTAATTAATCATTATAATTTTGTTGTGATGAAGAACTTACCGAGACAATCCGCACTCCGTCCTTCTCGTTTCCTTGGCATTACAATAACTAGTAAGAGCTTCGGCAAGAGCTGTCTTGAACGCAGAATCTATTGGTTTTAGCCACTACAGGAAATACAATTGCAAAGTGGTAAATATTTGTATTTAATTATTGATATCATGTTCATCCAATAATTGTATAATATCAGCAAAATAATTATAAGGGTTAAATAGTATTATTTGTATAAATAATACTGAGAGAAAAGGTTGGACAATGAGATCTATTATATTGTTATCAGGCATAAATATCGTATTTTACCTGGTATAAAGAGGCAAGCATGTGACTGATTTACTAGCTTTGATTAGATGATTTTCTCGTTAATTAGTAATGATTTTTTAAGTTTTGATAACTGCACTACTCTGTACCTGGTTGGATTGGAAGTTTAATATACGCAACTGAACTGCGTTATTAATTTGGTCCTCGGTAGGCACAGGTGGTTCAGGGGCTTGCTCGACTGGAACGACTGTATTATCTGCGGGAACTGCAAAAAAAGACGGGTGTGATAAACTCATGTACACGGCTCTCCATATATCGATAGTTAATTTATAATAATTTGAAACACGATTAACAGTGTAATATAGTTACATGTAGTATATTTGCTATGATATCGTTACTTATCTTTATCGCTATTATTTCATTATCACTGTTATTTTCATTGTCATCACTACTCATTGTTATTATTATTTTTAGTAGTATTAGTAGCAGTATTAGCATTACTAGCATTAGCAGTACTATTATTATTATTATTATTATTATTATTATTATTATTAGATATAGAGACCTATATGGCAAGAATTCATTAGTTTTATTATTAGTTAGTTGGATAATCTTATATATATTGGACTTTAGTTTTAATTTATTATTATTTTTATATTAATTTATTGTAAATAATTATCATAATATAGTTTGAATATACGGACAGCAAATTTTAAGAAATAATAACTATTCTATATTGAACAAATTTTATCATCAGTACCTTGAATGTAAAATATTTTGACATTGTTATAAAGGAAATAAAATTATTATTATTATTATTATTGTAACAATTCACACGTTTCTTTCGTGGTTCCCGTAATCTAAACATCAAGCTATAGCCTATAGCCTTAGGTGTCTAGGGTCTTTCTTAAAATCCTTGCTGTTCCTAACAAGCAAGCGTTTCGAAGTAATGAAGTGCTATCATCCAAACCAATTTTCTTCGCAAATGTCTTAAAGTTCCTACTAATAGTCCCAAGTGCTCCAATGACAATTGGTACGACCGTTACTCTTCTACAGTTCCAGATCTTCTTAATCTCCCTTTTAAGGTTTTGATATTTTTCAATTTTTCCTGTTCCTTTTCGAGTACTCGTATATCGAAGGGGCAAGCGACATCTATTACACTACATGTTCTCTCCTCCTTCCCCAAGACTACAATATCGGGTCTATTGTGTTCAAGGTGATGATCTGTTTGGATCTTAAAGTCCCATAGTATTTTCACCCGATCGTTTTCCATTACACATTCCGGAGCGTGGTCATACCACTTATCCTTACACGGTAGGCTGAACTTCTGGCAAAGCTTCCAATGGATGATTTGTCCGACCTTGTCATGTCTCCACATTTTATATTCTTTTTGCGCTAATTTCTTACATTCCGCTGTTATATGACTAATGAGTCTCTTCTCTTTCTCCACATAACCGACACATGGGTGACACATCCTCTTTATCGATCCGATTCTTGATAGTATTCAGTAGTATTATCATTAGTAGTAGTAGTAATATTATGACCATTAGTAGTAGTAGTAGTAGTATTATTAGCAGAGTAGTAGTATTATTAGCAGTATTGGCATTATTAGTAGCATTATTATTAGAAGTTAGTATTACCTTGACATGTGCCATTGATTCTAACCAATCCCTGGTTATCATTACAGTCACATTTGAAGCTCCCAGGCAGATTAAAGCATTTCTCTCCTGGGGCCTGCCCACAGGCCGTGGCGTTCATGCTACATTCGTCAATATCTAAGAGGAACGAGTACCCATTAGATAAGTAGTATTGGCGACCCCAAATGGGCCATAAACATCTGCGTTTGTTGTTAAAAATATAGGAAAGGTTCAAAAGACATTTTATCATTTGTAGTAGTAATTGAGATTTCTTAATTTTGGATTAAAATCGCTGTGCATAGAGGGACACGAACGTACAGTACGTAAGAAAGTCGTTTGACAATTGGTTACTCAAACACCTCGCTTAACTCTTTCCTGTCCGACTGAAAAACATCCAATATTGAACAACCTCTTTGTTCTATTGATATCTCTGGAAATAACCATAACTGTTGCGAAAGCTATACATTTTCTGAAAGCCCAATAAACCGGCTTTTACTTGTGCTTTTAAATTTCCCGAACAAGACAATGTTAATATAAATTCATTTTTCTAGAAAAGACCATCTTGCACGCCCGCGTAGCATCATGAAAATTCAAAATGCCAGCAATCGCAGAGTTGTTTATGAAATCAAATCAAACTTGGCGTGTGGGCTATTGGATCTCATGTGCCTGGCGCTTGTCGAATTTCAATTTTTAATCTTGCGTTACCGTGTGCCATGTTTTTCGATTGACGACTTCACGGGTCTTCTATTTTGACTGGGCCGGACAGGAAAGAGTTAAGAAGCTAATTAAGCGTATTTATGCTATTTACTTCAAAACAAAATACAAAACAACGACTGGCTGGAAAAAGAACTAATATAGTGATTGAACTTTTTATGTGATTTGTGCATTGGAGAATATGGTTGCTTGGTGATGTGCTAAAATGCGCATGCTCGTCAGCCTATTTGAGAGAATGTCTGAGGCCCTGAAAGGATTAGAATCCGCGTAACCATTGTACTACACGGACAAGGTTGCAATGAGTACTCATTCAATGTGCACCACGTGTAGGTACCAATCTGCGATTCTCAACATGTCAAGTATTGATTAAGTAGATGATTTTTGTATTGGTTTGATTCCCATCAGGGGCTGATGATTAAAAGCTTGAGGAATAATTTGCATTATTTTGAGTCGCTAAGGTATTATTTTCTTGCCAGCTAATTTCATAAAGCCTGATTATATAATGGCCAAGGCCCGAGACATACAGATTCAAAATATGCAGAATGCAATAATATATTTTGGAAATAATATATATTGGAAAATAGTCATGTTTCGAAATATAACGTTTATTTTTACATGCATGTTTACAACATGTATGTTTACAACGCAATCCCATGGTCGTTTGCGCGCGGCGTGTAAAACTAAAAAAAATGCGTTAACTTGATAATAAAAAGCAATCTATAAGGTTACTATACCTTCGCATGTGTAAGTATCTGTAAGTAATTTGTATCCTTGGCTACACGAACAGGTATAGCTTCCTTCTATGTTGGTACACATTTGTTTACATAAGTCTGTTCCATCCGTACATTCATCCGCATCTAAAACATTGGGGAACAAGTTGGCCGTCAGTTAATTTGGCTGTAATAGACTAATAACAGGGGACATATTTTTATAACTAAATTAACATTATACCACGAGTATATAATGAGCTAGTTTTAATTGGTAACAGGATGACCTGATTGCGTGTTAGTATAAGAAACAATCAGATTGCAGAATGGATGTCTATATTATAAACTGCAATATTTATGAATTATAATAATTATTTAATTAGGTGGGTTGCAATTGATATTGAAACGACAAAGCACGTCGGCCATTTTGGTTGACAAAAACCTGGAATGACAACACCGAAAAACGATATTTATTTGTTATACTTTTAGGCAGAATTCTTTGTGCGCGCAACAAACATTGTATGTAAAGATTTCCAAAAAATGTTTCCAAAAAATAGGGTTTCAATTCATTGCATTTGGTAAGAAGGACGGTTTTACCTATTTAATTCATGTCAGAAAGTTAAATAATATTTAGCTGTTGCTGCATAAATTATGTATCTTTCTTTCAAGTGGTAGTTAAATTCTTACCAGAGCACAATTTTCCATCCGCTTGAAGTTTGTAACCTCGATTGCAAGAGCAAGATTGCGTGTTTGTGCTCTCGTCGACGAAGCATACATGTTGACAACCGTGACCAGCAGTACAAGCTGTTTTTGCTATTGAAATAGAAATTGCGAGTGTTAATTATTTTATCTTTCTAAACTAAATTATGAGAGAATTTTTGACTTGCACATTACGTCACGGCAGCCATGTTGGTGGAACTTAAACAAAAGAATATCATTAACTTCTTTTGCTTGTGGCACCAACATGGCCACCAAACCTTTGTCTTCGGAGTCTCTATGGATTCGTTGCAAGTCATCAATAGAAAAAAGCGTGGGGTTTTATTTAGAAATAAACATTTTCATCGCTACAATATGTTTAAATTGCATACTCCGTAGATGAGATGGGTTGGAGCACGGCTTTAAATTTCAAAACTATTTTTAAGTATGCATTAATTTTCGTGTATAAACGATTCTTGTAAACATATAATTAAACTACAATTGCAAGAAAATATATTTTTATCGCGTGGAAAATAGCGAAACATAAATATACGAATTAAGAACACGTGATCACATTTAATATTTATATTTGAAATGTGAGACGCATTATATGAAACAAATGTAGTCACATGTGAAACAATTGTAGTCACATGTGAAACAAAATGTAGTCACATGTGAAACAAATGTAGTCACATGTGAAACAAAATGTAATCATATGTGAAACAAATGTAGTCACATGTGAAACAAAATGTAGCCACATGTGAAATAAATGTAGTCATAGACTCATGCGTGAAATAAATGTAGTCACATCACATGTGAATCAAATGTAGTCAAATGTGAAGCACATGTGAAACACATGTGAAACACATGTGAAACAAATGTGAAACTTGCGAACCGAGTTGTATACACAGTATATATAGTGAACTTACGTATACAGTCTTTGGAGTTGTTTGGATCGACAATAAAGTTTGGTTTGCAGGAACAGGTGTACGATCCTTGTGTGTTACTGCAAGTGTGCATGCAGTCATGCCCTGTAACACATTCGTCGATATCTGTAAGGGGAAATGAGAAAATGTATAATTGGCTATTTTATTGATTATTTTGATTATCGTATTGATAGTCATTGCTACACGCAGTTCAAACACTCACCATCACAATTTTTCTTGTCGGCGTTCAGTTGATATCCCGAATTGCACTGACATTCGAATGAGCCAGCGGTATTGACACACACCATCTGGCAATTATCCGTGTTCAGGGTGCATTCTTCGATATCTGTCATAAAATATACCAAATAAGTTATTTAGCTAATGATTATATTTCATTTTGAGTTAACTTTAAAATCAATCAACTTTATTGCCAGATTTAGAAAAGATTATTTACAAAGTAGTTGAGAAAACACGATATGGTAAAGGTTACTCCGAATAACTAAAAAGCTAATCTAGCTGAAAGGACCCTGAAATTTCCTTCACTATGCATGTTAGGGTCCTGGTGGGCAACATGCATCACTCCTTAATTTAAAAGTGCATGGTTCTTCGATGAAAAATTATCTCGCAATTTTTATAAATTGAAACTCGTTGAAATAATTATGATTGTAGTTTGCATTTTAGTATCCGCCATACGTCATAACCTCAATAAGTTTGACTCAGATTTGTTGCTATTGAGGCCATGACGTCACAACGTGTTTTCAATCCACCTTGCTAAGTTTTGCCAATTGAATGCATTTAAATATAAGCTCGGACCTTTTGTTGAACAAAAAACGTTTGTCCGTGCTTAAAATAATCACAACATGTCATTCGAACAATCACAACATGTCATTCAAACACAAGAGATACTCGATGAAAACTGCTCTCTCCAAATAATTTGGGACCTGGAAAAACAGCATAACTACTCCATTGATTGGTCAATTCTAATATATGCGAAAGCATACGATAGTGGCAGTGAAATCTGTAATTTATGCATCGTTGAGAAGCTTTGTATATTAAAGTGCCCCTGTGATCAAATTCTTGCTATCCCGATTTTTACATATTTGTAAAGAGCATGGTATTCTTACTTAACTTGCTAAATTTCAGGCAATTGCGAGCATGGAAAGTCGCCTTTTCAGACTGTTTTTATACGAAATTATACGGCCGCCATTACTGGAACATGTTCCGGACGCTTAGGTTGCGATTAGAGGAAGTGACGTCAAAGACTCAACACATGGCTAGGGTTGTGTATGAATATAAAGCTTCTTGTGGAAAACTTTCTATTGTAATTTGTCGTATAATTTCCATAAAGCTTTGTCACGTATATTGTGTCTCTGACGTCACAATCACATACTCTGCTGTGGAGTCGCGGGCTCGTCTGGAACAAGTTTTGAGCAATGGTGGACACAATTTGGGCGACTTTGGAAGGTTAAATTTCTTGTGATATTGTTCATTTTTTTGAAAAGGCGAACCTTTATTAATCTAAAATGATGTTCTGCAACAAACATGAAATACTATTCTATGCTAAAGAAAATCTAAAAGACGGGGGTGAATTTTCATCGTAGTGCCACTTTAAATACGGACACGGACAAACGATTTTTATTGAACAAACGATCCGAGCTTATATCCAAATGCAGGCGTGAGAATAAATGTATTCAAATAAACCTTAGGTTTTTAGCTACTTATAGTAATAGTCTTTGTAATATAGCCAATTTTTAATCTGAGGATCGCAAAGAAGCGTACGTAAATCTCGAGTTGCCGGTTTTAACTGTATTTTAGCCATTATATTATATATAAATTCGCGTACCTGAGCAATTTTGTCCATCTCCACCATAGCCGGAAGGGCATGATCCGCAAATATATTTGGTCGGTGAATTCGTGCAATTGACAAGAGGATGGCATGGTGATCCTGACGCGGTTTGGCAAAAGTCTCTCACTGATTCGCAATACCGACCAGTGTTACCAATGCCACACTGGCAATCCATGACGTAATGATTAGTAAAAATCAACGCGGTTAGTTGAGAACTGGGTGGTTTCACGTAGCATACTCCACCATTTTTACATGCGCATATGTTGATTTTGGGAACCAGTTCTGACGAGGCGTTCTTGTTATCTGTCGCCGTGAATGTGAAATTAAACTAAGCAAAGAAGATAATTTGCATAAGGTTTGAGATTTATATGTCGCTTGGATTTTCCTTTTCAGGTGTTCGTTAGTAAAGCAACACCACTTGCAAAACTTTATAAATAGCTAGTATGCAATACCAAAATAATATGCTTTCATGAGCGAAAGGAATGTTGAAAAGCTGAGGAACGGATGTATTAACATACCGGGTTGGTTGAATCAACCAGCCAAGAAAATGTCAGGCTATTTCCATTTTTGGTAGTGGTTGCCCCAGTTGGAAGACCCTCGACCTCTATGGTAACATCGTCACCGTTAGGATCTGTTGCCGTAATAGTGTACTCGAACACTTCACCAACGGTCATCTTGAATACAACATTTTCAACAGTGAATTCAGGAGTCAGATTTTCTGGAAAATAAAACATTAGAGAAACATTGAAAGGCTACTGGTGTTGATAGTGATGTTAATGTGCTGACGGATGATATTGGTAATAGCGACGAATGATGGCAATGGTAATGCTTATGGTGACGGCAATGGTTATGGTAAAAGTGACAATGGTAGTGGTAATGGCAATGCAATGGTATTGTCAGTGCACATTAGACCTTGCTCTCAATTGAAAATCTTCCGCATAGTTTTATGCTCATATAATCTGGGAATGAAGTTATCACGGATGAAAATTTCAAGATTGCGGATGCATTGAATCGCCTAATTCGTGGTTCGTTATATTTATACTCTCTACGGACTTCTGCTATTATAGTTTATTGACGGCTAGTATTATTCCATTCTCGAAAGTTTTAGGAATATGTTTGGTGAGATAGTTAACGCCGGAGGTATGTCTCCTTAACAGTAATTTACAAGATGACAGATTTTCGTTGTTGGTAAAGACGTATGCATGTGAAATGCTTGAGAGGAAGTACGTGCTTGTCAATGGATTATACACACATGCATTTGCAGCAAACGCGAATACATTGACGAATATTTTCCAATTATTCAAAGCCTACAAAGAAGTGATATACAATACCACATATTTTAAGGTCACGTGACCATCGCCATGACAACACATGTCGCCACAAAATAGCGGTCAATGATATCCAACACCCTACCAAATATTGTAGAGATTGGATAAAATATTTTATATTTACTTTAATTTTATAATTACTTTTTTGTGATGTTTTGGAGTGCACTGAGTTGTTATCACTATAATTCAACGCTCAAATGTTACTTCAATATATATACCTAAAATTATGTTGTCACGTTCGATGTCAACAGTACTATTAGCAGTACTTTGTCCAAATTCTAGGCTGAGCGTTGCAGCAATGTCAAACAGACAATTGGTATTGGTACCACAAATCGCAAGGGCAGCATTTTGTAGTGAACTATTTGCAAATGTATAGTTTGTAAAAAATATTGGCTCGTAGTCCACTGGACAGCTAAAATCCAAGTCTGCGGTTGTATTTACAAAAAGACTTTGGCTGGACGTCAACCTCCCTAGGAATGTGCAAATAAAAACAATTGATTAGACTCTAAATAAAATTGAAGCCACATTTTGCAACTTTAATATCCGGAGATGAAATTTGCACGCAAGCGGAAGTTCAGCCAACCTTGACTGACCCTGCAGGAAAGATGGCGACCAGCAGGAAAGATGGCGGCCAGCAGGAAAGCGAGGATCATGGGTCAAAGCAAACAAACTCGCGTGGAATACTTTTACATGGCTGCCGGCAAGAGAACTGTTAGCATGCAAAATTTACTTGTTTTTTTGTTTGAACAACAAACGAATAAGAAAGAAGACAGGAAGTAATTAAGTCAAGGGAGTTTCCAATTGCTTTTCGGAAAATTTTTTAAGCTTTTGAAAATGTTGAAAACATTGTTTTTTCATGTCTTTCATGTTATTTTGATGTGGCTAAATGTAATTTAGGCAAGGTAAAAAAGGAGTCAATGCTAGTCAGCGGTCACTCAATTAAATATGTGAAGGGTCGCAGCACTTGTCAGAGTCTTGTAAGCGTGGTCTGAGCTTGACTGTTTTTGCGCGCGCAAGTGACATCGAAACAGCCATTTCTTCGCCGGCTGCCATGTAAACGTTTTTCTATTTTCATTGTCTTAGCCAACGAGCCTCGTTCACATTCTGGCCGTTATCTTTGTGGAAAAGGTCATTACTCACAATTTTCACCATAATCGAAATGAATTTGTCTGTCCGTTAAGGGCTGTTGTAGAATAGTGCCGTTGGGCAACACAAAATCGTCATCAGTTGTGCCACTCCAGTTACCAAGCAAGCCCGTGGTTTTACCAAACATGTTATCAGCTAGGACAATAGTTACGACGAGGTTGAGAGCCTCGGCTTTTACTTCTATTCCATTTCCATCCAACGTCGTTAGTATCAGCGTATTTTCTTCGGGTTTGGTAACAGCAATCTGGTCTTGAATAATCTGTGGTGTCGAGTTGAAACTACCGTAACTCGGATATTCGGTACCGTTGACAAGAAACAACATAGCACCTGCAAGTGTAAACAATTGAATCTTTGTGAGTGAATTTGCAGCGAAAATCAACAAAGGTTCTGATATTTTGCAACCAACAGTTAGTTCAGCTAAGCGTTAAAGTATAATATACTGTATATACATAGGGTTATACTAGATAACTTTGAAATGCGTTTCTATCTGTGTATATACATATATACACTATACAAGACTTGGCTATGGAGGCTATTTCAGATACGCTAGGGCACCTAGTCACCAGGACTTTGGCTTTAAAAACCCCACTTTAAATTTCTGTTTCGATTCAGTAATAACCCTGCTTTTAACAACCCTGCTTTTCTGAATCGAAACAGAAATTTAAAGCGGGGTTTTTAATGAACGAAGCATACTGTATATGTAGTTATATAAACAATCACCAAAGTCCTGGTGACTAGGTGCTCCAACCTCGTTCCCAGGGCATTTTGCCTCCACGGTGGAAGGTCGGCGAAAATAGCCCTGGGATCGGCTGGTCACATGACACCCAGAATTTCTGGGTGTTTAGATATGATAATGTTGTGGTCTTTTTTCCATTGCCTTTGTCTACTTTGTTGATATGAATAATTGAGAAATATTCAATGCTCTCCAGAGTTGTTCATGTCAGCATTCGTCGGTATAAAAGCAAATAACAAACTTAATAATCAACCATACGTCCATGGTTATCTCTTACAAAAGATATGAAGAAGCATATATCCAATTTAGCGAAAGCTATCACTTCTAATTTGCTGTAAAATTTGAAGACAGCATTCAGATTTAGATGAATAAATTATACTCGGCTGAATTAATTGAGTTCTATGACAAGCCAATCGCATTATAGAATGGACCAGCCGATCCCAGGGCCATTTTCGCCGACCTTCCGCTGTGGAGGCAAAATGCCCTGGGTACGAGGTTGACCCATGTTCTCGTGTTAACAATTGCTTATAATTCATTAATTTATACGAACCTCCCAACTTGAGGTTAATCTGAATAGGATGAAGAGACTCCTGTTTAAAGAGAACTGCAGATATTACTGTTCCAAGACCAGCTCCTGTCGCTTGCGCAAATTTTACTTGAATTTGCAGCTGACCACTGTCGCCGTCCAAAAACATGAATTCGCCGCAACCATTGAACGTGTAATTCATTCTGTCCATGTTCTCATAATGTGGATCCCCATAACACCATGCTATCAGAAATGGAAAGTTTAAACACAAAATATAATTAATGTTTCAAAAATAAATTAACCAGTGATTAAAACAATAACTTAATTAATTCACAGAGGTTTCGCCAGTATAGGCTTCTTCAGTGTAAAAACGTTAATTAACAAATAGATTCCATTTTGCCGTTGTCTGTTCAGTTATAGATGCACAGATGACGTCAGAACGTAGTCGAGTGGGTCACTGATGTTCTTACCACGTTCTGACGTCCTCTGTGCATCTGTAACTGAACAGACAACGGCAAAATGGAATCTATTTGTTTTATACAAATTAACCATTTATAAACCATTCAAAAGTCTTATTAGCTTTTGGCAATTTCTGGGGCATGAAAAAAGATAAAAGCAGTCGGCTGACGTGATATGGCGTATGGCGTGATATGGCGTGAGCTGACGCGATCCGTGCATCTGTCCTCTAATAGATCATGGCCAACAACCAATGAGAATGCGCGTAGTAAACAGGTTATTGTATAAACTAAATTACTTGGCTTCAAGTCACCATGCTGCAAATGTGGTATTATTGCTGCGAAGAACTACTTCAGAACAAAAAGGGTTCGGAAGCAGTTCTGTGCAGCAATTATCTAATTTATACCTGTGTGGGAAAACATAAACCTGTGAATTCATCGACAGTATACAATGTATTAAAGTGCCTATATATGAGAACTTTTAAAATGATAAAGTAACTTCTTTTGAAGATTGTCATTTCTTCGCTTTGTTTTTTATATATTTCAGTTTGTTTGATATGCAAATGTCTGGAATTTCGTCACACATGCATAATGACTTATCAGAAAATGTTATATATCTTTGCCTTCATGAAACGAAAACCTCGATAACGAAACCTCGATCACGATTCCGGAATAAAGTTTGGCTATCATCTACGTGACAGTAGATAGAAGACTTTGTAAAATATATTTTGATGATGTTTCGATCGAATCTAAACAATAAATACCTGGATGAAAAAATGAGAGATTCGCGTGTTTATACCTTGTGTTTCTTTGATATAATCTCTTTGAGATATTTATAGTGCGTCCTTGGTTTGACGTCACTTCTGGTTTTCGCCAGTGTTTGTGTCGACCAGTCGACCACAATGCTAGCAAATGTGTGTTTGTAGGTTCCTCCCGCAAGCAATCGTCTTCTGGACGATCTTTTTTAGTATCCGCGAGAGGTGGGACAAAATGAGAGATTGTAAAGCTATCATACGATCGGACATGCCTCTATGATGAAATACATCGTAGAACTGCTAACCTCAAAACAACAGAACTTAAATCCTAACCCTTTTGGATCTTTAATTTATCTATTTTATGTTGTTTTTTTCATTATTATAATTATTGTTATTATTTTTTTTTAATTTTTTAATTTTTTTTATATTTTTGTATATAATGTGTGTATATATTTTATTATTAACATTAATATTATTGATTTTTATTATTATTATTACTGTTATTATTATCTTCATCATCATCATCATTACTTCAATTATTATTGTGCTATATTATAATATTACTATTATATTCCAATTATATTTATTTTAATGTAAATAATTATTTGATACAAATAAAGTAAATAAAATAAAAAATAAATAAAAAATAAATAATCCCCCGCCTAATCGTTTTCTAATACTAACCTTAATACTAATAAAAAGATCACCCAGAAGACGATTGCTTGCTGGAGGAGGTCACAGAACGCCGGGGATAAATTGACTACGGTGGTGTTGTTTCTGGCAATGACGTGAAAACGACATAACCGAAGAAGTTACGGAGCTACACGAAGGTGCGCTATCCTGTTTGTGAATTTTGAATGCTAAATTTTGAACGGAAACACTAAGTATCATTACACTGCTTATTTTGTTTTTAGAGCCGTTGTGTTAACGCTGAGCAATATTTCGGTCACATCCATTATCAAAAGCAAGCCACTGTACTACTTCTATTTATATACTGGGAATAGTTAACACTAAAACTTCCCCCGCTTGTCTCGTTTGCTTACGACCTGTGGAGACTGAGAGTGTAAGGCTGAAAGCTACGGTGAAAGCTTGTAGCCAAGACTTCTGAATTATATGCTTTGAAAACTTTCCCGAATTCCGTTATTTGAATTTCTCAGTTTTAACGTTTTTTAAATGCATGCAATTACTGTTTCTAATTTATGTTTTTATCGACGCCTTTTTATCTGCAGAAAAGATCATGTTTGCGAGGTTTCTTCACCAGAGTATCAGATATTCTTGACTTCTTGTTTGATTAAAGATTTTCAAACAATAAGCGGTTATATATATGATATTGTAATATACTCTTCAAATATATTTCGGCTCGCTCATTGACTAGCCAGCACGTTATAGAGTTGAATTCAAAATATTATCCAAATAATTGCATAAATCAGTAAACAAATAAGAAATGATATCAGTGAATAAGAATGATATCAATCATACAATCTTGGCAGTGCGTTACATGATTCAGTTTAGTTGTTGTTAATAAATGTCATCTGTGTTATTACTGCGTCTTGCAAATCTTTATTGATTTAGCTTCGTCTTGATGCGATCTGTGCCGGTTTATTAACTTTTGATTAAACTGCGTCTTGACTTCAAGTCCTGTGATGATTTGTGTGGCTGACAAATCATAATTGTTGGATCCAGTCTTTCAGTTTCAATCCCGCGGTGTGCTACTTTTTAACCTTTAACGTTTATATCGTTTATAGATTGTTTTAAAATCCCTCAACTTTCGACGAAAAAAGACACGCGCTTATTTTATTTTTATCGTGAAACTTGCTTACTGTTAACAGTGACGATTCATTGTAACCTCAAAATCGTTCCCGATTGAACTTGCGGCTATTACCCGAAAGCGCATTGCGGGTTTAGACTGAACAAATCGAGATTTTTTCTGGTATAACCAATATATATCTGTATATCATATTACCAAATCTGTTATACGCGGGGACTACTATAATGCCTCTGCGGGGGCAAAAAGAAAGTCATGGTGCCATACACGCAGCTATCTTTAAATACAAAAGCAAGCCATTGTGCCACTGCTATCAATATAGGGCATATTATTACTGTATCTAACATTAAACGCAAAGATGTGAAATGTGGGATTATGGGATTATTAATGTTTTTAATGATGCATTTTTGTTTTATTGTTTAAGTCTCACATTGACCCAACTAAAGTCGACATATGTCGCACCGCGTACTGCCTATATTTAAATTCTTCTTCAAATAATTATTCTCAGGAGATTCCAAAGATCACAAATATATAAAATCCCCACAAATATATAAAATTGTTGAGTACAGTGCATATAGTATGCGATCTTATTACTTACCCCAATGAGGCGAATTGTAATCACTTCCATTCTGTATGGGATTGCGATCATAATATGCTTGGCATCTATTCGAATCTAGACAGCATTTTTTATAACCATATGAATCATCGGTGTCAAAATACAATGGGTTTTTTGAAAGAACACTTCCAGCGTCAGGAGGCGACTTCATTAAAGAGCCAGAGCCTGGTTGATAACAGCATCGAATTGCAGGTCCATTTTTTGGCAAATTGTTCACAAAACAACTTCTTGTACTAAAAGATGAATCTTCTTGAAATCTTCTATCCAATTTGGCTACCGTGATATAAGGGGGACACTGCAATGTTGGGTTCGGAATTACAACCGGAGTTACTATATACCACTCGTAGCACAATAAATCATCCGATTTTTGTCCGTATTGACCGACGTCAAATATCCACCTTCCGAGGGTGCCGAGGTTTCCAGTGTAATCATCTATTTCCTCGGCGTTTACAGTACCAGAACTAAAAAACGCAACAACATCATGATTCAGAGAATCACTCAAAAAACATGTCGTTAACTAGAAATACGTTGCGCAATAACACCTCGCCCGCCTTTTCTACCCCGCCCACTACAGTTTCATCCTAAACACCTCCTATATTTTCCCATCGTCCCTACAACCGATACAACACGGACGCGAATGTTGTAAAATAATTGAGATGTGATACGAATCCATGTAAACGTACATATTCATCGAAAATCCTAAAGATATTAAACGATTTTGGTTGAGAAAATCGAACGAAAAGTCATCATGTATATCAGCAGAATTTGGTATCAGATATACAAGCTCCGTCATGCCACTAATTTATTTTGTCTTTTATCTTCGTGAGTATTATATGTAATATTTACAAACCACGCAGGAGTCTATAGCCCGGCGGTTAAAGGGAAATGGCAATAAAAAATTTCTTTGTCTCATTTGAAAGAACATTTAAAATAATATATGAAGACCTTTTAAAATTTCCCCGTAACTTCCTTAATTTTTGAAATATCTGTGAGCAAAAATATCTGCAATCCGCCATCTTGTTTTATAATTAGATCTAATTAAGTGACGTCAAAACCAGGGTAAACATTCTAAAAGTTGTAAGTAATTGCCCAAATATCAGTGGAATGCGTTCAAATAGATTGCCAGTTCACTTAAAAGTATACAACACCCAAAACAACTACGATTTAGCATCTATAATGACTATATAAAAAAACATCTCTACCCTGGTTGTGACGTCACGCATATCCAAGGATGGTTATGCATATCCAAGATGGCGGAATGTTCAATGTTCTTTTTTAAAAAGAAGTGAAATATTTACAGAACCAAGAACGATATGGAAAATCTGTAAAAGGTCTTCATATATCATTTTAAAAGTTCTTTCAAATAAGATAAACTTAATTGTTATTGCCATTTCCCTTTAAGCCCGAAATTTTGCCTCATTGTGCGTTTTGTGATACAAGCATAAAATTTGGCAAGTAGACAGAGTTACTAGTGCAGATGATATTCTGGTATAGAGGCAACGCAGATTTCTTCCTGGACTAGCTAAGTTATATATTTCGTTGCCAATGTCCTTAAGACTTAAATTAAACACAATAAATAGAGTAAATCTTCAAGACGTTGGACACCTTGCTAACAAAAACTCGTGTAATGCCTCTGTTTGATTACTTACAATGGCAGATGATAGTACTCTGATCCCTCTATGTAGTCAAAACCTTGCTTTCCTGCATTCAATCCCATAACCGGTAATCCTGATTGATCCACGTAATTACTGTACTCTGCCCTAAAAAACAAATTAAATACGGTTTTATCGATAAAGCTTTATTATATAGCCAGTACTAATTCCGATAAAATTACGGAATATAATATGATTTGTTAAATTATCTTAATAGCAACTTGTAAATTATCTTAATAGCAGCTTGTTTACTCGTTGTTATATTTTTTCTCAGATAAAATCTTGACTGTGACAAAAAAACAATCAGTAAACGAATTCTGTTATTCAGACTTTGACGAGAAAATGCAGGAAAATGCAGGTCACACCACACACACTCAGCCAATCAGAACTCAGTCAGATTTCAGTGGTCTATATCCCATAAACTGTCTGAATTGCTGTAAGATATACTCGATCATTAGTATGCTATATAGAGCATACTAATAAGACTTTTGAAACAAAGAAAAACAAAGTGCATTAGTATTCTCTTTATAGAGCATACAAATAAGGATATGGAGCACACGAACAAAGAAATTCTTTGACCTTCTAACTAATTCTCGGGAGTCTATACACACATATTAAGCGGGTACACGCATAAACAATGAAAAAGTCAGAGGATTTAAACTGTCATGCAGCAAACAAAGTATGAACACCGTGAAGTAAATTACTGCAAGTGACATGAAATCTGTTTATTTTTATTTTGAAAACTAAACAAGAAAGCGAATTTAATAAATACATGCTAGCGAAGCCATACATGACTGCTGGAAAGTTGTCGTTATTGAGGCCATATGGTAAACACAGCTCATTTGACCTCGCTTATTCAGTCTATACAGATAAATATCGAACCTCCGTTTTTTGCACGAACCTTGGCTCGCTTTATTATATAGATGGGAGTGTTTTACTAAGAAATATACAGTGACATATATTTTCCATATCCTCACCAGTGAAGATATCGATCACGTGATTAAACATTTTCCCACCTTTTGCATTGAATCTATATAATAAAAAGAAAATTACAAGGTGGCTTGAAGATATGAATTTTATCTTCTCGTTGTAAAAACAATATTTTACTCATTCGCTACGCTTATTCGTAAAATATTGTTTTCACCACTCGAAGATAAAATTAATATCTTCGCATGACACCACCATGTAATATCCTCTAGGTATGCGCTGGGTCTGTACTAAAAATATCGGTATACTTATAATGTATAATAATAATGTACAATTAATAAGTTTATAACTATATAATAGTTTAATAGTTAATTTATAAGTTAATTATGACGCATAATTATTTATAATTTTATAATGTATTATTAATTTACCCTCTGTTTGTAATAATGATCTGAATATATTCTTACCTCGGAGCCTTAACTGCCCAATCGATATCGGCATAGTTATATATAACAAACCAACTAGTTTCGTCGGAGGCAATCACGGCTTGAAATTGATTTTTCTACATTAATAAAGAATAGAAATATGACTCGATTGTTTTTGCAATGAACTGCTGACCGCGGTTAATTTAATTAGAAGACATATTCGACACAAATGATTGTTTTTCTTATATAGTACTACAAGAACTTTAAAAGTACTTTTAAAGTTGTAAAGGTTTTGCTGTGCAAGCTGTGTTAAGTTTTAAATACTCAGAAAAACTCGGAGCTCTAGACAGGACTCGAACTCGCAACCTTCTGAATGCTATAGACAGACGCTCTAACCATTGAGCCACTAGAACTCAGATGGCAGAACAAGCCGGTTATAAAATACGGTATTTAAACCTGGGACGAGTCTTGCCGTTTTCACAAATACTTGTTGGACTATACAAGTCGTGTTGTGACAGTCAATTTCCAGTCAAATGTTGTTAGTTAAGTTAGGTAGTTGCAGCTTGGTGATTGTAAAGTTGAAAAGGTTTTGCTGTGCAAGCTGTGTTAAGTTTTGAATGCTCAGAAAAACTCTGAGCTCCAGACAGGACTCGAACCCGAAACCTTCTGAATGCTAGTCAGACGATCTAACCATTTGTTCGCGGCTGTGCACAGGCTAATCTAACCATTGAGCCACTAGAACTCAGATGGCAGAACAAGCCGGTTATAAAATACGGTATTTAAACCTGGGACGAGTCTTGCCGTTTTCACAAATACTTGTTGGACTACAAGTCGTGTTGTGACAGTCAATTTCCAGTCAAATGTTGTTAGTTAAGTTAGGTAGTTGCAGCTTAGTGTTTGTAAAGTTGAAAAGGTTTTGCTGTGCAAGCTGTGTTAAGTTTTGAATGCTCAGAAAAACTCTGAGCTCCAGACAGGACTCGAACCCGAAACCTTCTGAATGCTAGTCAGACGATCTAACCATTGAGCCACTAGAACTCAGATGGCAGAACAAGGTTAAATACGGTATTTAAACCTGGGACGAGTCTTGCCGTTTTCACAAATACTTGTTGGACTGTACTACAAGTCGTGTTGTAACAGTCAATTTCCAGTCAAATGTTGTTAGTTAAGTTAGGTAGTTGCAGCTTGGTGTTTGTAAAGTTGTAAAGGTTTTACTGTGCAAGCTGTGTTAAGTTGTCTGAATACTCAGAAAAACTCTGAGCACCAGACAGGACTCGAACCCGTAACCTTCTGAATGCTAGACAGACGCTCTAACCATTGAGCCACTGGAACTCAGATGGCAGAGCAATGTTAAATATACGGTATTTAAACCTGGGACGAGTCTTGCCGTTTTCACAAATACTTGTTGGACTACAAGTCGTGTTGTGACAGTCAATTTCCAGTCAAATGTGGTTAGTTAAGTTAGGTAGTTGCAGCTTGATGAATGTAAAGTTGTAAAGGTTTTGCTGTGCAAGCTGTGTTAAGTTTTAAATACTCAGAAAAACTCTGAACTCCAAACAGGACTCGAACCAGAAACCTTCTGAATGCTAGCCAGACGATCTATAACCATTGCGCCACTGGAACTGAGATGGCAGAGCAAGGTTAATTACGGTATTTAAACCTGGGACGAGTCTTGCCGTTTTCACAAATACTTGTTGGAGGACTCGAACCCTCAACCTTCTGAATGCTAGCCAGACGATCCAACCATTGAGTTCAGTTCTAGTGGACTCCCCTATAAAAGTGGGTCGTCACAGTTACTTTGCCCCCAGGTGAAAAATCGTTCCTACGGCACTGATGTATGTCCCTTATGGGCCACTAGATTGTGGTTGCAAGCACAAATGATTGTGATCGAGATTTGTTGTGCGTTTATTTTATAAACTGCTGCAACGCTCGCTTCGCAGCAATACATTATAGCCGTTATAACTTATTCAGTTATATAACGTTATAACTTATAATTTACGCATTACAGACGGCTATGAACTGCTGTCAACGTTGAAGAACTAGAACAAATGTTCCGTGTTAGCATATAGTTATAGAAAAATGAGTGTAGGAGAATTGTAAACCACAGTGGAAACACTAGATCGAAGGGCGTGTGTTTCCACTACGATTTGAGTTATCCAAAACTTGCATGAGCGTTTTCATAACTCAAAGCAAATACGGAATAAATATATACAACGGAATAAATGTTTTATATTTTTTATTAAACAATTGCGCAAAAGACAGAATTGCGTTAATTAATGGCATCAAAAGTAAATTCCCCTTATTAATTATGTGATGGCGGCAACTTTCCTGTGTTTCTATACAACTATAGAAACATGGCTTTTAGCCAATCGCGCGCATTTTCAAATTTTATCAGTTATAAAAATCTTTGTTAAATTTCGCTAATTTACCACATTTCAACATTTCTTTAAAATAATCTCTTGTTTACGCAAATGTAATTCGCTTTGATTTGGTTTAGCTTTTGCTTCATTCACGTCCGCCATAGATAGCGTATTGTAGGCAGTGGTCAACTCGAAAGCTTTAATGCTACTTTGACCACTGCGCACAGTCAAACTATTATATCCTTGTACTATATTATTACAACATATATTATTTATTTATTTTGTATATAGCCTATAACTAATTAACGTGCAAATAAAATATTGATTGATTGATTGATCAATCAATCAAAATTTCCTTTGATTACTTGCTGTTTCAATTATGGCATTTTGTCAGATCTATAATAATATATCTATCACCAACATAATGCAACATTTGGTGAAGATGTTTAAAAACGATAATTATAGTAAAAGTACTAGTAATTACCCCTCCAAAATCCCCAGCATCGTGAGGTTCAACGTCCTGCCAAGTAACGACGGTAGCCCACGATGCATCGAAGTCGTTTCTTTGAGTGAATGATCTAACGTCATTGTTGACGCGGTCGAAAACCTGGGGATTATTGTTGAAATGAGTGTGATAGGAGTTGAAACGCACTCTGGAATTGCCAGATGCAAAAGCAGGAAGATCCACGCGGGACCAATATGGTGCCAGAAAAGCAGAATTTTCTTGCGACGGTAAAGTGCCTATTTCGTAAGGCCAGTTTTGCATATTCTTGTCAGTGAGCCCAATGAAGCCATTAGGACAAATCTGTCGATTGAGACAAAGAAGCAAAATAAATTGATAGCTCAGTAGTAATAACACCAATGATTATGTGATTTGAGACGGGCTGCGGCAGCTGCAGGATCTATTTCTCACGAAACGTTTGTATGTATGTATATATATATATATATATATATATATATATATATATATATATATATATATATATATATATATATATATACATATATATATATATATATATATATATATATATATATATATATATATATATATATATATATATATATATATATATATATATAGTAATCAACATGTAGTTTGGTCGAGTGAAATGCCAAATATTACCTATATATATATATATATATTGAAAGGATTTATGGTGAAGGAAAATTTCGAGTGTTGGAATACATACATTTTAAGACCAAACCGGCACCAGTTGCGAAAAATGCAACTTCAAGGCCTTCCGGCTGGAATTGAACCCGCGACCCTGCGATGCTAGTGCAGCGGTGCTCTGACCAAGTCGTAATGCCGGGATAAGATTCTGGGTATATTATAGGTAATATTTGGCATTTCACTCGATTAAATTACAGGTTCTAAGGATTTATGGTGAAGGAAAATTTCGAGTGTTCGAATATATATACATTTTAAGACCAAACCGGGACCAGTTGCGAAAAATGCAACTCCGGCTGGAATCGAACCCGCGACCCTGCTATGTTAGTGCAGTGATCTGACCACTGAGCTTTTATACGGAAGCCGTTGCCGAGAGCCTAATATATATTGTCAGTGGAGGTAATGCCGGGATAAGATTCTGGGTATATTACAAGTAATATTTGGCATTTCACTCGATTACTTGTAATATACGCAGAACATTTGTTCAAACAAAATAATCTTTATGCGAAACAAAAAGAATGAATAATTTTTATTCCCCAGAGTAATCTCAACGCCGTCCAGATTCAAAAACAACGCCACTGAGTGCATTTTCACGTCTTCAGGACGACGGTAATTCGCGGAGAGATGAGAGCTGTTCCTTAAGATGGACTTAAACACATACACTACAATTGTTTTAGAAATATTGAAGCGTTTTGGAATTCACGAGACAAGGTTTGCGTGTCAAATACGCTAGTCAATCGACCATGGTTTCATTCAAATGCTAACATTGTGTTGCGTTCACTGCCGTCGCCGTCCTAGGTTGCCGTCGTAGATCTTAAGGTCCGGCTAATTTCGTGTAAACGAAGGCAACACCGGTGACGACTCACACCTAGTAGCTCACGGTCACCTCAGCTGCGAGTGTTCCATCTAGCCACGGGCGAGCGTGATTTAATAATCATCACCATTTTTGTGTTAAACCGCAGTGACCACGGATTCGGCCTCCCACTACACCCATGGCAAATCGTTTCCCACGATCCGATTCTCAGCCGCAAGGCCACGGATAGGTCTTCGAAATATAACTTCTAACACTCGAATATTTTTCTCAACCATTAACACGCTAGCCGATCCGCATGATGTAATCTATATGATAATTAATTAAAGTTATTACAATGCAATAACTTATTGCATTATCAATAAAACTAACCATCACCTTAACTCTGATACTTTTAATCCCAATTATTGGATGAAGTAAACTGCATGATATCGAGAATTATCAAGACCGAGGTTGGTGTTATCTGCCGGCGAAGGCTGAGGCGGATAACACAAAATAATCGAGGCCTTGATAATTCTCGATATGCGAAAACCGAATCCAATAATTGTGTTATTATGGATTAGAAGTGCTAAGCAATGCGCCGTCGAAATATCTTTAAATAAGTTATACAGGCAACATTAAGGCAACAGCAAGCTACGATGTCGTTTATACTTAACACATTTGCCAAGAACTTTTCTAACAGCCGAAGTTCCCTTTATGATCCAATATGTTTATGATAAAAAATATTCAACAAACATTCAACATTTTAATAGTCCCCAAATTAATACGGTACTGATATTATTATATTAGTAAACACTAGGAATCCTTAATTGTTGTATGATATATAAAAATAGCGTATTAAAGAAACTGCACGCAAAGGAAACAATCCTTATAGCTATTTATATACCGAGTTTTGACTGAGGGGGAGGGGTATATATTAAATATTTCATTATGATAGCGGGGTTCAAAATTTTTGAAAGCATCAAATATAGGGGGTACTATAAGATTTGCTTATATGATAAGGAATATATGCTATAAATAATGAACGGTCCCCTAGGGCTTTCAAACTACCCCATTATAGGTTGTTTGAAAGGAATATTAATTAATGTTATGCCTGTTTCATTATTTTTATAAACACTGTATAACGGCCTGCATGTGTAATTGATTGAAAAACTCTATCGTATTCATAGATATAAACGCATGGATATTTAGGTATGGTATACTCACAAACATTTCTTGGTAGTACTTTCCATTGAAATTAAGGCCGTTCAGCCCAGGAAATGGTTTCGCTGTGCATTCGCGGTATGAAGGGGCATCCACGGCCACCACGGGATCATTAGCAGATTCCACAAATCGCTCTAAAACAATACCATTGTGTTACCAAACAATGTCAAATGGCCGTATGAGCCAATTAGTTCGTATTCCTGCACACAAACTCCGCATTTATATGGTGGAAGAGGCCTATTAAATTAAGTATCGCAATTCGGTGGTTGAGCGCCACTCTCGTTCAGCCTACAAATGATTTTCGTGTTGGCTCGATGGGAACATTCTTACTTTATTCGAATGAGTTGCTTATAATAATAATAATAATAATAATAATAATAATAATAATAATAATAATAATAATAATAATAATAATAATAATAATAATAATAATAGTAAGTTCTTAAAAACGCATTAAACCGAAGTCTCAATGCTTTTTACAATGATCCTAAAATATATACTAAGTTTAAATTATGATTAAAAATATGTTTCCAAATACAATAATAAAGTCAATTCAGACTATATATTATCTAATTGTCATATGTTAACTATATTATCCAATTAATGTTTAAAATATTTAATAAATAAAAATGTTTTAAGAGATGACTTAAATAAATTTATATTATTAGAATTTTTAATATCTTCTCGAAGGGAATTCCATAGGTATGGTGCAGCATACGAGAACGATAGTCTTTGTCCATAGGTTTGAGTCTTCACCTTACAAGGCATTTGCAGGAGTGACTTACTGGCAGATCTCAGATTTCGTGCTGGAATGTACTTTGTGAGAAGGTCGGATATATAAATAGGAGCCATGTGTATAGCTTTATACGTGATCAATAAAATCTTAAAAACAATCCGTTCTTTTATTGAGTAATAGTGTAATTTCTCAAGAATTTCCGTGATACTATCTCTGCGTTTGGCACCAGTTAATAACCTGGCTGCAATATTTTGGATTCGCTGCAGTTTGTTTATATCACTGGAGGGAAGGCCATATAACAGACTGTTACAATAATCCAACTTTGATGCTATAAACGCATGTATCAGTCTCTCAATCTGATCTCTGGAGAGATACTTTCGAACACGACCAATGTTCCTTACTGCCAGTGATGACGCGCGACATATATTATTAATATGCGGACGGAAATTTAAATTTGAATCGAAAATGACACCAAGATTACGAACTTGATTTGTAAGTTTGATGTCAGTCGAACCAATAGTAAAGGTGTGTATAGGTGAATTATTGGTAAAGCGTGATGTGGCATTACTTGTCGCATTGTCAATAAAAACTGACCCTGATATCTCGGATAGGCACTTTAACTATGATAATGTCAATATTAATATTGCTTACAAAATGTGGAACGGGTCGTTTAATCGACTGAACCTCTACAACAGCGGTTTATCTAAAATAAACCGTTGCATTTGAAAATTGCCAAATTACCCGGTACGTTTTTCGCAATCAATTAATTAGGGTCATCACCTACCTATACTATCAAGTTTTGTGATTGGTTGATTCAAACAATAAAACAATAGAATCAACCACAAAGAAACCAATGTCCTAACCCTATAACTTTTGTTCCATATAGCCAATCACAAAACCTGTTCATTTTAGGTACGTATTTACCCATTAATTACCTTCCAAACCAGGAGTGTTACACGCGAGGCTATTTTTCTTGTAATTATGTGAAACCTCGTTGCGTTTACAGAATACAAACAAAAACAACGACTAAAATTATCTCTTGAGCTAGGTTGAATATTGTGTTGAATGTATATATGATTGAATGTTTTATCATAACATTTCACGACTCTCCCTAAAGTCGCGAGTGGTCTTTTGTTCAACTGTCATGCATAACGAGATATCGTTAATAACAAAGGCGCCATCGTCCAACATTAATCACGAAATTGGGCACAAATAATTGTTGCGATTTTCAATCTTCATACATATGCGTCAGCATACATATTTGGAAAAATAGTGGATTGCATTCAAAGGTAGTAAATTGTTAATCGAGAGAGTTCCCTAAATGCTATCTCTCTAATATCGTGATGCTTAAACGCTATGACGTCTGAGACCCATATCGCGTGAATCGCCAAACAATTCCACATCAATGCGACCTTGCGTCAATCATTGTTCAACCCACATCGCGTGAATCGCCAGAAAATTCAAAATCAATGCGAGAAGACTATTTTTGTTCGAGTGCAAGCTTTGGTTAGCATAGCATGCGCTATATAATTTTCATCCATGAAATTGACGTGACATGTCGTTTTATCAACAAATGGTTATGCCGAATACTAAGAGTCTAAGCGCTGTTTTATACGCCGCACGATCGTCGCATTTAATTAACGACTAAAACAAATTAAATTCGTATCCGTCATGATCTGACAATGCGTATTATTTTGACTTCGCCGTTTGAATCAACGGCGCTCCACAGTCGCTCCATTCTTCTGCATCATTATATCTTACCTGCTATTGTATTCCCGCTCCCTCCTGCGCTGCCTTCGTATAGTTGCGCCAAACCTACAGGAAAACAGCCAACGTTTAGAGCAGCAATTTCATCTAGTCAGGTTTACGATTAGAAATTGAACGATATTAACTACGGCATTTCAGACATGTATTTGATATTCCATGGTATACCCAGCTTAATTATACGTTTTACTCTCTGATGAAAGGCCTACGCTCGGAAGTTAGATAACCTGTAGGGTAGCCATTATTTCGACAATACATATCCTTTTAGATTTTTTGATTCGTCAGTTTAACACTGCCAACGCAGCACAGCACTTTCACGCCATATAATCTGGACGTCTTAGGACGTTTTCCAATATCTGTATTCTGTACAGTGTACACATCGTTATAATTTAAACTACTTTAAATACTGTCTCAACTTAAACCAGCTATACACGCTTATAACATATGTCGTAGGAACCGGAGGGGGGCATTGGGACATGGCCGCCAACTTTTATGAGAAGTGCCCTTTCAAACACGAAACGATGGCCTTTTTAGCCAAGAATATATAGACCAGTATATATTTATACCAATGAAAGCTTGTTCTCCCCCAACTTAAACTTGCTTGCCTGTCTGAACCATAACCAGATATTAATATATTATACGAAAAATAGTTGTTCAGTCATTGTTGCATACACCACTCAGATATTAATATCTATATCACACTTTATCATCTTTTTCGGAATGAACTCCTGATCAATTCAACATTATAGAAATTGAGTTATTGAGGGTCTGCCCAAACAGTGTGATTCAGAAAACATATTAGCCAAAACAGACTGATTTATCATCAGTTATAGTGCTATAGAAGTTCTAGAAACGTACTGTATAAGTTGGACCATCCGAAATATCGGTGGATAATGTCAAGATAACCCGGTTGTACGGGTAATATTGACGGGATATTAACCTTTCATGCACGGGAGATTATCGTGAGAGTTTCTGTTAATTTGCTTCTGTTAATTCCGCTGTGAAACCTCCGAGGATGTTTTTCCGAAAAAAACACGAAACTAAAAGTCTTTTAATGTAAAGTCATTAAATATACGTACCACCATGCGAAGCAGCGTAAACTAGGATGATAACATTTATCCACATTTCGGTCTGTTGAAATTCTCCGATACAGTGGCCACCGATCTTGGCAAGATTCCGACAGTAACTAAACTAATTATGAACTGAATGCCATGAGAAAAACGCAACCATGAGTGAAATAATTCCATGTTTTCTTTCCGGCGTTAACCATGGTAACAAGCAATTTGTTTGTAACCATTGCAAATTGGCTTTCGCCTAGAAGGCTCGAAATCAACGATTCACTGGAATCGAATTACTGAAACGGCTGAAATGTCTTAGCTTCTACCAAGTTACTACTTTAACTTGCTCTATACGTAATTCGGGATGCAGATTATTTTGAATCATGCGATTCGTACCGACTGCACGAGTTTACAGTCACATGTATATAGACACAGAGGTGTAGTGTCTACCGATGTTGTCACCAGGAAAGTTTTAATATGTACCCCGCTGCTGAAATCTCACACGTTGCATGACAACGATAAAAAACAACAGCAAAGTACGTACATCACGGTCTTTCATAAGTCGAGGCAAAAGAGCCGTCGCCAACAACATTCGCCAACAACATTTGCTACTCCTGCTGTGCTTCTCATGCGAGCGAGATAATGCTTATCTTATAAGTCATCAAAGAAAAAAATCGTCCACGTTTGCTGCAATTCACGGAAGAAATACAAGTATATATACACAAATGTACGAAAATAAATCAATAAAATTCAATACGCGAAGACGTGAGCTTGCGTTTTCTTGGCCCCTTCTTTGTGTACAACTGGAAACAGAAATTATAAAACAGTAGGGTTAGTATTTCTTGGGTCATGGATAGTTCTAATTTGGATTTTTGATTTTTTTCCTGTAAAGCTTCTGAATCCTGAAAAAATAACCTTGATGCGACATCGACGTACAACTATAGTTCATTTCCTGTCCGTTAACTACACGAAGAAGATGCGGTTAATTTTTGTTCCTAAGTCACCGTGCATTTGTATGCATTTTTGCATTCACTTGCACCAGCAGGAAGTCTTATTAAGTATAATCCATTTTTAGCGAAGACTATTCGAGATTTTGTGCTATACGAAAGGTGCAACTGAATGTACTTGTAAACTTATACCTGTATGCCGAAAACGATTTCTCCATTTAAACAGACCATGCATTAAACGACAGTGTTCATTTTCGTAATTAACAATAAACCATTTAATTTCCTATTCGGTTAAATGAAACTGCCTACTGAGCATTTTCATATTTGTATGGAAACTATAAATAAATATATATATATATATAAAAGTAGAGTGTTGCGTAGACAGTGTTTTGAATATATAGCAAAGTGAAAAGGTGGTAAACTGCCAAGAATTTAGTGACGAGATACTGACGTTTCGAGCGGAGCCCTTCATCAGAGTAAGAGTCTTACTCTGATGAAGGGCTCCGCTCGAAACGTCAGTATCTCGTCACTAAATTCTTGGCAGTTTACCACCTTTTCACTTTGCTATATATATATATATATATATATATATATATATATATATATATATAATATATATATATATATATATATGTATAGGTAATATTTGGCATTTCACTCGATCAAACTACATGTTGAAAGGATTTATGGTGAAGGAAGATTTCGAGTGTTGGAATACATACATTTTAAGACCAAACCGGGACCAGTTGCGAAAATTAAATGCAACTTAGCGGCCTTCCGGTAGGAATTGAACCCCCCGACCCTGCGATTGCTAGTGCGGAAGCCGTTGTCGAGAGCCTAGTCACGAGTTATGTATATATGGTGGTAATGCCGGGATAAGATTCTGGGTATATTATAGGTAATATTTGGCATTTCAATCGATCAAACTACATGTTGAAAGGATTTATGGTGAAGGAAAATTTCGAGTGTTGGAATACATACATTTTAAGACCAAACCGGGACCAGTTGCGAAAAATGCAACTTAGCGGCCTTCCGGTAGGAATTGAACCCGCGACCCTGCGATTGCTAGTGCAGTGCTCTGACCACTGAGCTACGGAAGCCGTTGTCGAGAGCCTAGTCACGAGTTCTGTATATATGGTGGTAATGCCGGGATAAGATTCTGGGTATATTATATATATATATATATATATATATATATATATATATATATATTATATATATATATATATATATATATATATATATATATATATATATATATATATATATATATATATATATATATATATATATATATATATAGTGAAAGTGGTCTTACCTCAAAATGATAAAAGCCGCAACTGTCAGTTTCACGCAAGGCGATCTTCAGGCGAAGCCTTGCGTGATTTGCGGCTTTTATCATTTTGAGGTAAGACCACTTTCACTATATATATATATATATATATATATATATATATATATATATATATATATATATATATATATATATATATATATATATATATATATATATATATATATATATATATATATAGGTAAGTCTTAAAATGTATATATTTCCACACTCGAAATTTTCCTTCACCATAAATCCTTAGTACCTGTTGTTCAATCGAGTGAAATGCCCAATATTACCTATAATATACCAGAATCTTATCCCGGCATTACCACCGTTATATACAGGACTCGTGACTAGGCTCTCGGCAACGGCTTCCGTAGCTCAGTGGTCAGAGCACTGCACTAGCATCGCAGGGTCCGGTTCAATTCCTGACCGGAAGGCCGCTAAGTTGCATTTTTCGCAACTGGTCCCGGTTAGGTCTTAAAATGTATATATTTCCACACTCGAAATTTTCCTTCACCATAAATCCTTAGTACCTATATATATATATATATATATATATATATATATATATGTATATATATATATATATATATATATATATATATATATATATATAATTAACAATTATACCATGAGCTCGAGTCGTATATTAGCTCATAGCCAACGAGGCGCGCAGCGCCGAGTTGGCTATTAGATCATACACGACGAGAGCGAATGGTATAATTGTTTTATAATATAGCAAAACATTTTAAGATAATAATCGGAAAAACATGTTGATATGTCGCGGTGAATAAATTATTTAATTGAAAGCAACGAACTTCCGCCACATCTACTTCCGTCATGCGTATAATGTTGTCACATATGAAAAGTTTCTCGCTGAGTTGAAAACAGCTTCAGAATTTTGTCTGAGAGCCAAAAATTCGTTGAGATTTTTCAATAAAGAAAAAAAGATCCTTTGAAAAGCCAAAAGGTGGGTCAATTTTTAGTTATTGTATCATGGTTGTGAATATTTGGGCTTTTAAGAGGACGTGAAAGCTAAAAAAAAACATTAGCGAAAATCTCGCTTTGTTGTTTTTCGAAGTGTATCACCTAAAAATAACAAAAGTTTTCATTCATAATGCTTTATTACTTCAAAAATTATCTTTACTGAATAATAATCATAATATTTGTAATAAATATGTGTTGCTAGCTAACTTTTATCCTATTTATTTTGTCTGACAAAACAATTCAGAAATACTAATAATGATAGCCATGATGATAACTTCACATGTGAAGTGATAAAAATTATATCTTCTGCTCATAAAGTACTAAATATATAATTTTTATCTTCACATGCGAAGATATCGTTTGAATTCGTTGCTATCATTCATCTTATTGCATGTACCGGCGTCATAAGCGTGTCAATGAATATGCACGAGCATAATACAAAGACGAATAAACGTATACGAATGAATATGAATAAATAAACTACACGTACACATTAGTACTAAGTAATATTCTTATAATTCAATAACTCAAAGGCCAAACTTAATTTCGTGATAAAAATTATATCTTCTGCTCATAAAGTACTAAATGTATCATTTTTATCTTCACATGCGAAGATATCGTTTGAATTCGTTGCTATCATCATCTTATTGCATGTGCACGAGCATAATACAAAGACGAATAAACGTATACGAATGAATATGAATAAATAAACTACACGTATACATCAGTACTAAGTAATATTCTTATAATTCAACAAGACGCCCACATGGCGCGCAGGCATGTTAGACAGTTGGAATTAGAAAACCCGCTCACTTGGGGTAATTTTTAATGCATTGATTTCTGTAATCAGGCACTGAAGGCATTGTGCAGCGCTCGTTTAAAGTGGGAAACTTTTAGAAACAAGTTGGGCTAGAAATGAGGACGAAGAAAAATAAGGCGTCTACACGCAGGCTAGCCCAACCTCCTCCCCCAAATCCAGAACACCTGACACGGCAATGCTATTTTTCCTAATATCTGTTCGATTGAAGGTCTTCGTGTGTCAAAATTTATATAAAAATCAACGGCAAGGTATACGAAACATATCTGTTACGAAATTACATCGGTTTAATGGACATAATAAAAGCATTAAATCATCGGGTAAACGACGAATAGATCTTGAAGCCATGTCCTTTGATTTTAAAGACGAGTTACGCATTTTCTCATATAACATCTGGTCTTCACATTTTAAGTAGACGAATCCTACAGCGTTCGATTCGCCAGATTCAAGTGATCATTTCGATATAGAATTGATTTAAATCGGACAAAAACACAACATTTCATAATGATTAATATTACGGAGTTTCACGGATAAATGTCAACACAGTATAATAATATCCCGATTTACAGCATTTGAGCAACATTTTTCAGCACAATTCAATAACACGTTTAAACATAAGTTTGATCGAACGGTTAACGAGATTTGATCGAGTACACATCAGCGTACGGTTATCGAGATCGTGGATCAACCCGTTCCGAAATCGCTCGTCATCTTTCAGTGGGTCTACCGCGATCGGCGTCTGCGATTGTAAGCATTGTGAGCGTGTTTATGATCAAGATACTTGCCAGCCACATTTCTTATGAATCTTATCACACTCTGGTTTGAGCGAACACTCGAGCAATGGCGACCAAAGAAGATGACTTGTTTATGATGCAATAATAGACCTTTCCGGCATGGCAACTAGCACTCATCCGTGTCGCCTTTTGATTGGCTGTTAAATAAGTTCGGAACGCGTAATGCCATTTGATTGGCTATTAAATAAGTTCGGACAACAAACAGCCAATCAAAAGGAGACAGCATGAGTCTATTGCAATTTACTGACCCGAAAACTAAAAAAAATACAGGAATGCCACCGAAACCTAGACTCGGCTACCACCACAGGTGGTTACCCGAGTAATAACTCAAAGGCCAAACTTAATTTCGTCACAACATAATATACTAGATTGCCTGCCAGGTAGTGAGTGCTGCCTTGCTGATGACTTGTTAACTTCCGAGAATATATTGCTATTGTGTAATGTCAAAGAACGGAAATAATGAGTGTTTCGGATTAATATTATAAGTTTAGTTCGTCGCGCGGGACTGGGTGCGAGTTTGTGACATCAGAGACATGTTTATTATTCTGTGTAAAGTTGGCTACAAGCTCACATCTATTTGACACTCGAAAGATATTCAGTAGCTGTGTCCGCGTGAATGGTGTAGAGTCCACAACAATGAGTCTGTGTTGTGTTACAAAACAATGCAAAATAGGAGAGTATGTACGTTGTTTGGAACTAGAATAAGATTATCTAACACGACCCAGTGTTGTAGTCCTAAAATTTTAACCAGGGTGGCTCACCACAATTCCACAAAGTTGCTAAGGTGAGGGACAACTAGGGAGGTTTGGGGGCATGATCCGCCAGAAAATTTTGGGTTCCTATAGAATCTTTGAAACACCATTTCCTGCATTTTGATGCGCGTTATAAGATAGTTTTATGGTTCTAAAAATCGTAAAAAAACATTGACTATACAGGGCTCACTGACATATCTTCCTAAATATAGGAAAAATTAGCATAAAAAACGTATCCTTCAAAAAATCGAATAGAAATTAATAGGAATGTCTGTATTTTAATTGTAAAAAGATATCAAACATGCCAAATTGGCATAATTTGTTATAATATGAAATATTATTTCGGTCTTGATAAACAAATTGAAGGGAAATTTTAACAAGAGGGGGGGGGGGCTAAACTCCCTATTTTTAGATAAAATCAGAATTGGATAGAAGAAATGTTTCATCTCAGTAGCACTTTAACTTCCCTGCACGATCGGCCTGTCAAATGGCAAAAGTCAATCTTATTAAGCTCTATTGTATACATAATGTCACGGCCTTGAGATTATTCTTTGCAATAAAAACCACGCATTCTCTTTATTTTGCACAAGCAATTCAATGTATTTGTTTGAAGGACGTCACCGTGGTAGATCGTAACATCTATATAGAAGTAGTGATTTTTTCTCTTTATTATCGAGCAAAATCGACATACAGTTTCACCCTATGACGGCATCTGTGAGTCTGATTTGCAGACGAGGCTAATAGATGACAACTATAGGCAACAGATAATGGCAATAATATTATGTACTCTTCTTTGTTGTTGCTAAGTGACCACATCTGGTAAATACTGTTATCAAAAGTGGTCCCGCTGTGGTGTGTGGAGTTAATAACTGAACTTGACCTCTCATAAAACTGCCACGTTTTGTGAATTCATAATGCCTGTATTAATAAGCAATAACAGGTAAATTGAAAATAATCGAAAATAATCTGCTCCCCCTACTCCCTCCATGATAATGGCTGTCTTGTGAGAGCTATTATACTTGTCAAAAACTGGTCTTCAACATGCAGACCAACCATGGCGTGCGCATGCGTCCGGGAGTAAGCGCGTGCGTGTAACAGACTAACAGTCAATTACTAGTCCCACATGCTTAGCAGGGCCGTAGCGGACTATATATAAGTACCACTGCAGGTTGTGAAACACCTCTAGGGGACCCCGTGGCCATGCCCCCACCGGCGGAAAAAATTTTGATATCTGGAATTACTGAACTGCCATTTTAGAAAAATATTTTAAATATTTTTTTGTGATTTTGTATATTAAACACTGACAAATAGCATCCCATACTTTCAGTTGAGACCAGTTTTATTGGAAGGTACTTTCTCTCCCCGAGACCTGAATAACTTTGGATTTTGATCAGATTAATAAGTCACCAAAGTTCTGGTTGTCTTGGCACTGTGCAAGGGAAACGTGATGGGGCAAGCTTTCACAGGATTAATTTCAAAATTCAATTTTAATTATACATTGTAGGTTCTGGCGCATTTTAACAATGAAAGTCATGTTATGTAAACTGATTATATCACTTTTATTATATATATTAGATCATAATGTAACATATGGTTGAGGGATTTGAACTCGCCCCACCTAATAAACGTCTATTAATTTTTATATTATAATATTTTATATATATATATATATATGTATGTATGTATGTATATATATATATGTATGTATGTATGTATGTATATATATATATATGTATGTATGTATGTATGTATATATATATATATTACAATTTACAACGGCAATCCGTCGTAGTTCAAGTTTATATATCGGCATGTTAATTATGCCTTGCATATATTGTTAAAATATTAATTTAAAAAGATTGACTGCAGTAAAATAACACCACGGCAGTGCCGTGGCGCTGCTTAGTCTAGTTTATGTTTAGTTTAGTTTATTAGATTTATCACTCTTAGGTGAACGGAATACCCCAACAGGCTAGAAGTCCAATTACAGGGGTTCCGAGGGCCTACGATTTAAGGTCGTTATCCGAGAAGGCCCGAAAGTCTTACCATTTGCTGATATTATTGCAAAGGCAGCACTTTCTCCTCAATTATTTTTAAGACCCTGAGCTGATCCGACCCAGGATTTGAGAACCTGTACCTCCCAGCTCACAGCTGGACATTTTTGGTAACCACTACACCTTTTTCAGGCCGAATTCAGAACGATTCAAATGATTTTCAGATAGTCCAGATCGCATTCAGAAAATGCTAAATGAATTTCAGATAGTTGAAATCAAGTTCAGAAATATCCAAATGAATTTCAGAAAGTCCAGATCGAATTCAGAAAAGTCTAAATGCATTTCAGATAGGTTCAAATGTAATTCAGAACAGCACACAATCATGAAGTTCAAACGTTCTCGTTCTATTACGTATAATTACATACACACATGTGGCATATACCACCTCCACACAAATCATTATTACAACACAACCGAAATAAGCTACTGTAGCTGTCAATAAGGAATATGCCCACATGTACGAACTCATGCACCGACATCCATGTCCTCCAAGTTCAGCGCGCGCTGAAAGAAACCGTGAGCATGTTGGCCTGCATTCACAATGTCCCTGCAGTAATTTGGTCCATGGCATCATCGATCGCTTCTTCGACATATACCAATCGCTGTTCACCGACTCCTGGAGGTTGGACTTGAGGGACTCTCATTTGCTGTTTGACTAAAGCTTTCATTTTGCTCCAGATTGTCTCCACGGGGTTCAACTGTGGCGAATACGGTCCCAAACGACACACAATTAATCCTGGATGATCAGTCACACATTCTTCGAACTTAGAGTGACAAGGTGCATTGTCACAAACAACAACAACAGCGTCAACTCGTACTCCATGGGGAAGTCGTTCGAGCATCTCCAACATCCACGCCTTTGCTGCATCCGATTTAAAGGCTCCACGACGCCGTGTGGCGTAAATCATCTGATATGCCGACACCGCGCAGATAACATGAACATTTGGGCCTTTAGAGGTTGGCAGAGTCATAACTGCCCTGTCACCTACGTGGGCGCGACCTTGCGACCGTCGGCAGAACAGGTTAAGGTTAGTCTCATCCATCCAAATAATGATTTTGCCGTCCCTCATGTACTGACTGATCCTGTCCACATACTGCCGCCTCAACTCCTTGTTGGCATCATTGTTCATAGTCGCAGGCATAGCATGTGCCTTCTTTAGGGTTATGAGCTTCCCTTCCAAGTAGTTATGTATCGTTGACTTACAAACGTTGACGCCTAATTCTTGTTCTGTCCTCTCTGACAATTGCTTTAAGGTGAGACCAGGGTCCCGTTCAATCATGGTGATAACATGGTCGATCTGGTCGTCGGTCAACTTTTTTCGACTTCCCCCTTTGGGTTTTGGATGTTCGGCATCAGCTCGAATCCACGTGTATGCAGTTTTGTATTTTACCCCAAGCTGCTCAGCAAGCTCTCGCCAATTTCCTCCGTTATTAGCCACTCTCACAATCCTCTCTCTGTCGGCAAGTGCTATTCGAGTATAGGGTCCACGCGGCATTCTTTTTCACTACAGTATACCTGAACCGTCATCACCAGAAATTTCGGACATTTTGCGACGCCGTTTTCAATCAGCGGTTACTCATCTGATAATATAATCCAGTTAAAGCTCTTTCGTTTTTCTTTGGTAGTCTAATAGTAGTTCTGTTTAGTTCACAGTGCTGGATTTTTACGAACTAATACTTCAATACGTTCGCAGTCGCGTCTTAAAACAAACCAACCATTTATTACAGTTGATTTGTGATTTGAGCATTCAACATAATCTACATCTTAACCGGAAATGCCTTCGAGAAGCTTGCGCCAGAGTGTAACTAAATCGAGCTAAATGGCCATATGGAATCTCCACACGAAATATAATTTGATTTTGTAAGTTAAGCTACTGATTCACATAAGTAAGAGGGGATTCGGTGCTTCATTTCAACCTTCAATCCACCTTTCGCATTATGTAAGCGTTAAGAATCTCAGACATTTTGACGTTTGCGCGAGAAATATTTGATGACGTAATATTGGCGGAGTAATATTATTGTCTGGCGTCGCATGCGTCGTTCATATTGGGCCTTATTCGCTCTATTATTGCCAGGAAATGCCCTGGGAACTAGCTACAATCCAGCAAACTTTAAACAACTAGAAACATGGCCGCTTGGCGAGCAGAAGGTCTTTCACTCTAGTTCGTCGCTTCGTGGCCGAATTTGAGAAGAACACTTGAATGCCACCCGTTGATTGACCAAAAGAGCATGAAAATAACAACATTCAAAGGCTTTTGGAACTATTCTGCCACGGAAATATTCGAGTTTTTTCGTGCTCTACGAACAGTGTTAACACTGACGAATGTATCGCGAGGCACACATTTCGCATCGCCCATAGGGTTGTTGGTCTATTCGACCAATTTCTAGCACAAGATTAACAAGATTACTATGGCTAACATAGCAGAAGTTCCAGATCGGCTGACTGTAAATACATGAGCTAGGGAACCATCTAGACCTCGCGGTAAGCGAATGTTTTTCAGTTTAAAATGTAGCTTAGTTAACACGTAACACATATCGAGGCACACATCTGAGAAATGTAAGCGCCAACAAGGCTAAATTTTGAATTATTCAAGTTCACTGTGTTATTCCTAGTAGCCATATGAGGTATTATGCGCATGCGCGTCGCCATCTTGTCCCAAATTTCTGGTAATGCTTGCGATAATCCCTTGAATGGCTAGACAAATCTGAATATCATTTGACACGGTCTGAAATCCCTTTGGATATTTCTGATTATCATTTGTAAAGGTCTGAAATCCCATTGGATATGTCTGATTATCATTTGGACATATCTGAAATTCACATGACAAATCTGAATATCATTTGGACAGGTCTGAAATCCCTTTGGATATTTCTGAATTCGCCCTGAAAAAGGTGTAGACCGCAACAGCTGGTCTAGTGGTTACAACGTGAGTCTACTAATTTAGTACTAATCTCATGTACTAATCTACTAATCTCATGAGTCTACTAATTTAGCACCTCTAGTAGGGGAATGGACGAACGCGCTATAGGGACGGAAGAAAACACCTTGGGGGTTAGAAAAGTCAGTAGAGTTAGGGTTAGAAATATAATTATAGAAAACTCGTTAGGCGGTGTGTTAGGGTTAGGATATTTGTTGTTTTGGGATTGGGAAGTTGGGTACAATTACTTCCGTGGTTGGTCTGCATGGTCGAAGACCAGTTTTTTACAACTATTATACCTCCTTGTGAATAACAGTTTATATAATCTGCGTGTTGTCGTTGGTAATAACCCGGAGCAGAATCTCTGCAGAGATCACACCCGCACCGGTCCACCCGCACGTGAGCTCATACTGAATAAACACATTCATGCGCAAGCTATTTTTACACCACAAACACTATATTTTCTATATGCATGTGGTTGATGATTTGTGGGAGCCAGTGAACCAAAATCACCGTGTCTAGAAAAGTAGGAAATATTTAACCAAATTGGCTTAAATTTTGATACGTGTGTTGTTTAGCCGACTTAGAACGATGATGAAAAAATCAACGGAAAATATAAAATTGATCAATGCGAAAAATAACTGCCATGTTATATTAAATCTTTCCTGTCTGGCGCATGCAGTGAATAGAAAAACACGGTAACACAATAGTAAGAATTGAAACTCGACAAGCGCCAGGGTACCTGAGACCCACTCTTCCATTCGTGATTCATATTTTTGTTCGGCATGGTCGACACCAAGTCCGTCGCTTCTTTGTTCACAGGGAGTTCTAACTCGGTCTAATTAATACCTGTTAAAGGACATTGGCAACAAAAATTAAGTTTGTCTAATATGAAAGAACTCGTAAAATGATAGAGTAACACCTTTTACAACTTTTCCGTATTTTGCTTCGTTTTTGAAATATCTCAGTTTGTTTGATATGTAAATGAGATGGTCTCTGACGTCAGGTGCATGGGTAGAGAATTTTCACTCATTAAAAAATGTATTATATCTCAGTGATTGCTAAGTTTCAACGTTCATTATCATGGGGAGTTGTTATACACACATTTTCAAGTAAATTTGTGGAACAAACTTGAAGATGTAACTAATATTTTAATGCGTGAAAATTCTCCACCCAACACCTGACGTCAGACACCATCTCATTTACATATCAAACAAACTGAAATATTTCAAAAACGAAGTAAAATACGGGAAAGTTGTAAAAGGTGTTGCTCTATCATTTTACGAGTTCTTTCATATTAGACAAACTTAATTTTTGTTGCCAATGTCCTTTAAGGTCTCTTCCCAACACAGCCTACATGTTTATCAGTAATCATCCGCCTGGTAATCATCTATACAAGACAGCTACAAATGATCGTTCGTTCGTTAAAAGTTATGATCGTATTCGTTAATAAAAGGCTGTGTAACCACGGCTTACCTTACTCGGCCTCAGATCCCGCGCGGGCCGACTTATCAGATATCGTTTTCATATATACATATCTACATTGTAGAGTAAAAGGCATTTCTCAGCGGTCACTCTCCCCTCGAGGGCTGACTCTATTTGGACCATACCTGATCTCTCTGCAAGGCCTACCAGGGCCGCCAGCCCGACCACTCCATCTCAGATCTGGTCTGCACCTTCATGAGCACACCAAGTTGTGCACGGATCTGTTCGATTGTGAAATTCCGCCTCTTACTCCTGCGGATAGTTGCGGCAAGACGCGTGATCTTGGTGAACTCTCGCTCTTGCAAGGGATTTCAACCTAAGCTTGGTTATCTTGGTTCCCTGTTGTTGAGAACAGTTGCTTCTCATTCTTCAGAAGCTGAAGCCAATCCTTGCTTCAGCTTCGAATTCAGATTCAGATTCAGATTCATAGTAGTTTATATCCAAAGGTCCAACGGCGGGCAGCAGTAGGGTAGCCCTATCAATCGACTGAGCAAAGTGATCGTCGAAGAAGGTCATTTTCTCATCTGACAGCGAAGAGAGCATAGACAAAAATCAGGTAAACATATTCACGGTTGTCGTTTGCCATCAGTTCATGCAGGCAGACATGTTGTATGTTGATGATAGGTACTCCGAACCATTTCGTGTATTACGTACATGAACGAGACCCAGAAGTCCCTCATGTCTGTGACAGATTTCTCATAAACTCTTTTCATATGGATCTATACCATGGGACGAGCTGGTGGATCACTCTTGCTGCCAGTGGGGCATTTGTACAGTACAGGTGGACCTGCGTCAACTCTGTACACATTTGCTTCAGCCGTTCAGAGATTTCCTTCTTGATAGGCCTTGCAGCAGGCTCTTCATCAGGTTTATTTTCATACTTATCTGGCTGTACGAACATATAGCTTCGCTGATACCAAGGGACGAGATGGCAGCCTCAATGTAGTCACCTCTCGCCCAACATCATAGACCTACTCGCTCTTGTTCATCTCACTTCTCTCTTTGCAGCCAATTGTCTCTTGATACACATGCAGGTTTTTGAGATACGACGATTTGACATCGCCCACTAGTCACTGACGAGGCGTTTGTAGTCTGCTAAGAAGGACACTCACTGCAGTCCACGTATCTAGAGACACACATGCTGAAGATGCATTGCATCAGATCTTGCTTGAACTTTGTGTGGTTGACGTACTTCAGCCAACAGGTATATGGTGGTACATGATATTATTTTCGATAGGATTTGCCCGCGCTGACGCTGACTCGACAATCCGTGTGAGACGATCCCTCAGCTCCCCATCTTCTATGAGGACTGAGTGGCGCTTAAAAGAGCGCCATGCTGAGTATGTGTTGAACAGCTTACCCCACGCTCTATTTGAGTGCTTCGCGTCCACACCCTGCATGCACGATAAACATTTCGTTTTGTCGTGGAGAGGCCCACCCACACATGAACGCAGGCGCTTGGGTGGTAAAAGTCCCTCTGTCTCATCATCACACAGAGTGTTGTATGAGCTTGCAATTCAGAATTTGATGTTGGACTCGCACACTGAGCAATCTCACTTTCTTTGTTTTTACGGGCTTTATCAAGATTGTCTGAAGATGAGATTGCGATATAACGTGTGCGATGCATCTAATGACTCGCCGGCCCATCTTTCCATGAAGTGGCGTTGTAAATATCACCAAATTTCTCAAGTCCAGGACTTACACGGCTTGCCACATTCTAGTACACATTCATATAAAACATTTTGTAATAGGTAACAAGCAAACAGTATTATAGGCAACGGTAGACCTGAAAATATACAAAATAAAAACTCAGTTAAAATATGTGAACATGTGTGCCAGAATGATGTATCTCTGGCATGAATAAGTAATTACATTGGGTCATCTCCAGTAATTGTATGACAATAGAGAGCGAAGCCGAAGGTTCATTTCTCATCAACCACAAACGTTTACCTTTTGACCTCTGAGTTGACCTCTGTGTACTTACTTGTATTTTTACTGTCCATAACTCAACTCAGCATGAACAGAGCTTTATCATTAAAGCCTACGACGACTTTGAAAAGATTAACGTTTCCTATTTAAAAATTGGCGTCCAACTTGTATTTGAAGGTCAAAAATACGCCGCCAAATCATCAAAACGACATCAAATATGAATTCCTCGTCCCAGAAAGTCCCAGAAACCATATATACTGTACAATATTGCAGGCAAAACCATTGAAAATATAATTTCCAACATGGCCGACGGCGGCCATTTTGGATTTGGGGCTCTCAATGCACGGAGAAACTAACCTTCGATTCGCTCTGTACAGTGACGAAATTACTGTAGATGACCGAACTAGAAGGGGGTACAGAACACGGTCTTGAAAAAAGTTGTGTAAAATATTCTCAGTGTGTTTGTTGTCTAGTGACAATTAAACAATTATTGGACAAGTATAAGTTTGAACACGACACCTAGAACAATCAAGGCAGAGGTTTGCGTTATCTGCCAAAGCCGAAGACTGCAGAGGAGCATAACTTTAACCGCGGGGGCCTCGATAAATCTCAGAATCATATGGAAACGAATAATTGTTTTGTTATTCATTTAAAGTGCCTACGATTTTTTTTTATATGACACTTTTGTTGCTGAAGGACTAAAAATTAGGTTTCTATCCCATGAATCCTCAATCAAACATGATGAATTTTATGCGACAAATTCCGCTCGGCCGGAAATATGTTATAATATATAGGCCTGTGAAGTAAATACCTTTGCAGAACGTAGCCAGAGTTGCAGATAATAGTGTTCGCAAAGGTATTCACGTCACTACACGTCTCACGCCCCTTTTGTAGGGTCGTGGCTAGCTCGATGGTACACTCGCAGTTGAGGTGACCGTGAGGTACTAGGTCTGAGTCGTCTCCTGGACGATCCTTTTCTTAATATTTAGGTTAGTACTAGAAAACCATTATGCGGGAGGGGGTTAGAAAACCCATTAGGTGGGGGGTTAGGATCTAAGTTGTTTTGGGTATTCAATCATATACAGGCATGTCCGATTGTAACAATATCTCATTTCGTCCAACCTCTCGCGGATACTAAAAAAGATCATCCAGAAGACACGACCCTTTTGTAGTTAGTACAGCAAGAAATTTACATATTTAAACGGCATCGCCGTTATTCTCAAATCTATATAGGAAGACATCACATCTTCGTAGGGTACAGTAAATCGAAGCCTCTCAAACGACTTCCTCTAGCTATCTAGCGGAGTATACCGAGCTATACTCACAGCTGTTGTATATACAGGAGGCTTTACAACAATTTTGAATGAAGAGCATATTTAACATGTAGCTATAATAATTAAAAATATGAAAATTCCTGTGGTCAGAGAGCGCCGATGCGTTGATTCCGAGACCTCGCGGGTTCGATTCCCGGTTGGGGCATATATATTTATTATATATATACACGTTTTAGCTTTGCATTTCAACAAAATTTGATGCATATACAACTCATGCGATAGACAACGGCGCTGTTCTGTTAACTTTAACCACACAGCAAGGGCATGATAATTGGTTGGAAAATATCCAGCGTTTCTAATTAATTTGCGTAAAAAAACCTTAATTACAAATTCTTGGTATTTTATCAACAATGGTGCACTCCTTTGTGGTTACTAACTTTAAACTGAGCGACTGAAACGAAACACGAATTGTTTCGACCTGTTGCGATAACTGCCGGAAGCAGGTATATATTTACTTGTGAACGCTGAACTGCTCAAAACCGAACGGCGAGCTTGTCAACTTTATCAGTTGCACGGACTATTAATATTTCATAACTGAGCTGGAAGTAGTAGGTTTTCCTGGCGTCGCTCACAGCTGTAAGGTCTTCGCATTGACTTAGGGCCTGTTGATAAGGCGCTAGGGTTACCCTAGGAATATAGGGTTACCCCTATAGCGCCCCGGTGACCCTAGTGTAGTTATTTTTCTACGTTGCGTTTATAAGCAAACTAGGGTTATCCAAATTGTAGGGTCACCCTATCACTTAGCGAGGGAAACCCTAGCATGAGTAGGGATATGTTTTTGCCTTATAAACACAATCGATAAGGACAACTCGGACACCCGGGTCAAGTTTTTAGGTATCAGGCCTCTTGATGCTACTAGTCGGCAGAGTTGGAATGTAGTGCCGCATGAAGGAGTGTTATAAAAAAGTAGAGTGCTGCGTAGACAGTGTTTTGAATATATAGCAAAGTGAAAAGGTGGTAAACTGCCAAGAATTTAGTGACGAGATACTGACGTTTCGAGTAAGACGAGATGAAATAAAATAAATAGCACTTATATATAGGCCAAAAGGGTGTCACAAGTAGAAAGTAGCCACTCAAATGCACGGGAGATAAACAAACTAATAATTAATGAGATGCGAAAAGTTAAATCATTTGCTATTTTACAGTCGATCAGAGGAGGGGGGGGGGGGGGGGGGAGAGAAATTCCAGGTCCAATATTAAGGGGATTAGGCGATATTAAAGCAGTAAGAAACAAAACTTGAAAAGGAATGAAAGTGCATTCAGAGCTAATAATAAAAAAGTTCCAAGCAAACTAAAATAACAAAAAACTTGTAGGAAATTAAATAAAAGAAAAACGTTCGTTAAGACCAAGTTTAAAAATAGGTACGCAATGCGTACATGTGAACTACCACTATGGATAGACCATGTAGACTTAAGAAGCAATGCATGAAAATGCATGAAAAGCACAGAGACACAAAGAAATTGATAGTTATTATAAATCATTTTATAAATGTGTTGCTAAATTGAACATGGCACATACTATGCCTACATTTTTATATGGATTGTTTCCAAAATAACATGCCCTCAAATTTCATTTGAAGTGAACTTGTAAAGTTCACATGTAAATAAAACATCTGGGGCTGGTTATACGAAGCCTGGAGAGTTTATCCGGTGGATAAGTCCGAGCTAGAAAACCACTCTAGTGCTGATTTGACAGCTGGCAGATCTAGGATTTTCCTAATGCCCCCCTCCCCAATTTTGGGAACTAAGGAATCGCAGCTGTAAAGTATAATAAGTTGCATGGAAACAAGAAATTTGGCAGTTTCGGCATATACCAAAATGCATCAGGCATTCCTAGTAATAGTGATTTCAACATGGACAGCCAGCCATCAACGGTAGAAACAGGTAAAAAAAGAAGACATGTTAGTGGCCAGGATTCTGAAATAGGGCGTCCAATTTGCGAACATATCAGACAAAAGTGATGACACACTTCTAGGAGGCCCTTCAGAGGCTTCTCTGGGGGCCCTTGGAAAATATTTGAATTTTGGGTAAACTGCATTTCCTGAATTTTGAGAGCACTTTGAGCAAAATATAACAGTCTTAAACAAAATTTTTAAATGGGGTATCTCATCATTTTAAATATATATTTTGGTCCAAATATGCTTATATTATCAAATATATAATGAAGCAGTAAATTAGTTATATTTCCATAAGATGCAGTGCAGATAATATTCATATATATTCTCCTTACAATAATTAAATTTGTAATTCAACAGTTCAACAGAATTTACATCTTCAAGAGAAGAAATTCATAATCTGTGCAGTGAATTATTAATTAGAAGTTTACTTCATGTCAACATCTGTGTAACGTACTAAAGATCGCATCAGACCCATTCAAGATTTTTAGGTTTGAAGTTTGTGCCGGCAATGCTGCCATGCTTCTTCATTCAACTAGGACATTTTCACTCAACGATACACTGTCAAATTGGTCAAAATGTCACATGTATGATAATATTGAAAATTAAAGCTATTTCTTTTCAAATATATTTATATATATATTTTCGGCAAATCATTGAGAATAATTTCTTTCTCCCCCAAATTTTTGGTGACCACTTTTCATTGTAGGGCATCCAACCCTGGATACCCTTCTGGCTATAAGTCTGCTCTGACCAGTGCCCCTAACAAGATCATTAGTACAAGTGCGCTTTGGAGTTTGTTTGGAAACTATCTGTGATAGCACCCTTTTCCTAGGAGGATTTTTCAAAAACTCGACAACACTGTCCCACGACTTTTGGCCAGGATTGTAGTTGTTTAACAGTTATAGACATGATTGAATAACAAAGAAGAATACCATATAACTGAAGAGAAGTAAGCACAGGTAGCAGAGAGATTAAAATCGATAATACAGCAAGAATTTTCTTTCTTTCCGCCATGTTTACACTCGAATTTCCAGCGTACACGCTCGACGGCACGAGTATACTTCACCCTAGTCCTAGGGTTACCCTAGCCCGATCATTTCCTTATTATAAACGCAAGCTATCTTTTCAGCCTACTCCTAGGGTGGCGATTCAACTGAACTGTTTCGGAGATGTCCGTGTCGACCTTTCAAGATATACAAAGGAAACATGTTTTTTTCTCGTAAACATGCCGGCGACTTTTTGAAGTCTTACTGAACCACAGGGAATAAAAACATTTTTCTCGTAAACGCGTCGGCGACATTTTGAGGTCTTACTGAACCATAGGGAATAAAAACATCAAAGCAGACAAGGCTTTCCCGCAAATCGTATATTAATTTTATTTTTCTCAAATCTAAGACCGAAGCCTCTCAAACGATTTATCAAGTCATGTAGCGGAGTAGCGGAGCTACAATAACAGGGTATACTCACAGCTCTTGTAAGAGGCTTTACAACCATTTTGAATGAAGCGCGGATTTAATATGTATAAGTAATAAAAAGTGGTCAGAGCGTCTGAGACTCTCGCGGGTTCGATTTCCAGCTGGGGCTGTCAGATTTTTCATATATAATTATTGTTAAATGCTCTTTTCATTATATATATATATATATATATATATATATATATATATATATATATTATATATATATATATATATATTATATATATATATATATATATATATTATATATATATATATATATATATATATATATATATATATATATATATATATAAATTTAATAATTAAGATTATATAAGAGAGGATTTAATATAGTCATATACATATTAGTATGGTTAGATGAGATATCTGCCTGTTGGTTTCGAGTGAAAGCGGCGAATTTAGTAATATTTATATGGAGAAATCACTGACTGTTCTGATCGTGTCTCAAAAGCTCAAAGGTTAGAGCGCCGAAACGTTGATTCGGAGATCCAGGGGTATAGGACTCACAGGGGTAGTAATCCAGGGGTAGTCAGTCACACAGGGGTAGTCATGACTTTTGGGGCAGTCACTTTTTCCTTATATATGTATATGACTATATTAAATCCTTTCTAATCTTAATTATTATTATTAAAGCTCTCTGTATACAAGAAGTTGTGTATTGCTTCGCTACTTTGGGAAGTGCGCTCGAGAAGCAGCGAATTTAATATGTATATGGAGAAATCACTGACTGTTGTCTCAATAGCTCAAAGGTTAGAGCGCCGAAACGTTCATTCGGAGACCCAGGGTTCGATTCCCGGTTGGGGCAGTCACTTTTCCATATATGTATAATATATATATATATATATATATATATATTATACATATATATACTATAGGCATGAGCCGCTGTTCTATTAACTTTAACCACACGGCAAGGGCATGATAAACTTAATTACAAATTATTGGTATTTTTGTTCAACAATGGTGCACTCCTTTGTGGTTACTAACTTTAAACTGAGCGATTGAAACGAAACACGAATTGTTTCGACCTGTTGCGATAACTGCTGGAAGCAGGTATATTTACTTGTGAACGCTGAACTGCTCAAAACCCGTACCCGAACGGCGAGCTTGTCAACTTTATCAGTTGAACGGACGATTAATATTTCATAACTGAGCTGGAAGTCGTCGGTTTTCGTGGCGTCGCTCACAGCTGTAAGTTCTTCGCAACGACTATAATATGGCGATTCAACTGAACTGTTTCGGAGATGTCGGCGTCGACCTTTTAAAAATAAAACATGTTTTTTTATCGCAAAAGTGCCGGCGACTTTTTGAGGTCTTACTGAACCATAGGGAATGAAAACATCAAAGCAGACAAGGCTTTCCCGCAAATCGTATTTTAATTTTGTTCGATCTATGAATTGTAACTTAATAAGTCCTTAATTTCTAGGTTATATGATATCAGTCGTCTAAATCAGGCACATAATAATTGTAGATTGTTCGGAACTGTTATATACTTAATACTGTTTGGTGGGTTAAGATTCCTATTCCATCATCTCTTACTACAGTGCTATTCTCTCACATTCATTTACAAAGCCTTCTTTAACAAAAAACTATTGAAACCGAAATATAAAACTACAAATATAAATTCTCATGCACTTATCGCATCCTAAATTAACTGTCAATCATGTTCCTAAATTAATAATTATGTTCCGATTATTTTAATATCCGATCGTCTTTCCAGTAACTAAAGCCCTGAATCCAACAGTGCAGGATGCATAATAAAAACGGTTCACCGATTTCTCGCTTATAGTTCTTGGAGTATCATTCTACCAATTTGGCTACCAAGAGCCAGGAATTACAAAGTAAGAAATTATTTGAAGTACGTATAAGACCCGACCTGGAAACGACTTCGTCCCAGTGTTTCCTTGTCGATGAAGTTGGAAGTAAATGGCAAGGATGAACAATCATGAACTTTACATTTGGTTGACTTGTAACTAAGAGTTTCGCAATGTCGCTCTTGTCCACTCAACGCAATATGTTGATTTGAATTTGTATGAGAGCAGACAATCATGTTGTGAAGGATTATTCAAGCCGATTAAAAACAGGCTTTTCAGATCAGGGAAAAACTTTACATTTTCAAAAGGAAGCGAATCCGATGGCCTGCAGTAAGGTAGCTTAACTATTGAGCTACATGACCATTGCACTGTAGGCATGGAGAGTGAAGGTTACATATGTGTGAGATGCTCTAACTGGTAACTGACTAACTCGATGTCATTTTAGTCCGTCGGTATAGCTCGATGATTAGAGCATCTCAAAGGTAATCAGTTTACAGGTTGTGATACACAGATATGTAACCTTCACTCATCATCTTAGTTCACGCAGCTCAATCATATCTCTATCCTCCCGTTGCTCATCAACATATTTCAGGTTGTATACATGTATGTAATCTTCACCCATCATTTCAGTCCATGTAGCTCATGAATGGTTAGAGAATCTCACAAGTCATCTGCAGACGGTTCTTGATCACTCATCATCTTAGTCGATATAGCTCAATGGTCAGAGTATCTTATACTGGTCATTATAGAAGGTTACAGGTTGTGTAACCTTCACTTGTCATCTTAGTCCACGTAGATCAATGGTTAGAACATCTCACTAGTCATCAAAAGGTTACAGGTTGTACATATATGTAACCTTCACTCATCATCCTAGTCAATGTAGATTAATGATTAGAACATCTCACTAGTCATCAAAAGGTAACAGGTTGTACATATATGTAACCTTCACTCATCATCTTAGTCAATGTAGATTAATGGTTAGAACATCTCACTAGTCATCAAAAGGTAACAGGTTGTACATATATATGTAACCTTCACTCATCATCTTAGTCAATGTAGTTTAATGGTTAGAACATATCACTAGTCATCAAAAGGTTACAGGTTGTACATATAACCTTCACTCATCATCTTAGTCAATGTAGATTAATGGTTAGAACATCTCACTAGTCATCAAAAGGTTACAGGTTGTACATATATGTAACCTTCACTCATCATCTTAATCCATGTACAATCCTGGACAAAATTGTTGGGACACATCGCTGTTTTTGAGGATTTGCAGTTGATGTCCCAATAACTTTTGTCTGAAAACAGTGAATTGAAAATAATCGAATAAAAATCGGTTTAGACGTTGCTACTCTACGCATGACTTCTCCACAAATCACATGAACGCGCCACCACATGCATGAAAAGTAGAGTCTTTAGGGAGTCATAGAAGCATCGCGCGATATGTAAAGTAAGCAAGATCTTCCGTGCTGCAGGTGGACCGGTACGGGTGGGACTCTTGCAGAGGCTCTGCTCCAGTGACCTCTGCCCCATTGAGGGGAGATGGTACACTCGCAGTTGAGGTGACCGTGAGGTACTAGGTCTGAGTCGTCTTCTGGATCTTTAGTATCCGCTAGAGGTTGGACGAAATGAGAGATTGTTACGATCGAACACGCCTGTACGATGAAATACATCATGGAACCACTAACCCCAAAACAACTTAGATCCTAACCCTAACCCCCCCCCCCCGCTAATAATAAAAGGATCGTCCAGAAGACGACTGTACCTCATGGTCACCTCAACTGCGAGTGTACCATCTAGCCACGACCTATAGAATGAGGGCTCGTTTTCCTTGAATGTAGAATTTTCATTATATTGCAATGTTAACAAACTGTTTTTCTTCAATTATTTTCAATTCACCATTTTCAGACAATCCTGACTAAAATTGTTGGGACACATCGCTGTTTTTGAGGATTTGCAGTTGATGTCCCAAGAATTTTGGCCAGGATTGTCGATACTTAATGTGATTATTATATAACGATTATATTATCGACAGCTAACTAAGGGATAGAGCACTTGGCTCCAGGATAGAGCACGCGTCTTAATTCGGGATTCTGCCACTGCTCTACTTAACTCTACTTGCAGTTGAGCTGTATCTTGTCGAATTGGGATTTGTTTCAGTTAGCAAGCTAAATTAATTCCTAATTTCTAAATCTAATTAACAATTCATAAGCAAAATTCAAAGGAGAATAACGACCCGTATTGGATCTACATATCTGATAAAGACTCGCTCAACATTTCTCCCAGGTTTTTAACAGCTGAGATAACGTTAATTTTCAAAATTACTGCGCCAATCAACGCATGAAATGATTCTGCCTAGAAAACATTTAAACCTTTTAGTACGGGCTTTAGGGCTCTAAAACATTCGGTGGTCGCCTCGTGTTTTACTATGATAAAGCCCTCCTCATGAGCAGTTTGTAAAATATAGTTTAAAACACGAGCAGCAGTGTTTTATCGGATTTAAAATACGAGGGCGTAGTCCGAGTGTTTTAGACCTGATAAAACAGCTGCGCGTATCTTAAACAGCTTCAAAAAACGATTGCATCTAAATAAACATGTTTACCAACTATTTCAGTAATTCAAGCTATTTTCGCCCAGAAATTCGAACGAAAGGTTTATGTTAATCAGGATGATTTTTTATCACATTTAAAACCACCGTCACGCCAGGTCGGCACTAGAGGCAATCCACCGAGGGTATTTCACCGAGTGGGGACTAGGACTAGTCACTATATTACCAACTGTTTTTGACTGTTTTTAACTGTTTTTAGGAGTACATGATTAAAGATTAAAGACCAATAATCGGCAATTATCAAATGGTTTTATAGATTCAGTAAATACGTACCTAAAATGAACAGGTTTTGTGATTGGCTATATGGAACAAAGGTGATTATGGTTAGGACAGTTTGGGTTCTAGAATCCTACAATTTACTGTTGTGGAATTACCCATTATTGGTAATCTAAAGGGTCATCACCTACCTTAAAACAATAAAACAATATAATCAACCACAAAAAAACCAATGTCCTAACCATAACCACCTTTGTTTCATATAGGCAATCACAAAACCTGTTCATTTTGGGTACGTATTTACTGAATCTAAAAGCATTTGACAATTGCCGATTATTGGTCTTTAATCTTTAATCATGTACTCCTAAAAACAGTTAAAAACAGTTGGTAATATAGTAACTAGTCCTAGTCCCCACTCGGTGAAAGACCTCTTGTGCCGACCGTCATGCCACTGATTTCCTTTGTCTTTTCTTCATGATTTATTAATGAATTTATATAAGAGATATGAGTTCTTAGAAGAACTGTTTAAAGACTTGAGAAAATAATAGGCTTAAAAGAAAAGAGCTCGATGCATTTCGCCAGACAACTTATCAAGTGCTACGTCTGCTAACTAATCATTGAAATTTGACGGATATTTATAATAACTATAAATATATCCGTCAAATTTCAATGCTTATAGTTAGCAGACGTAGCACTTGATAAGTTGTCTGCCGAAATGCATCGAGCTCTTTTCTTTTAAGCCTATTATTTTCTCAAGTCTTTAAACAGTTCTTCTAAGAACTCGTCTCTTTTTTTCTCGTCCTTTACTCCAACATTACGCCATTCTTAGATTATTGGTTAATGTGTTTATATATATAAGCAGTTTCAGAACGTTCTAAGGTTATTACCAATCACCATTGTATATATATTATGTTATATATGCTATATTTAAGTATATATATATATATATATATATATATATATATATATATATATATATATATATATATATATAGTACAATATCTACAGACACGTGTTTCGCTGTTCCACAGCTCATCAGTGTAGCTTGGTACGATCTAGATATGGGCATGAGAACCAATTATACACAAACGATTGCCGGTGACAACCGCTTCTGGGACAAACAGCAGTCATGCGCACATCTAGAGAGCGTGAAGCGGTGTAGGGCCAGAGTGCTCAAACTACCACAAGGGTAGTGGGCGTTGCATATATATATATATATATATATATATATATATATATATATATATAAACATCAAGTTAAAAACTTATAAACGTTATTTTATCAACGTTTGGGTGCAATTTCCCCTTTGACAAGACTAGACTAAACAAATTGTCAGATATCCCTATAAATACAACGATCTAATTAAAAATTTGCGAACAAACAAACCAAATTTGACTCACAAATGATTGCAAATGAGCTCTTTTCTTTTGTTATGGCCGCAATAATTATGAGTAAATGCGGACAAACACGGGTACTAAAACCTCTTTCTGAATGACGTTATCCTATTTCCCACATAAATCTTTTCGTACAGTAAAAACCCGCGTATAAGAGCCTAGATTTTTCCAAGTTAGCCTAAAAAGGTTCTTATATAAATGGTGTTTACTGCAAAATCAGGCTATTTATTTATATATATATATATATATATATACATATATATATATATATATATATATATATATATATATATATATATATATATATATATATATATATATATATATATATATATATAGGTAATATTTGGCATTTCACTCGATCAAACTACATGTTGAAAGGATCCACGGCGAAGGAAAACCCCGAGTGTTGGAATACATTCATTTTAAGACCAAACCAAGACCAGTTGCGAAAAATGCAACTTCAAGGCCTTCCGGCTGGAATTGAACCTGAGACCCTGCGATGCCAGCGCAGCTGAGAGCGTAGTCACGAGCTCCGTATGGCGGCGGCAATGCCGGGATAAGATTCTGGGTATATATATATATATATATATATAACCATTATATCATTGTAACCATCGCATTTTATAATATGAGCAGCTCGGTATAGCTGAATGGTTAGAGCCTCTCGTCGGCAATAAATATAATCTAGGAAGTTTAATTTTATCGAGTTCGAAAGGAAAGTTGTATTTTAGTTAGTGCGCAATATAAACGGCCATTAGCGCATGTACGCCAAAACGTTATACCCCGGCCATGACATTTTCGCACCTTCACCTCTCAAAACAAATAACGCGCAGTTACCTGTCAACGCCATTCCAAGGTCAATACCCATTTTCTATCGCAACTGACGGACATCCCGCCAAAATATTATCTTTTCGTAACAGAAAGTTCACAAAATTATCAGCATTCCCTTCGTCACGCGGAATCCAGCTTTATCTTGGCAGGAAACACCACAGTGCCGTGTGGAAAGAAGCGCAACCTATACGCAAGTGTGAAGGAGTTGTGACTTTTCCATTGTAGAAGCGGTAACCAAATGAACAGGTTGTTTTTGCGTTTTGAGTAACATGACAAATTGTTATTAAAGACCGTGTTTGATACTACAAGACATCTCTCCTAAAGACCATATTGACATCTGGTTGTAGTTATATATATATAATTGCAATTATCCCAGCCATGACCCATATAGTCTGTGTCTAATGGCCCTGCTCCATTTGAGCAAGCCGGAATTAAGAGATAAGGGTGAAAAAACCCATGACATGCAGCCACGCTCTCTATGTCATATCGCCCACATGAATTTGACGCATACTATGCTGGCAAGGTAAGCGTAAATCATGAGACACTGCGAAATTGTAGCTTTCTTTGGCAGTAATTCTAGCAACTTTAACCTTCTTTCAGTATTCTTGAAGAAGCAGTATTTACAAAATGTCATATGACAGACAGTCTGATATAAGATATTTCTTCGCGCCTAAATTGAAAACGTTTTAAAAATACTTGTATCCCTAACCAATATTAGAACGTTTCTACTGACATCTATGTACTCATTGTTTCGCACTTATTCTTACTTATTCTTGTACAAGAAAGAGGTCCGTCGCAGTAGTGAACTAAACAGAAGCAAGACGAAGAGTCCGGCTAATAAGCCTTATCCTTCTGATCAGAACTGAAGCCTTGAACTTGCTTACACGTGACAGTGATGACCCTACAGGCTCGTTATAAAAATGTAAGTGCACAAATTACTAATATATATATTACAATAACACAATATAAAGTATATATTGGAACTGAAAGTTAAAAGTTCAGTCCATAATTATTACAAAGGATACATTTACAGGTGTCCTCGTTTACCAAGCTTAATAGTAAAATTAGTGAGGGTAGATCGAGCTAGTCTGTCCGATATCATTAGGGAGTTGTTCAGAGCCTATGCAATCCCAAGTAAAAAGGATGTGTGGTTAAATTTGGAATTTGGATCGCTTCATGTTGGTCCAATCTATAATACCACTGCCGCGAAGATTATATCTATTGTTCTTAACATTAAACAGTCACTGGAATACTGAGCTCCGTCTTTATGGTAGGCTGGTCGCCTTTTATCCCTTTCAACTAAAGTTGTACCGGTCGCAGAACTACAATCATTGACAAAATTAGTTGGAACAAATTGAGAAAAGTATGTCATCATAATTGTTTTTGGGAAATTTAATAATTACTTTCATGCGATCCCCCCTCCCCCTATTCAATGTTGGTTTTACAATGATGGAAAGCTATTGGGAAATAACTGAGAGCAAACCGTTAACATTTTGGGGTTTTGCAACATTGTTTAGGGGGAAGGGGGGCCATAAACCTTTCGTCATACGTTTGTTCCAACAATTTTGTCAATGATTGTAGATATTAAGTTCATATAATGGTTCTAGGTTGTACTGTGACAGGGTCTATACTTGTAGGCCAATTGGACTTGGACAAGTTAAAAATAGCTCTAACTATAAGTACATAGTAGTTTGTATGTTCAAACTACCTGTTGGGTAAGGTTTTACTAATTCTCGATAATAAGGGACTATAATACTAGACAACGTTGAATATTGAATTAGCGCTTATATGGCAAAGAAAAATGCCGCCCGCACGGAGCTTTCGCTATATGGAAAACAGCTTTGACATTTTGATTTATACGTGCTTGTAACACGCCTTTGATCACTACGGTAATTGGAGCAATATAAATTTTATTTAATAATAATATTACAAAATGCGGCTGCTAGGCTTATTTGTAAGCTACCTATAGATTTTGTTATTCCTGCCTCTTACAGACATGTTAAACTTCAAAGACACCACGAATGGAAGCTCTCCCTTTCAGACGTTCCTTCCTCTTACAGAGATGCAAAACGTCAACACCACCACCGATGGAGGCTCTCCCTCATTTTCTCCGTCCGTTGCCTCGTCTGGGATAATCTTTGTTCTTCCTCAATATGCCAAAATTATATTCTACGTCCTACAGTGTGTCCTCGTCTTCTTTGGTCTGATAGGCAACGTCTTGGTTATCCTATCGGTAAGATGTAACTCGCGAATGAAAAAATGCGTTGGCAGCCTCTTCATCATGAATCTGGCTATCGCAGACATCTGTGTACTGGTAGTCGGTCACACGTTTATTCTCGGTCTTGAAATTCGAGAGTTCGACTGGCCATTTGGAGCATTTGCTTGCCGTGCATTGTATCCCCTCTCGGACGCATTTTACGGGGTGTCCATATGGTCAATAGTGGCGATCTCCTTCCACAGGTAATAATAATAAATATAGATTATTACTTCATTGGTACATGTTTATTCACGAGTTGTGGATATAATATGAAAAAGAATAATAAAGAGAAATAAGATTCATCGTTTATGAAATACAGTCAACTCTCTCCTTGCCGCACTCCGCTATTACGGATACCCCGCTATTACGGACACCCCGCTATTAAGGACAGTTGGTAAATCCCCACTCTCGCTATTACGGACTCTCGCTATTACGGAATTGCAGACACTTCACGTGGTCCCTAACAAACATTTTTATTGTTCTACTCTCTTTACAACGGACACCTTGGACGTATTTTTCTCTCGACACATGAAAGCGAATGACTTTTTATTTTATCGAGTGACATATTTACATCTTGCTATTTTTCAGCGGAAGTACTTTGACGATTCCGTTCGTCATCATTTCTGTCGACAAAATGACAAACAGAATAATAAAAAGTAAGCGAGAATGCCGTGAGCGAAAGATCACATCAAAGCACGCTAGAGAGGTACTTCATCACAGAATAAAACTTCGTGTAGGTTTACTGAGTTTTGTTACTGTACCTTTACAGTGAAGGAAAGAAAAGACATTTGACACTGATTCATGTCACCGTTTATTTTTAGTTTTGGAATAAGAAAATATTTGAATACAAATTTTTTACTTGTATTTTGACTTGTATTGTGTACTTATGTATCACAGTAAACGTCACCTAAAAATTGAAATAAACTGGACATTTTAAAACAAAAAAGCAGTAATAAATTGCAGTGACATTTTACCACCTGAAATCGGGATATTTTCATCGCATCTCGCTATTGCGGACTCTCGCTATAACGGACAACAAATGACGGTCCCAGGGTGTCCGCTATAACGAGAGTTGACTGTACGTTAAAACTTAAGTATACTCTTTCTTAATTAGTATTTTTCGACATATTGAAATTATCTTACATCTCTTTATTCTTTTTTTTATATTATATCCAGTTCTTTTGAGAACTTTTAATTAAGGTAATTCCTCAGTAATTATTTCCGAAATGAAAATTTGTTGAAACTTCCCAGTCTTAAAGTTATTGACATACTTATATTAAAACCAAAAAAAAAAGTTGGGGTCACCGACCTTGTTTAGAAGATATGGCATATCGCAGATCACCTCTTACTCACTATGATGACCTCATTGTGACCAATTTACGAGTTGAGTAGAAACCGCATTGCACAACTTTTTCTTGAACCTTTTGACAAAGATAATTTTTTATTAACAAAGATTATTTTTACAAGAAAACATGGTATTTTAGTGAAAAAGAAACAGCTAACAGGGTTTATTATGATAAAGATTCGTTGACATGTTATTTGAAGAAACATTCATCAAAAATGTAAAATATTGTAAGTTGTAGAAATGATTTTTCTCTAAGTTTCTGTTATAACACGTAAAACTGGTAGAAGAAAATAATTATTAACGAAAAAATTATGGTCACCGACCTTCTTTAAGAACTATAGCCTTAAACCGGCATTATCAAGTAGTTTACAAACCTACTTGCACAGGGAGCCCTAGCTAGACTTGTGAAACCGTTCTCGTTAAAAATTGATTTAGTCCCTTAATAACTCTTCCCTACCAGTACATAAGCGGCCATTGTTAGATCTGGCACTAAATTGTCCTAAAAGGGTCGGAATTTTTTGAAACTGTTGCACAATGGCCATAAAAACACTGATTATCGGATGTGCGCAGTAAATGTGCGCAATGCAAAACTGAGGAATCACCTTAACAGATTTCATATTTATTCTGATATTCACGAGTGGTGATGTATTATAACAAGAACGAGCGAGGTAGGAGCGAGTGAGTGTTATATTAAATCACAACGAGCGATTTAACAATAGCACGTTTTTATACCATGGTGTCATTTGTTTATTATTGAACTACTGCGACTTAAAACTAACTTTCTCGAGAAATACCTTAAGGAAACCATTTTTGCGGAAAAACTGCCCGCCATGGAAATTTATTTTTGTACTTCCCTTTGTCAGTATGAATTTTTCCAATTTTCTCCGACACTTCTTTATCAATTGTCGCTTGAAGCTATACCTTACCGAGCTCTTGTCTGACAATCGTAAACAGTTCTCCTCGGCTTCGCTACTTACAATAAAATTTCCATATTTTCTTGATAATTCTTCATGATATTTTCGCCTGAAACTTTGCCTATTACTACGTCCGATCAATGCTATTTTAATGCATTATTTTTATATACTCGTACGATGTTTGGTTTTAAACCTATTAATACGTAGGCTGATACAAATTTCCAGTTACGCATACCCAACATCAAAATTTAATTTGATAAAGAAATGTTTAGGTTTCCTTTTAAAGTGCCCATGCAATGAAAATTTACCCCAGTTTTTTCTGATTGTATTTGCAAGAACAGTTAAAATAATGAAGAATGGCTTTTACAGTTCTTTCATTTGTCGTCCCGTTCTTGAGTTATTACGTTTTATGTAATTAGAACTATGACGTCACAAGTATGACACCAAATATTGTAGCAAAACTGAAAATCATCGACATCTTTGGATCGATTAGTTTAGTTTATTAGATTTCTCACTCTTTGGTGAACGGAATACCCCAACAGGCTGGAAGCCCAATTGATAGGGGTTCCGAGGGCCTACGATTTAAGGTCGTTATCCGAGAAGACCCGAAAGTAATACCATTTGCTGATATTATTGCAAAGGCAGCACTTTCTCCTCGATTATTTTTAAGACCCTGAGTGGAGGTCCGACCCAGGATATTAACCTGTGTCTCCCAGCTTATAGAATGCATGTGTGGTAACCACTAGACCACAACTAAATTGACTCGAACTTTGTAAACTCACTCAGTCAACAAAACTAAACATTATGGTTTGGATATGGTTGCCATGGAAACAGATTAGCAGTTACAGGTCTTCCTCTTCCTTCAAAATTGTTCTTTGTTTTCAACAATATGTAAAGCAAATTTGGGCTTTTAACAAGTCGACATCGTTTCTGTGCAATTTTTAATACAACAGGAAAGTTTAAAACAAAAATCATTTCACTGCAATGAACGAAAACGGAAAAATCCTTGTTTAAATAAAATAATTAGCCTGTAAACTAATCTGTTGCCATGGAAACCATATATAAACTATTCTAATTGACTGAGTAAGTCTACAAAGTTTGAGTCGATTTTTTCAGTTTTGTTTGGCAATACCATGTCATACTTGTGACGTCATAATTCAAATTACATAAAACGTAATAACTCAAGAACGGGATGACAAATGAAAGAACTGTAAAAGCCATTCTTCATTATTTTAACTGTTCTTGCAAATGCAATCATAATTAAAAACTGGGGTAAATTTTCTTTGCATATAGGCACTTTAAAGGAGTTGATCACAGAGCTATGACTTTCAATGATTTTTAGGTTCCGAGGTATCGTGCATCCAATGGGCACACAACTTTCCATGAAGCGAGCTCTAGTTATGCTCTTAATAACTTGGCTAACCTCCATTCTCCTGATAACGTTACCGCTGTGGAGGTACATGGAACTTCACCCGGTCGACGAAAAGGAAACCTGCCAAGCGAAATGGCCGAACCCAGCGAGCTTTGTCTTCTACAATGTCTCCCTGAACACCTTCTTTTTTGTCCTGCCGTTGGCTCTCATACTCTATTTCTACTATAATATCCGTGTATCTCTGAAACAGAGTTCCGGTTTCCATCTACGTATGACGAAATCGATTTCCCAGAGCGCACTTCGAGATAACATCGCGAAACGTATTCGAGAAAACGCGAAAGCACTCCGCATCCTCACGCCAGTGGTTATCGTGTTCTTCATTACCATACTGCCGTTCACCATATTCCGACTGTTGCTCGCGTCCGCCTACGCTGAAATGTCTCGCTTCCCTTATACTCGGATCGTGTTCATCAGCTGTCTCATCATACTCCTCGCGAATAGCTCGGCCAATCCCGTCATCTATACGATCGTGTCGCCCGAGTTTCGTCGCTCCTTTATGCGTTTTCTGGGAATGAAACGGCTCGGGTACGAAGGGAGGTTTTTGAAGCAGTGGCGTAGAAAGTCGTCGCCGAACGTCAGCGAGTGTCTCTCCACTCAATTGACTCAAATTAACAGCCTGAAGTCAACGAACGTGTAAGATTCTTTATAGAGAAGAGCTATACACTATATATATATATATATATATATATATATATATATATATATATATATATATATATATATATATATATATATATATATATATATATATATATATATATATATATATATATATATATATATATATATATATATATATATATATATATATATATATATATATATATGGAATATTTGCAAGCAAATAGGATTTTTATATCTGCCATCTGTCGAATTTATATTTTATTAAAGTGTCAATGTGAATGGTGTAATAGCTAATATAGAGACTCTGATGACCCTCGATGTCATATTACCTTAACCGGAAGGGCTCTGTCGTGGCGTGCGATTTCAGGTGTCATGTGATATTCAGTCACATGCCCAGTCGACTCAGGCCACCTTTTTGGCTATATTGTATATTACTGTAGATTGTTATTCTCCTATCTGGCGTTTTATGGCCCTCACCTTTACTGGGCTCAATCATTTAGTAAATTATAAAAAATTATTAAATTATTAAATTATTAATTTTGAATAAAATCGGCTTTGGTCCAACAGGACCATAGCCAATTTATCCCATCTGGAGTGTGCTAATTTCCTTCATTGATTGGCCAGTAAACAGAGCTCAGTTAATGCAGTGCGCATAATTCATCTGAGACATGGTGGAAGACATATATATATATATATATATATATATATATATATATATATATATATATATATATATATATATATATATACAAACATCGAGATAAAAACTTATAAACTTTATTTTATCAACGTTTTGGTGCAATTGCCCCTTTTACAAGACTCGACTAAACAAATTGTCAGAGATCCCTATATATACAACGATCTAATTAAAAATTAAAAATTATTACAAAAAGTCTTTTACATTAAGTCCCCGAGGGACAAACGAATCTAATAGAACTTTAAGCGGTTGCTATTAATAGCTCAAAATGCGGACAAACAAACCAAATTTGACTCACAAATTATTGCAAATGAGCTCTTTTCTTTTGTTATGGCCGCAATAATTATGGGTAAATGCGGACAAACACGGGTACTGACGTCATCTCGACAAAGTGCTAAATTGATACGCCCAAAAGCCTTCTCTTCTAAAAAGTAGGATCATTTACATCCGTTTAACCATTATTTTCACTTGAAGTTGTTCCAATTCCTTTGCATCATGCATATGTCCCGATTAAAATGCAGTTATATTACCGTATATGTACAGGTGTATTTACCAAACCTATATTCAAACTGCTTTTATGTTTATTAAACCTCTTTCTGAATGACGTTACCGTGTTAATTTCCCACATAAATCTTTTCGTACAGTAAAAACCCGCGTATAAGAACCTAGATTTTTCCATTTTCATTACTTTGTAGAGTTTATTTTCTTTGATTTATAAATTTTTAGTTTTGACTCTAATTGATAAAATAAGAACCTGCTTTCAACAGGTTCCTATATAAAGGGGGTCTAAATGGAAAATCTTAGCCTAACAGGTTCTTAAAATCTAGGTTCTTATACGCGGGTTTTTACTGTATTTCCTATATTTTATAACGTTAACCACACAAGCCGATCACAGTCAAATTAAAAGTTTATGCCTATGGAATACGTAACATCTCTCACCACAAATTGACAGCGCGAATTTTCGCATCTTCGCACCCTTATCCAAACAACTTTCACCCTTAAGGCAATTAGCTTCGCTCTCACTAAAACATCCTTAAGGTTTCTTGGCCTTCTATATATACTACCATTGGTTCCTCCCCAAATATCTGTATCATGTCATCCGATGCATGTAAAATTGGCCAAACCGAATCAATATTTCTAACCCTGATATACGCCGGGGATGAAAATTCAATACCAAAGGCGTCCAGCTATTACCTTCTCTTCTATCACTTTGTCTATAATATCTTGACAAAGGAGACCATCTCTCGTTTTTCTTTGGCTTTGGCAAACTGAGAATCAACCAATATACTTTCCAAAACCCTTTTAATAAAATGACTTTTCATCTATCTTCAAATACTTCATTCCAATCACAAATTCAAGTGCTTGCATGACCAGGGGCGGATCAACCTATGGGCAACTGGGGCCCCGAGCTTCTGAGGGCCCAGCTCAAAGTTGAAACGCAGGAAAAAACAGACAACAAAAGCAAAATATCATTTAAAAAATTAAAAATATTTTACAGAATCATTATATAGATCAGTAACTGTAACACATGCCTATTGTCTAATGCATGAAGTGTACCTAAATTAACTTAAATTATTTTGTCAAAATAAACCCCAGACTCAGCAGTCAATATTTATATTAGTAACTGTTAAGCGAACTGTTCCCATGCACCGCAGCCCCAGAGACCGGGGTGCAACCTGCTAACTTTCAGATATTTGGGGCCCCACAATCTAAATTTGCCCCCTGTGCATGACCATAGGGAATTCCTTTCTTTAAATACTCAGATGACACTATAACTTATAGTCTAAATACTGATACTGAGTCTATTTCCCCACAGCTTTTATCCAAAAATTCCAGGGTCTCCTGTCCATGTAGCCAAAAAAATACCATACAAGGACTACACCATATCCAATGACTCAGGCGATATTCCTTCAACATTTTACTCTCCAATTTATCCATAAACATGTTACCAAATGATGGTCCAACCTTTGTAGCTATATATAGCCGTACCACGTTTCTGTCTATGGATGTTGTTCTAAAACAAATTTAGCTAAATCCGCTAAATCTTCCGCTCTAATATTCCTACTATCCAACTTCGAATTAACAACAATACTATTTTGAGGAATATGAGGATACAAACTAATAACATCCATAGAGTAAATAATGGCATTATCAGGAATATCACCCAGTTCCTTAAACCTACGAAAAAAAATGCGTAATATCCTTATTAATACAACTAACTGATTTCTGGCGTTACTCTTATACCGGACAGACAAGTATATGTACACAGATTACGTCATATAGTCGCATCAAGGATATTTTCTAATTAGGATTCAGAAGTTTACAAGAACAAAATCTCTAACCATAACCCACATAAAAACACTAGTTCTAGCCCTGAAATAAAGAAAAACTAACCCTACCTCTGAACCCAACTTTTCAATAATGCGAATCTCTGTGTTGCGGTACACGAAGTAGAAGTTGATAATTTTTCCAATGTGCTGTGCACGTTGTTCAGGCATATATACAGTATATATATATATATATATATATATCACTTGATAGTCTTCATTCAAAACAGTAACTTTTCGTTACAATTAGAGAAGAGTCGCGGCATAGTGAATCACTTCTGGTGAATTTAGTGCTTAAAACTTAAAAAAGTCATTTTTAGGGATTTGCATTAATAATAATAATAATAATACTTTATTTGACCTAGAATCCAAGCAAAACTATAAACTTGCTTAGTTTACAAATACTAGGTATATGGACAAACAACTATAGGATCTACTATTTACAAGATATACTCTATGTTCTATTAGAGTTTAGTCCATCCTCCAACAACTTAATGAACGACCTAATTTAATCTAATCTACAGTTTACAAGTTCATCACTCTTTTCACTGTATGACGCCATATATAGTTTGCTCCAATTATATTAGAAATCGAGCACCATTTCATAACTGATTTAATTTCGCATTTATCGTCAGTGAATTTTCGCAGACTTCCAAACACGTCCTGCTTTACGCATCCAAGAGAACCAAAACACATTACCACCAGCTTCACATCGTAATGATGTGATCTTAGCGCAACAACTAAGTCCTGGTAGCGACTGATTTTTTCGTCATAAGATTGTTGTAAATACAAATCAAAACACACTTTAACTTCCACCAAATAACAGCTTTTTTCCGACTTATCCACCAGGACAAGATCAACTTTACGATGTTGTAATTCAGAAAGCTCAGTCTTAAACTCAGGAAATATTGTTTCGGCCATCCTATCAACGTACACAGGAACTCGTGGCTTGACCATCTTGATAAATGCAGCTAACTTTTCAACAATTCGATTATGTCGACGACTATAAAAGTTTCCAAACTGTGTGTAACATCCATTCAGAAGATGGGCAATAGATTCTGTATGCGATTTACAAAACGGACATCTCGGGTCATTTTCTCGGTTCCACAGGTACACGGTGAAGTTCGTAGGAAGAATACTCAATCTCGCTTTGATCGCAAATGTAACGAGATTATCATCTAGACTCCAGTTGTATAAAAAAGAGTGCGATGACTTTAACTGAATGTCTTCCATTCCGAGAAACGAACCTTGAATTGATAACGACTTTGCCTTTTCAAGTTCACGTTCAACAGTAATATTAAACAGAGCTTTTTGTAAATCGCACTTGTCATCCAACCATTTATCATTAACTAGAATCATCGCTTTGTCATCACGAAAGCAAACTCGAACACCGATCTTTCTCGCATACCTTAACATTTCCGGCCAGTCTGAATACGATCCGAAAGAGGTTTTCAAATTTAGAAAATTTCCATCTCGTTTCAGTTCATAGCCGAGAAAGTTGTTATCCTCGTCGGTTGATATGTCTACATTTCTCTTCCTCATACCCAGCTTAAGTGATTCTCGAGCAACATACGAAAAACTTTCCACAGGATGATTCAGCATTTTGATTAGAAAAGCCAGTCGTGTGGTTCGGTAAACATCAGATATTCTCTTAATACCGATTCCTCCAAGCTCTCGTGGCAGGTAGATAACAGCTTGTGTTGTTGTAGAGTACAGACCATACATTTCGCGAACGGTACTCGTCACGATCTCATCAAATTTTTGCAATGACACTTCATCGATAGTGGTGTAGAATTTTGGCTAAAGCCAGGTTATTTAAAGCACTTGACTTTAAAGCCAAAGGTAACGAACTGACTTTGATTTTTAACACTATACAATGTAATCGTATCCGTTAACTGAGTTTTACATTCTCCGGATAACGATAACTCTTTTCCCAGGTATTTATACGACTCATTTCGACCATATACAGATATTGATTGCGACTGAATAGTAATTTCTGGCTTCGTGTCACGTTTCCCGGTATACCAATTATTTCCAGATCTTCTTCCATAGAACACACCACACTTTGTTGGTTTGACCTCCAGACCGGCTTGTCGCATTTCACCTTCCCCTTGGGCAATCATATCTAAAATTACATTGATATTGTGTGAAACAAGCACAATGTCATCAGCGAAAGCTTGGATGGGGATTGGGTTAAGATTCGCTTCATTGTGCAAGTTTAAACTTATCATGGCACTGGAAAGCATCGGTTTACAGACGACATCAATTACCATGATAAATAAGATAGCGCTCAAAGGGTCTCCAGTTTTAGTACCACGAGTGATATAGAACTTCTTTGACAGTAAATAACCAGATATAACTTCAAAACATGAATCACGATACAAATCTTCGATAATACGACATATATAGGTCGGTATGGAAAACTTCCCCAAAGTTCGAAAAATGAAGTCGTGTTTAACACTACCAAAAGCGTCAGCAAAATCTATAAACACTGCGTAGAATTTGGTGCTAAGATGTTTGAAGTCGTCGATTTCGGTCTTTAACGTGTAGATAAGATCTTGTCTGTCTCTCTTACTTAGAAAGGCTCGTTGCCAAAAGGAGATAACGTCGCTTATGTACGGCAGCATACGATTACAGATAACTTTTGAAAACACTTTATAGCATACCGGTAGTAATGAGATGTCCCTTAGTGTTGTTAAATCATTTACGTCGAAGTTCTTCTTGGGTATTCGTTGAATAAGTGAGTGTTTCCACCCCGTTGGTAATTTCTGATTAGTAAGGATGATGTTAAATATCTTCATTATATTATGCCCTTCACGAAGCCAAATGTCTTTAAGGTCTTCATAAGATACCCCGTCGATTCCACAGGTCTTTCCATTCGGACACTTTTTAACAATCGTCTCAATTTCCTCAGATGTCAATACTTCCTCAATTTCCTCAGATGCAGATTCACCGTTTAAACGCTCAAAATACCAGTCATTGTTATTTTGAAACTGATCAGCAATGACGTATTTGTCCATTGAATTGTAATACGCTTCAGTTCTCTCTAGGGGAATTTTTATATCAATGGTTGATGGCCATCGCCCATTGTTTTTGACAATTTCAATCGCTTTTTTACGTTTCGTTAACCATAATTGAACAAGCTTCTCCCTCGACACAACATTTTCATTTCGTTCACTAGGTACTTTAAGTGAAAAGTACGGTCTGATAGTCTTTTTTATAAAGTTCAGTTGACTCTCTAAATATTCTATTGATCGAACACCTTGGGGAAAAGACTTGACGATTCTAACACAATACTTTATAAACGGTATACTCCATGCTTGTTGTTGCCTGTTTTTACGAAGAAAATTACCGCCCTTGTAAAAAACGCCGCAGAGAATCTTTACCACTTTAAACCAGAGTCTTATGTTCCCATTACAACGAAAATCACCATGATTAATCCTTTTCGATGCAATACCCCTGCGGAATAATATTTCCTTGTATTCAAAATCTTTCCATTCAATCACGTTAAGCCGTTTGACGACAAAGATGGACGGCGATTGTCTTTCCTTCACACCGACATAGATAATTTTACCACTATGGGATCTCTCAAAAGTCTCATAAGCAGAAATCATTCATTTAAGATTGAACGTTATTTGTCTTTCATTCACACCGATGATTTTCCCTTCGTAGATGATTTTCCCTTCGTAGATATGTTCTAAAGTCTTATATCAATTTAGTAGATCACTAGCAGATCACCAGTTAGAGTCCAGCATTGACGACGGCAGTTACGACGGATTATCACGAAAAGAACCTAACTTTCAGACGGAGCTCCGAAGAGCACGTCCGCAGGCAGTCATGACTTAAAAAAGTCATTTTTAGGGAGTTTGCATTAATAATGTAAACTTTATTTATTCATAATTGATATATACTACAATGATAAACCTCTCTTTTACAGGTATAGTTCACCAATGTCTACTTGAATTAACGATATATATGATATATAATATTAGTTTTGCATTAGTGTTGGGTTGTCCCAGGTTTTGTTACGTTTACAGAAAATATAGTATGAGGTTCTTATACAAATGTTAATTATTCTTTTCATGAAGTACTTTCGGCAACGTTCGTCAAATTTGAGATCTTTCAGCATTTCAATAAATTCTAATGATGGTTGACTGAAGACTCCGAGTGAGCTGATGGACAGATTCACAAATTTAACTTGTTCATAATTGTTGTTCTGTTCCGTAATTAGTTCCTGATACTTCTGTCTCTTACGGGTGGCATTATTGAGTAGATTGGATTCAAATCCGACTGTGAGTTCGAGAATATATATACATTTGTTTTCGATTGTTACCAAAAGATCGGGGCGTAATCTATCTCCGGTGAGAACAGATGGGCTGATGTAGCCAGGTATGTCAGCGTAGAGGCTATAATTTTGTACGGAGTTGAGTGAGGAGGCAATAAAATTTAAAACAGAGTCATGTCGCCAAGTAAACCGCCCTTCGTTTAGGTATGTTTGGCAACCAGCAATGACGTGAAGTAGGATCTCAGGTTGCAAGCAGAATGAACAGTCAGATGTAGGTGATATTCCCCATTTCACAAGGTTTTTGCGAGTCGGAAGCGTGTTGTTGATGTATCGGATGGTGAAGTTAAATATGTTCTTAGGGAGTTTGCTTTGGACTGAGGACCATGTGGAGTTGAACGAGAGAGTCGAATATTTAATGATGTTGGAAAAGAATGAACCTTGTGAAATAAGGTGATGTTGAAGCCTTTCTTCGTGTTCTTTTCTGAAAGTGTTTAGTACGTCCTTTGTGTTTTTGTACTTGTCGTATTGCACATTCTTGTGATTACTTGTGACAGTCCATAGGTTTCTAATTTCTTCATTTGGTGATAATTTTAAAGCTTTTCGCGAAACAGTTTGGCATTGAAGAAATTTCGTTGAAGGGAGAATGATATTTAGACCGTACTTACTGCGAGGAAGTAGGACGTTGCTAAGTGTTGCTGAGATGGGAGGTTCAAGCCATTTCCGTATATATTTCGACGCAATACCATCTAGTTTTTCATTCACCCAGGTTTTACCTATGTCAGAAACAGTGAAGTGCCAAGAGATTTTTGCAAGTGCGTAGCGGCTGTACAACATAATTTTATTTTTTGGATGTAATGGCAGTTCGTCAATTTCATTCATGATGTCGGTTAGTGTGTCGTGTAGCTCAGATTTGTGATTTTCTTCGGACATATTAAAGTCAAAGTAGCGCGGCCTAGGTAACGAAACGATTTCCCATTTTCAACACGTGGTACGAGATGGTTATTTACAAACAGTTTGGGGAGATATTGGACCGATTTTGTTGAATCCTTTTTAATGCCAAATGTTGAACATTTATCCACACGTATAATCATGTTGGCCCACTGACACCAGATCGTAAAGCGATTGAGAAGCATTTGATTTTCTTTTTCTTGACCACTGATAACGGCAGCGTCGTCTGCAAATTGTAACCAGTGGATTGGGTTGAATAAGGTAGTACTATCGTTTGGTTTCCGGAAGCCAAGTTGACCGTATTTTTCAGACTTGATGTGTTGAATAAAAGTATTGAACGACATCATTGAACAAGAGAGGACTGAGAGAATCGCCTTGGAGCACACCTCGGTCAACAGTGATGAATGGGGTGTTGAATTCATCTGTGATGATGGAAGTTTTGAAATCGGTATAGAGGCTACTAATGAGATTCTTTATGTGATCAGGGATATGGTGAAAATCAAGGACTTCGTGAATAGGTTATGATGGACTTCACCAAATGCGTTTTTTAGGTCTAGTAATGTTATGACGAGAGATCGTTGTTTTGTGCGCGCTTTGTTGATTATATGCGCCATCTGAGCTGTATGTTCTAGTGTTCCGGAAAGTTTTGGGGTGAAGCCTTTTTGGATATTCTGTTCTATATACTTGTTTTCCGCAAGAAATTGAAATGTTTTATTGCGAATGCACGATGTTAAAACTTTAAGTGGAATGGATTCAAGTGTTATTGGTCTAAAGTTTGCTGGTTCGTCTGTCTCTCCTTTCTTGTGTATAAGTATTGTACATGCTTTTTTCCAATCAGAAGGGACAGCCTGAGTGGATTATGTCGGATAGATAGGAACGTAAGTAGGGACAGCGTTTAAAACAGATTATAGATATTTGGTCAAGTGGACATGGTGAGCCAGACGGTTTCATTTTACGGATGACATTGGTAATCTCTTGATAGGTCGGGGGGTCGAGATTAAATGGCTTTTGAGGTGAAGCAAATTTTGGAATCCAGCTTGGGATGCTGAACGCTTTTTTGGGTTGATGGCAGAGAATGTCTTAGTGAAGTATGATGTGCATTGAGCCATATTAAATGATGGAAGTGAGCAAATTTTCTTTTTAAAAACTCTTTTAACGTAACCCCAGAAGTTTTTAGTAATTACACTGTCATGATCAATTTCCGCTGATTTTTGACTGTTGATGTTATCTTGATCGGCATTATTAGGTTTAAGAAGGTTGCGCAGTTTCTTGGCTACGAATTTGATTTCTAGCACTTCTCCGTTTTCTGATTTTAATTTCTTTAAGGCGATTTTCAGGTCCTTGACCGAGGATTTCGCATACTTTTTTCTCAAATTTACATCGTTGTGGTTATCAACGTGTCCAAAATTTTCGCTAAAGTAGTTGTATATAACTGTTGCCATGGTGTTGATGTTGTTATTCAAATCGTGCGGTGTGATTGGGTGGTTTAAAAAGGTCAGTTTGAAAAAGTCGTTAGCGGTTGACCATTGTAATGGCGATTTCGGTAGTTTAATTCCCTTTTTTAGGATAGGGAAGTTTTCTTTGCAATACGAAGTTGGAATTTCAGCATCGTCTTGTTCTACGTTGTCCTCATTTTGTTGATCATTTAACGCTTCTGTCATTTGCTGTTGTAGTTCGTCTTGAAGGTCATCAATAACTCGGCAGCTTCGTTGATGCATTTTGAGGCCGCGAGGTCCTTTACAGACTTTACCACAGCAACATTTAACAGCTGTGTACGATATGACTGGCAGACATTCTTGTGCTGGCATTTCCATTGTTGGAGTATCATCCGTGGTGGTTTCTTGCTCATAGTTCACTTTGCTTTTACAGCGCCATGAGTGTCTGCCCAGCGATACGAAATCTTTACCACAAAATCCATATATTATTAGGGTTGCGAACAGTGCAAGTAGGCTTGCACGAATCATTTTAGATTCAATATTAATAAAATTATCAATATACGACGTTAGTGTGTCAATTCAAGTAAAATTTTTCGTTGAAACTGAGGACATGTACAGAGCGCGTTAACACACGTCTGCTCTATGTCTAAATAATAATAATAATAATAATAATAATAATAATAATAATAATAATAATAATAATAATAAAGACGTATTAGGAGCATTATACAACAGTCTCAATGCTCTCACAACAATATATTGTTAATTTTACTTATAAAAACTAATTACAGTTTCATAAGATAAAGCCTACTACATATTATATTACCACTATGAACAAAAAAAACTATTAATTTAAAAAAAGAAAAGTCTTAAGTGCTGACTTAAATCTACTTAACATATCAATGCTTCTAATTTCCTGTCGTAATGAATTCCACAGTTTTGGTGCTGCAACCAAGAATGTTCTGTCTCCATGAGTCACCGTTTTGGATTTTGGCTCACGTAGCAGATTTCGGTCAGATTATCCTAAAGCACACGATTTATATATAGGTTTTTATTTAGTTAGTAAATCAGTAATATATATATATATATATTATTAGTATCTTAAAGACAATCCTTGATCTCACTGCATGCAACCAGTGAAGATTACGAAGCATGAGATATGTTCTTATTTTAAAACCCTTGCAACAAATCTAGCAGCTGTATTTTGAATTCAATAGACGACTTTCACGATCATGCGCAGTAGCAACAAATATTCAAATTTTCATCGTAGGTAAAAACAACTGTTTCAGCTGGAAAGAACATATTGAAAATAGTAGAAGTGCAAAGTTTGAAAGGAATTGTGTAAAAAAGGAAGAAGTTACACAAGCAGAAAGTTGGCCATTTCAAAAGGGATTTATTAGTGATTTAATAAGGATTTTGGCTTGGCGGGCGGGCGTTGCACGCCAAGCCAAAATCCCTATTAAATCCATAGTGAAGAGCAAAACTTCCAAAGTGTGTAGCTTTCGTGGCACTATTTGCCCGATTAGTTTCAAACTTTGCACTTTTACTATTTTTAATATGATCTTTCTAGCTAAAACAGTTGTTTTTACCTCATATGAAAATTTGAAATAAAAATGCTACTGCGCCTGACCCTGAAACTCGTCTGTTTGTATTAAGCGGTACAGTTAACTTAATTTGCATTAAGCGGTACAGTTCCCGTAAGCAGTGTTCAGCTTTGCTTGTGTTAAGTTGTATAGCTTTGGTTGTGTATACTGTAAAACATTTTCGATTTTGTGAATGAAAAACACGATGATTTCGTGAAGAAAACTAACATGCAGTGAGTCTTATCAGTTCATGTCGAAATAGCACATAGAATAACAAAAATAAAAATATATACTCAGTAGACCTACTTGTATAGTATGACGCAAATGTTCCAATCTTCCAGGTCAAACTATTGGATCAATAGGCGTTCCGCGTTTTCCACATTTGAATCTTAATTATCCAATTTATGGCGCCTATAAACGTCTATTTAACACTCCAATTAAGTGACCCGCGACTAATTTGTCTGACTTCCTTTGATCCGCCCACCAAGCGCTTGGAAGCCAGCATTAAAACAAGATATTTTAATTAAAGAAATAATGGCTTTTGATATTTAACAAGGAATTTAACAACGTTATTCAACTGTGGTTTATCTTAAGATTTAAAAAAGCGCGCAAGGCTATGAACAGGTTTTGGGCATGTCATGCAGATCACAATGACACGATCATTATTGGATGTTTTCCTAAACTAAATTGAAAGGTGTTAATTGCGCCAAATTGGACCATAAAGAATGCGGTGTTTGCCAATGGTTGTTTGTTCAATGTCGGTCTTTCACGCGAAATGTGTTTCCAAATTAATAAATAGACTTCGAGTGAAAACACAATATCCATATCGCTCGTTTTGTATACATGAAGTGATTTCTTGCCTATTAAGGTTGTGTCGGGACATCTGCAGACAGTTATCAAACGGTATCAATTACGTTATTAGTGAATACAGTAAAAACCCGCGTATAACATCCTAGATTTTTCCAAGTTAGCCTAAAACGGTTCTTATATAAATGGTGTTTACTGCAAAATTAGTCATAGAAAACTTGGCATAAAAAAACTTGCTCGTCTGTAAGGGGCTTTGATAAACCTAAAACTCAAAGGGTTTGTGCACCATCCAACATAAATAGCAGCTCATTTGTTTAACAATCTTAACCGCTTTGAAGTTTACCGAGTTTCCAGACCATATTTTGATTGATCATAGTCTGGTCTATACCGTGTTGTTCATATTTCACACATCATTAGACGACAATTTCATGAGACGCCTCACTTAATTATTATCGCCCCATTAAATTGGAGAATGCGCGCGCTGAGTAATGATTACAATGCGTTTAGATAGGGGTGATCCGGTTAAAAATGAAACCACAGATTGTGATCGCGGACATACTAAGTCTTGCTGATGCTGTCTCATATAACAGTTCTTTGAGCTAACGATATTGAACTTTCTGAGTCACTGATTGGGATTTAAACATTCTAATCATTGACCTACATGGATTGAAATAATGCATAAAGGTTACGCCATATGTGTACGACCATATGTGTACAACCTGTAACCTTATCATATGTATACGCATCCTGTAATTACCTTCTCATGAACAGTGGGATGTTCTAACCATTAATGAGCTACATGGACTCAGATGATAAGCGAAGCTACATATGTGGACAAGCTGTTGCATTTGAACCCTGTGTTTAAACTCAATTAATTTTCAAGATACTATTTACATATATGGTGGTCTGTTTGGACATTGCAGCTGCAAATTAAAGAAAGACGATCTGCAACTTCACTCTTCGCGATAATTAAAGTAATAGTTGTAGGTTATACAGCATGTTTCTAGCAATATATATACCTATCATTTGAACGGGCTGTATAGTCAGATAAGGTGATAACTATTGCCAATCGATTTTGTATTTTTTTGGGTGATAAAAAAGTTGTGGGATGGTGTCAGAGGTTTTAGGACATTACACGGCTGCCATGATAACCAATATTACTGATTTACTAACTATAAATATCAACCTACTCGTGCTTTAAGATCATCTAACCGAAATCTGCTACTTGAGCTAAAATCCAAAACGGTGACTCATGGAGACAGAACATTCTCGGTTGCCGCACCAAAACTGTGGAATTCATTACCACAGGAAATTAGAAGCATTAATTGATATGTTAACTGCATGTAATTAGTTTTTATAAGTAACATTAAGAACATATTGTTGTAAGAGCATTGAGACTAATTGTATAATGCTCCTAATACGTCTTTATTATTATTATTATTATTTATAATGAAATTACGTCTGAAATTATATGTCCATATATAATGAATTATAATATCCAACAATTTCTCTTAATAAGTGTAATCATGCTACCACAGACCATTTGTTCAAACTAAAAGCAAAATAATGATCTCCCCGTTCTTTGTACTACAGTAAAAACTCGCGTATAAGAACCTAGATCGATTTTAGGAACCTGTTAGGCTAAGATTTTCCATTTAGACCCCTTTACTTAAGAACCTGTTTGAAAGCAGGTTCTTATTTTATCAAGAGTCAAAACTAAAAATTTATAAATCAAAGAAAATAAACTCTACAAAGTAATGAAAATGAGCCAAAACCAGACAAATAGTGTACAGGTATGTATGTCTACAGTTGTATACGTTATTTTGTTCCATTGAATTTACACACAGTAAGCTGTAAATTACATACAGTGAGTGTAGCTTTAAAGTGCATATAGGGTTTGTATTTGCTTAGATTGCAGTCATTTGGAGAAAATTTATGCATAATTTATATAAATAATAGACCACACTTACCAAAACCAAGTAGCTTTTTTCTAAAGAAAATAAGAACCTGTTTAAGAACCTAAATAGCCTAGTTTTATTTGCTAATTGCTCGTGTGTACGTACAGCAAGTTTTCTTTGACATGTTTTTCTTTGACAAGTGTTATTTGCCCGTGTGTACGGTCAACAAGTTTTCTTTGACAATTGTGGCATAGACAAAAAAGCGTCTACAAGCATGCGCAACAACAACAGACCGCTGACCACAGGCATGCAGTTTCTCAAAAACTTGTCAAGTTTTCTTTGTTGACAGACGAACAAGTTTTGTACTTTGTCAAGTTTTTCTATGACACGGGCACTAGTCGAAAAGCTAGGCTGATAGCTTTTCAACAAGTGCACTTGCCATAGAAAAACTTGACAAGTTTTCGTATACACACGAGCAAATAAAACTTGTCATAGAAAAACTTGTAGTAAAGTGGTAGAGTGCTGCGTAGACAGTGTTTTGAATATATACTAAAGGTGGTAAACTGCCAATAATTTAGTGACGAAATACTGACGTTTCGAATCCAAACGTTGCTATTGGATGATTACTTCATACCAAAAATACGATGTGTTCAGTAACCGTCACCGTGCATAAATTTGCAAGATAGAACAAATTAAAGACTTTCGTTGAGTTTCCAGACCATATCTCCATTGACTATGACCAGACTGGAAACGCTTTCGGCTCCTTCCTGTAGCGGACACAGAATATTACATCATTTAAATAAATGGTACTCCAGCAAAAATACAATCATTCGTATCATAGTCAATCAGCTAAAGTCTTTGTTCTATCTTTTTGTTCGTCTTTATGCAATTTTGTGCACGGTCACTGAACCTATTGTATTTTAGTATAATAAAGCAATCATCCAATAGAATCGTTTGGGTTTAATCTCTCAACCGTGTTGTTTAAATATTAATAAACCTAAAACAAAGGATGTGCACGGTGTAAGGTACGGTTCAACATCAAAACGTAGCTCATTATAGTCGCTTTGAAGTTTGCCGAGTTTCCAGACCATATCTCGATTGACAATGTTCGTATTCAAACAATTCGTTCGTATGAAAGATTTTACTGATTTGAGTTTATTCCCAAAGTTTCAGCATTCCTATCAATTTAACCAAGAAGATATGGATAGTTGAAGTTGAATACTTGAGCATTTTGACGCCATATTTGTTTTGAAAATATGACAGGCATTGAGAGAACTTCTTTATCGGCAGTTTTGATGGCGATGACATAGTGATAGCTGTTGTGAGTTCTCTTTGGAGGAAAATTAGTCGAAATATATACACTATTTAGTTCTTCATATATACCGGAAAGTAGAGGAGCTTCTTAGGCATAATATGAGATAGAAGCACTAGTGACGTCGTAATTTGAGAACAAATATGGACGATGTAATAGTGTCCATCTAATGCAGACAAAAGACAAGATAGATCGACACTCTATTACATCGACCACTGTTATGAGTCGAAAACCAAAAACCAATCAAATGCAAAGCAGGAAGTTCTTCAACTTAACATGAAATGGTGATCGATTAACTCTTTCCTGTCCCGACGTCGTCAATCGAAAAACACGGCACACGGTAACGCAAGATTAAAAATTGAAATTCGACAAGCGCCAGGTACACGAGATCCACTCACACGCCAAGTTTGATTTGATTTCATAAACAACTCTGCGATTGGTGACATTTTGAATTTTCATGATGCTACGCGGGCTTTTCTAGAAAAATGGAAGTTTTTCAACCTGATTTATGATAATTAATGCTAATTTATATTAACATAATGTGCCTTGTTCGGAAAATTCAAAAGCATTGGTAACGGCCGGTTTATTGGGCTTTCAGAAAATGTATAGGTTTCGCAACAGTTATGGATATTTCCCGAGATATCAATAGAACAAAGAGGTTGTTCAATTTTGGATGTATGATATATACTTGTACTTATACATATGATATATCTTAGTCAATAGTTTTACCGATAATACAGTCGGACATTTTACGAGTTTCGAATGTATTTTCCCAAGCCCTGAATGGGCGAGGCAAAATGCAATAAACGATAGTAAAATACCTTACCGTATTATCGGTAAAACCATTAAATTGGATATATTTGTTACATGACTGTTCAAATGAAATAGACAGTTCGCGTCCGACATTTTACTTTGGATTTTCCAAACAAGGCATATTTTACCTTTTTAAACCGGTTAAACCGGTACGGAAGTGTGCAATAAGAATTTAGTGTGTCAATAATTCAGCTCCTAAATTTGACCTGTTCTCTTAGCGTTATTAGGAAAAATTACGCCATTGCCATATAATAACAACAAGAGTTATCCAGACCGAGCACGTCAATGTTATCTACCGAAGCCGCGAAGGCTGATAACATTGCCCGAGCTCTGGATAACTCTTAACATCCGTAAGCAACAAAAATAATAGGTCCGCTCAGGCATACATGTTATCTGCGCTAATAGTAATATGTACAGGGAGCGTATGTATATAAAGACATGTTTTCAGTATTCTCATATGTAATATTTAAGGCATAGAAAACATTTTCCATGTTTCCAGCAACGTGAAAATGTTGTGGCTGGGAACACTGGCGCAAAGGGTGAGTGTTTTATCGCTATTTTGAGTTCTTCCAATGTTCCATGAGTGTTTCTATATTAACTTGAAGGAAATACGATCCGAAATAACCCTTTGAAATTTGGTAAATGTGCAATTTATGTGCAAAAACAAAAAAAGTTATAACTGCAGTCTCAAATAGTACTGTATTTTGCAAGTATAAATAGTATTAAACTTTGAAAATTGAAAAAGGAAAGATTAATCCAACTTGGTTCTAAACATGCATGTAAAAGATTAAAAAATATATATATGAAATTATATTTTACATGACACAAAGAGAGTAGAGGTGTGGCTATCGAGTATAGAGGTGGCCATCTCGTTTTCGTGCCTCAGCATAAACATATTGTTGCCAATTCTACGGTGTTTTGTTGATGTCTTCAGTTGCTTCTTCCAGAGATAGTCCTCGAACAGCTTTTTAGTACTTTGCTGTCGTTGTCTGAAGCTATATTAATTTCGCAATATCTTGGCAAATCTACCGCAAGCCATTTGTAGATATTAGGGATGCACCGGAAACAAATTTAAAAGTTCCGGCAACCGACCGGAACCGGGTATCAGAGTAGTATCTTTCCGTTTGAACCAGTAGCTTAGTCTGTCATTGTCCTTGTGGGATTAAGTGGTCAAAAAGTGAAAATAACCCCTCATTAAACAATACCAGATACAAATTTTTAAAATTGTCCGTCATATTTCCATTACATAGAAAACTAGTTTCATAATGTTTTAACTTTTTGTTTTCCATACTGATATCATGAACATTTTTGTCCGATCAAATATGAATACTGAATATTCTCAAAAAAGTCCTTTGTTTCCTAATAGTTGATCTGTTTTTAATCGCGTTGACGCCGTGCATAGTCTTAGAAAGCCTGAGCACTACAGATCAACCGCTGACCATATTTTGACAAATAAGTTCCGGTTCCGGCCGAGCATTTTTCATGAGTTCTGGCCGGAACCGGAACTTGGAAAAATCGGAGTTCCGGCCGGAACTAACCGAGTTCCGGTGCATCCCTAGATATAATATAACATGTATATATAATATAACACCTCTATATACTTTCTCCTTTATATACTTTCCTCCTTTGGTTTGTAAAAATATTTTTTAAACTTACATTAATATACATTTAAATTCATTGCCTGCCACGATTAGCTTGACTACTAGCAGGTAACAATGCAATGTTTAATTTTTCTTTGTAAATTTTGTAATCATTAAAAATCATTAAAAAAACAACTTAACACCAAAAAAGTCCGCCATTTTTTAATCTTCGGCAAATGATCGGAGTATGCTCGGGCTTTTTATAGTCGGGGATAGCGTTTGAGCCATTCGACGTATGAACAAGCGGGCCCAGGCAACCCAGTCTCCACCTAGTTAATGTAGACAGTCTACATTGGTAACGTGTAGCTGTGAATGTATGATGTCTACATTAACAAATAATCGCTAACCCCAAAACAACAAAGATCCTAACCCTAACCCCCCGGATTCAGGCTATGAACGCATGCGCTAACTATCGTTATTTTAGCGCGAGTTGAGTTAATGTAGTCATCATACATTAACAGCTACATGTTACCAATGTAGACTGTCTACATTAACTAGGTGGAGACTAGGTTGGCCCAGGATAAGAGATCGCACGATTAATCGCAGAGTGTAAATATTCCTCAAATCACGTTGGGGTGCACATGCGGAGCGCCACTTGAATGCACGAAGATGTGTACCGTAGTGTGTTTATTTCATTTATTCATATCTAAAGAACGCACATGTACTATCTGGCATGCGACTAATATTATATTATTACGTGAAGAAAAACAATAGAAATTAAATAAGCAATTTTTTCTAATAAAAGTATTGTATAATGTTGACCAAATACTAGGTGACCAGAACAGTTGAAATTGGAACGTTCGAAATCAACGAAACCATATCGTTGGCCGTCATTCGAGTAAGAAACGAGTCCATCGGTATTATATCGCAAAGTGTCGTGTGTAGTCGTATTCTATGGTAGGGATGACCGCCTGAACAAATTTCAAAAATATCAACAAATACCTTGGCAACTTGTCAAGGAAAAAATGTGACATTGTGTAGGATTTCGCTTGGGAGCCATTATTGTCTGAATCTCAAGGATTGATTACAGATCATCAATAAAACAGGTAAACATATCTACCACGCTATTTATTATTATTATTAATAATACTAATACTAATACTAATACTAATAATACATAGAGTGCAGGAGACCAGATATAATCATAGTAGACAAAAAAAGAACGGAAATGCATGATAATCGATATTGCTATCAAGCGAAGACATTGACAAGGAGATGATGTGGCGATGGCTGAAAAATAGTGATCTAAAGCCAGGAACAGAGGCTTTGATATGTGCAGCCCAGGAACAGGCATTAAGAACTAACTACATCAAGTTCAACATTGACAAGACAGTAGCATCACCGTTGTGCAGGCTCTGTGGAGAAAAGGGAGAAAGCGCGGGACACTTAATCAGTGAATGTACAAAGCTTGCTCAAAGAGAGTACAAACGACGCCATGACAATGTTGCAAGGATTATTCATTGGACACTATGTGGAAAATATGGCCTAGAAAGAGTAGACAAATGGTACGAGCAAACCCCCGAAGGAGTGGTGGAATCAAATCAGATAAAGATGCTTTGGGATTTTATGATTCAGTGTGACCAATACATAGAGTGTAGGAGACCAGATATAATCATAATAGACAAAAAAGAACGGAAATGCATGACAATCGATATTGCTATCCCGGGAGACAACAGAGTCGGAAAGAAGGAAGGAGAAAAGATAGAGAAATATGATGAATTGAAGCGAGAGGTTAAACGACTGTGGTCGATGAGGAAGGTAGAAATAGTCCCCAGTTGTAGTTGGAGCTCTAGGAGCTGTGAGTAAAAAGTTTGAACAGTGGAAAGAAAAGATTGGAATCAAGGTGAAGATTGAGCAAATCCAGAAAACGACGCTGCTTGGAACAGCAACGATACTAAGAAAAACATTAGAAAGCTAAACAACCCAGTGTCACCTTAGACTACTGGGTGTAGACAGCTGGCTGTGCGAAGAAGACAAATAATAATAATAATAATAATAACAATAACAATAACAATAACAATAACAATAACAATAATAATAATAATAATAATAACAATAACAATAACAATAACAATAAAAATAAAAAAAATAATAATAATAATAATATGATGATGTGGATAATAATGATGATGATGATGTGGAGGAGGAAGACGATTAGGATGAAGATGATGATAATGACGATAATGATAATGACGATAATAATAAGGCGACAATGTTAATGATGATAATTTAATGATGATGATGATGATAACGACGGTACTGATAATGATGATGATGATAATAAGAAGAAGAAGAAGAGGAAGAGGAAGAATATTGATAAGAATAAGATTGAGAATAATGATAATAATAATACTGGTGAAGTGAAGATATGATGCCTCGCGATAGAGATTGAGGAAAAGAACGGTGTCGAACATTTCTGACTGTCTGATAATTTGTTTTAATAGCTCAACGGTCAGAGCGCTTGTACGTCAAGTGAGAGACTTTGGGTTTAGTTACCTATTCTAAACTAGGATAATCAAGGCCTTTCACAGCGACACTTGTTTTATGGGCGGAGTATACAATACATTTTTTATTCATATACAATATATATGATTATGATTTAAATATACGTGATTCATACTTTTACCGCAAGATTTTGTAAGGATACATATGGACTCCAAGTTCTCCCCCACCTTCCGCAACCGTTTCGATGATTTTCTTCATAACCTCTGCGTGCCTATTTAAAACACAACCATGCTATTATCATGTAAATAAACAGATATTTACGACACGTGTATCCCAAAAAAACGCGAACTAACGTTTCGTCACGAAACATTATCAGAGTATAACAGCTAAAAAAACCTCAGAAACATTTTCCTGAGGATTTAAGCTTGGCGATGCCCATGTATCGTCTGTCTACTCCAAACTCCCAAACACTACAACAATATGTGTATTTATAAAATAATGTTTACTCAACGCACGCTGTGATTGGTCAGCTTGCCGATACTAAGACCGGAATGACGTCAGTAACTAATGATAATTGGCATTAAGTTATTTTTTAGTTAATTGGCGTTATATATCGTAATTATTCAAAGTATAAGCAATCGTATCCGAATTGTTTTATAAAAATGATAGAACACGTTTCCCGAGTCTCTATTTAACAATTAGACAACGAGGGCGAGTTGTCTAATTGTTTTAGTATCAACCATAAACAACCTTTCTAACATTGTTCCAAATTTTCAGATAGTTTTACCTTTTTGTTTGTAGAAGTCTCCCCATTCAAAATGTAGAGTTGCTCGATGACACATGATAAACAATCGCTCACAAAAAACGAGATTGTAATTACTTTGCTTCACTTTGCGTACTGGAACTTTGTTTTGTGTATTGCACATACGGGCCACCGTACCGTGGCGTATATACTCCATAGGCATAAGCGAATTCATTTTCTTATTCGAAAATGTCAAACTGAAAATGTCAAACTTTCCATTACTTTCGGGCCAATGTTTTCATGATTTCATCACTCGTATATAAATTTTAGCGGACGCCATGTTTGGACTAGATTCCAGGTTTGGCCGTGCAGCTTGAATATGTCGTGGCTTCTGATTGGTCAGGATAGGAATATTCCCGCATAAGGTTTGTGATTGGGTAACGCTACTCACCGTCTATCACCAATAGACATGAGTGAGTAGCTCAGCCAATCAGAATGCCGAATTTGTAATAGACCACTAGTTGGTTGATACTAAAACGCGATAGAAAGCCTCGTGGAGTAATAAAAACACTCGAGAAGTTGTGAAAGCACTCTCCTCGGCGGCTCGTGCTTCTCCCTACACTTCTCTCGTGTTTTTATTACGTCACTCGGGTTTCGATAACGTTTTATAAAATAATTTTACTCTACGATCAACAACAGAACAAGAACGCATGACCGCATGGCATATGAGCGCGTGCGCATGACCGCTGTCACGTCTATATATATAACACCATCTTCCTCTTTTAGGAAAGTACCGCAACATCATGTTCGAACAGTTAATGTTAAACATAATAATAAGTAAAAATAGAGTCAATACCCAACCGGTTGGGTTGTTGATGTGATCTGCACGGATAACGGCGAACAGTGACAGTCTCACCAGATCCTGTTGCAGCATCACTAACTTGCACCGCGTTGGTCGCTGGGTTGATAACAGGCTCGACGACACTATCTTCCGTTGGTGCAGTACTCGGAGTAGGTTCTTCTAGCTCGGTCGCATCCGTCTGCTCTACTACCGTATTTTCAGTCTTATTCGCTTGGTCGTTTAATTGGACACCAGAGGTTCGTATAGTTGATCAATATACATGTATAGCGTCGCCAAATCTTATTTGGACCAACCTCTATCTCATATGAAAGGGGTCCTATCTGGGCTCGAACTATACCTGGTAACCACTTGCCAAATTCTGACCAATCGACAACTGTCGTGTACGGGACTGTCCCTTCGCAACTGTTTGATCTATTTGTCGATTAACAATCTTCTTTGTCGATTAACAATCTGTACAGTAGGTCTGGTTTCAGCAAATGAAGTCGTTCTCCAGGCATCGAGTGAGGGGCATTTCGGTAAGCCAAAAGGAACTTTGCCATAGTAGTTTTCAGCTGGACTGTACCTTGCTTCTCGCTCATCATAGCATGCTTAAAACTTTGCACAAACCGTTCAGCTAGACCGTTGGTGGCAGGGTGGAATGGGGCTGTGGTAATATGTTTGATACCATTTATCTTCAAAAATAGTTGGAACTCTGCGAAAGTAAATTGCGGGCCATTGTCTGTCACTAACTGTGCTGGAACCCCATATCGGGCAAACAAGGTGCGAAGTCGTTCAATGGTCTGAGCTGATGTCGTTGATGGCATGATTTCAACTTCGGGCCACTTCGAGTGGGCATCCACTGATGAGAGACATTCGACCAACGAATGGTCCAGCAAAATCTAAATGGATCCTTTGCCAAGGTGTTGTGGGCCATTCCCAGTGGTGTAGTGGCGCTTTGCCGGCTTCGTTCTGTTGAACTTGACAACCAGGACAGCTTTTAGCTAGTTACTCAATATCCTTGTCAATTTTGGTCCACCAGATGTAACTTCTTGCCACGGACTTCATCTTCACTATTCCGAGGTGTCCTTGGTGGAGTTCGGTTAACACTTGATTGCGCAACTTGGTAGGAATGACTGCTCTGTGTCCCAGCATTAGGACACCACAGTGAACTGTTAGTTCATTTCTTCGATGATAGAAAGACCATCCGTTCATAACTCACCAGGAGGGGGTCCCATCGCTGTGACTGGTAACGGGTCAAACTGTGTAGCATAAAACAGGCCAACTGGATCCACCACTTCTTCTTCTTTGTCATCAATCTGTAAGGGCAACCGAGATAGACCATCCGCATTTCCATGTAGCTTGGTGTTCTTGTACCGAATTGTGTAGTCGAAAGCAGCCAGGAACAACGCGTATATCGTTGTAATCTAGCAGCAGTAACAGCAGGTATGCCTTTGCTGGGGTGAAAGATTGAAGTGAGAGGTTGATGATCGGTCAACAAGGTGAAGGGTCTGCGAAAGACATAGTTGTGGAATTTCTTGACTCCCCACACAGTAGCTAGAGCTTCTTTATCAATCTGCGCATAGTTCCTCTCTGCCTTCGAAAGGGATCTTGACGCGAAAGCTACTGGGCGCTCTGTGCCATCTGCCATAATGTGGGAGAGTACTGCTAGGGTAGGGTCATAGTGGGTATAAGCACCAGATATGAAGTAATCATTTCTTTGATCTTGCTAAATGCTTCTTCACATTCTTCTGCCCAGTCCTATTTGTAGTTACTCTCCAGCATTTGCTTGTATACATTTGGTTATATATATTTTGGACAATATATGATAGAGGTATCTAGTACGTATTCCTTATAAAGAAGCGCAAATAGAAGGCATTGACGCGCAAATAGCTGACACGTTGCACCCTCGTACCAGCCTCCTAGTTAATTGAATTGTAACCGAGTAAACCGACCCCAAAACAACGAAGGTCCTAACCCCGGCTGTGTTTTCCGTAACCCCCACCACATCCACTCCCCTATTTGGGGAGCTAGATTAGTAGAATAGTGCGACAGACTAAGCTTGTAAGCTGGTACGAGGGCAATGTATTTGCAATGTATTTGCTCGTAGGCCACTTCCTTATATGGAATACGTTCGTCAAGCTCATTATCCTCAGAAAAATGATCCCAACTCCATCTGAGTATTGGTAGCTCAATGAAGACTCTTAAGTATAATTGTGTGTGACAAATAATGTATTTCGATAATTGGATTTATGAAATAAATAATATTAAAATAGACGGTGTAGCGCGTTTGTGGTCTGGGCCTCAGGGGTTGGTTTCCCAACAGCCAATTATTAGCCAGTTTACCTGTATGACGCAATAGGGTGCCGCTCCTAACTAGTTAACCTCGAGGGTTTTGGCTCAGTCTCGTTGTTCAGAAGTGCTCAGAAGTTCTCGTGTTCGCTCTCTTAGTTCGTTCAATTTTGGCCTCGCATGGTTCCCCTCGTATGCTGCTAGCAGGTTACATCTGCTGGGAGACATGGGGATCCCCTCGGTAGATCGAGTGCTGGCTATTGCATCAACGGGGGACGCGGTTCCCTGGGCAGATGATAACAGTTTTTGTGTCTGCATGAGAGTAGTAGCTCAGTCGGCTAGACCGCTGGTCTAGAGATCCAGGGTCGCGGGTTGTAATTTACCACAACTTTTCCTCCATCTTAATATACCCTATTGTTCCCTATTATACCCTATTACACCCTAATAGAGTCTAATATACCCTGTTATACCCTAATATACCCTATTATACCGTATTATACCCTTAATATACCCTATTATATACCGTATACGAGTAGACACACGTAATTTACCACAACTTTTCCTTCACCCTAATATACCCTATTCTAACCAAACCAACTTGTCAATGTAAATAAATGAATTTTCTCAACTTTTTCGCAACTCTTCCATCAGAGTTCCATCGGTGGCTTGCAAAAATAGGAAAATCTTAGACGCCAAGAAACATCGATGAATAAATAATCGAATGGGGTTTGCCTCATTTCGGCCACGTTAAATGTATGTTGTATTTTATGCCATCGTGAATGTACATGTACCTGCAAGGATGGACGGAGGCCATTGTTGTTGGAAGATGAGGATGTGATTCAATGGTAACTGTTTTCTTGACGTGATCCTAGAAAGAAGCGTTTAAGTACTTACTTATTGATTAGATTATTTATTTTTATTTATTTATTCTTTTTATTATACTGTAGCAATTTTTGTAATATTCATTAACATGTATTTTCCCTGCAAAGCACATGCAGTTGGGGAGGAGTAAATAAAGTTTGTATCTATGTAAACAAGTCAATCGACTATTAACTCTTTCCTGTCCGGCACAGACAAAAGGGGTCATAGAAGACCGATGAAGTCGTTAATCGAAAAACACGGCACACGGTAACGCAAGATTAAAAATTGAAATTCAACAAGCGCCAGGCACATGAGATCCACTCATACGCCAAGTTTAATTTGATTTCATAAACAACTCTGCGATTGGTGGCATTTTGAATTTTCATGACGCTACGTGGGCGTGCAAGATGGCCTTTTCTAGAAAAATGGAAGTTTTTCAACCTGATTTATGATAATTAATGCTAATTTATATTAACATAATGTGTCTTGTTCGGAAAATTCAAAAGCATTGGTAACGGCCGGTTTATTGGGCTTTCAGAAAAGGTATAGGTTTCGCAACAGTTATGGATATTTCCCGAGATATCGATAGAACAAAGAGGTAGTTCAATTTTGGATGTTTTTCAGCCGGACAGGAAAGAGCTAATGAGATTTATTTTAGGAATGTATCTCAGTCGATTGTACACCATCAACTTCAAAAGTTGTATGGGCGCTACTTTCGAAAGCACGGCTTCCACCAAGGGGCGGAGTTTGTTATATTGTACAAGTAATCACATTCTTGTACGAAGCTTCTGCGTCGAATTCATGTCAAAGAGTAAATCAAGGGAACAGAACCGTACCAAGTTATCTGTCCGTGTGGAAAAAGGAATTTATTATTGACAATATCTCAATGAATATCAATAATCAATAAGCAGCAGCTGGTCCCAAAGATTTTAGCCCGGCTACTGAGGTATGGTAATTTATGGAGTATGGAAAATACATTTAAATAGCTTTGTTTTATGCCATATTTGTTACCGCTTGAGCGCTTTCGACACTGTGTTTTCTATTCTCCCTCTTTACCATACCTCAGTAGCCGGGCTGAAATCTCAGCCTGGGCTGAAATCTCAGCCTGGGCTGAAATTTCTCCATGCAAGCACCGCTTAAGGCTTTTGGTGAAAGCCCGACCGGCAATTAACACTGCTCATGAATTATGGCAACACCAACTTTCAGTCTTCAGGGACAGATATCTGAACAAGGCGCACTAAAGATGTCTCGTAATTTTTGTATGAGATGTACAGTGCTTAGCTTTTGGAAAGGCAAGTAACGTTCTGTGACCACTATGCTGGGAGGATAAGTTTTGACTTCCAATACCAGTACCGATATTCGATCAGCCCTTCTGCTTCCAATTATTAATTGGCAATTAGTTATCAATAGAATAGCGTTGTGCATGGTTGCTATTTATAGGACCAAAATTCCGACAAACAAATCGAAAATACTCTCAAAGGATTCCAAATTACCACTTTGCCATTGTTGGGAATGCAAAAATTGAAAAACTCAGACAAACGGGCACATCTAGTCAAACTGGCTTCCGAAATTCGGGCGACTTCAGAAGTGGTGAGTACCGATACCAATATCCAATGGCTAAAATTAACCACTGCGCATGACCAGAGCCGTATTGGATATCTATATCGTATCTGGAAGTAGGACTTAATCTCTCAAATGAGCCAACTTATGAAATGTCGTGGCAATAATGATATTGATTCAAATCGACCGCCATATTTCAGTATTCGTACTCGTGAGCTGATCATGTTTAAATGGAAGCGAAATGTAAGTGTAGAATATTAGTATTGATATCGGAAGTCAACCTCCCTACTACCAGCTCGGTAATAATATTCCTAAGTTAATACACAATATACGAAACAGTGGAGACTCCAGTTAACTATCTTGACCTCTCTACTAATAAGAGTCATCGCATAAACAAAACCTTTGCTGTTCCAAGTATTATTATTATCATAATCATCATCAATCATCTCCATTATCATCATCATCATCATCCACCATTATTATCATCCATCATCATCATCCATCATTATCATCATCATCGATCATCATCCACAATCGTTATCATCAATCATTATCATCAATCATCATTATCATCAACATCATCATCAACATCATCATCCATTACCATTACCATCATCATTTCACATCGACTCATTCCAACTGCCCTTCTTTAAATAGTTAAACAGCTGGATTACCATTCCATGAGTTTCAGAATGAAAAGAATACACCGATGAAAACTGGTATTGTTATGATAGCATACCTGGCTCATGTCTTCGTACAATTCTTCCACACACAGAGGTTTACGATTCTGAAAATATTATATTCGCAAATTAACATGCTAAAGATTTACAAATCGACAAAGGCTAAACGCTATCAGGAATAACGACAATAACTTAAACGGTAGAGTTTCCGTGTGTTCACACAAAGACGTTGTTCTCGGCGTTTGTCGTGACGGGACGGGACAACTAAACGAGAATGGACGTTTTTCATCCCAAGTTTATACGAGTATGTTTCCAAGCAGGACAATTGTACCCGGAACCGTTTCACACTCGAAGAAGACCGGCTAAATTGATCCACACCAAGGAAGTAATTGCATAAAGCAAAGTTACAAACCACAGAATATCAGAGTAATTGATAGAATATGGCCTATAATATTACTACCATTTGCAAGTTAAAGTTTTCAATTTATTTAAAGATTTCAATTTATTTGTTTACGTTTCAAATTACAATTATCTATTGTTATGAGCGTGAGAACTGTCGATAAAGTCGGTAATAAACACGTAAACAGCCGAGTTCAAAGCTTCACGCCTACCGGAAGCTTGCAAATGGTAATATTAACAGCTGATGTACTATCATTACCACTCATATGTATCAGATAAACAGCTTTTTACACCAGAAACGGTATTCGGATATCATTACGGTTAGGCGGCACGGAGATTTATATGACGAACATTGTCCAGCGTGAGTAAACCAGGTTTGGCGGGACAGGACAAAAAAACGTCTCGGCAAACACTTTCTCCATGTAAACGGGATGAGATAAATAAGGGTCCCGCTTAACGTCCCGTCCTTCTCACATATAAACAGCCCCTTAGAGATATAAAATGACACGTATACATGTATTTGCCCACATGCTTTTTCTTTACAAGTGAACAACTACGCCTGGCTCAGTATTTAGTGCTTAGTATAGCCTGGTTTCTATACAGTTGTAATTGTTGTAATTCAGTCGCCGACTGAATTACAACAGTCATGTTTCCATATAGTTGTAATTGTTGTAATTCCGACGCCGATTTCTCCCTAGTCCTCAAGACGTCGCGGTTTAGTAATCGCCGATTTATGTTGAAACTGCGCATGCGGGCAGTTTGGTAAAACGTAGACCTGGGCTGAGTTGTATACAAAGGTTGATTAGCGTTAAACCTGGGTTAAAAGTTAATCGACTCTTTTATTTCAGTACGTTCTAACAAATCGTTTTCGTTCAAACTTTGCTTGATAAAACCTTTATCAATACGCAGTAGTTCTGTCAAGAAAAAACTTCAGTTTCCCATGCAGGTCTCCAGAATTCTGCTCTTCGCTTTTTCCAACTAATCTACGATTAAGCTAATCGACTTTGAACAACCGGTTAGTAATAGTGCTGTTAATTTCTTGTTTTTGTCGCGAAATTCAACCGACGATCTTTGGTAGATAGCTGGGTACTCGCGAACAACATCCATGAAGCGCTCGTCAGCTATTAAACTATCCATTTCACTTATTCTTGGATATATCCTAATACGAAGTGACTTGCGAACACGTGAAAGTGAGACACCGAAGACACGCAACGCTTGACGCCGATTGGTTATTTACCATCATGTGACACTTTTCTGTCGCCGACTGTCGGCGATTGATATTGCCATTAACTGTTGTCGCATCGGCGACTGTTGTAATTGTTGTAGAAGTTGAACCTGATTCAACTTCTACAACAGTCGCCGATGCAATTTTTCCTTTCGTAAACGGTCGTTACCATCCCGAAGCGTCGTTACCATCCCAGCTCTCATAGAATGTTGGGTAAGCGGAGTGAAATTCCTCGTGGTCCCAAGGTTCCCGCATACTTTGTTTGGTGCGGTGACATGTTCGTCGTGAAATTCAAAATATGTCAATAGTTAGTATTTAGTATACAGGAGAAGAGTGTTCATGCAGAAAAAATTATACATGGAAAACTGTCAATCCTGGACCAGTAAATTCGATCTTGTGATTGATAGTCACAACGTATATGTATAGATACTTTCCAAAAGGCAAACGACGTTATTCGGGATTTCGAAATATCAACGTATGCTGCGAGGTTTCAAAATATATTTGTGGACCGACAAAATAAATTTGTCAACTGAAACTATTATATGCGCATTGCATATATGGACCGTAATATACTGTATAACCATAAATGTAGTTAAGCATTTCTGCATTTGCCATAGAACATTCGTAAAGTCACTTACTAGTCATAGATGCTTTTAAATAAGTGATAAAACGTGTTGTGCTGCGTAGGCAGCTAGTGTACTAGTGTAGAAATACAAATCAAAATGTATAAAAAGGTTGGTGTAGTACCGAAATAGCGTGCGGTAAGTTGTCTAACGTTTCGAGCGAAGGCCCTTCGTCAGAGAGTGAAACGGAAAGTGAAATAATCACTCAGTTATTATTCCACTTTACGTTTCACTCTCTGATTAAGCGTCCCCGAAGGGGGAATATATTTATTACGCTCGAAAAATTTTTTTTTTTCAAAGAACTCGCCATATAGATAGATGCTTAATTGTTCGCTTTTTACATAGAAATATTATGAAAGAACACGAGGAGCCGCGAAATAAAGTATGCAGGAACCTTGGGACCACGAGGAATTTCACTCCGCTTACCCAAACATTCTATAAGAGCTGGGATGGTAACGACGCTTCGGGATGGTAACGACCATTTACGAAAGGGAAAATTGCGTCGCCGACTGTATTATAACAATTACAACTATATGGAAACCAGGCTTATAGGAAAATAATATAGAGACATTTTCACGTGCTTTTTGCCAAGCGTTTCTTGAGTGACTATTAGAGGGACAAGTGTTGTTTAAATTTAAATGAAAGCTTTTTGTCGCCTTATATGAGAATGGGTGTTAGTTTTCTTGTAATCTTTTTAGTTTGAGAGAAATTTGGCTTTGTTTCTCGTGTTTTTTTGTAAATTGAAGGCAGCCATTTTTGTTCTGAATGCGGACGAATGTACCCTGGTCCCAGAGGTTCTACGCCGCCGCCCGCTGCTCCCCCCGAAAACCGAAAGCGGTGAGAGAACCTCTGGTCGCACGGGCCATTTCTTTGATCGCTCCGAACCAATAAGATTGCTAGGGCCAGATCTTGGCGTCGTTTTCTGATTGGCTCAATAATAGAATCGGGGGTTGGATGAAATAACGAATTACCCGTGCGGAGAAGCGTGAAAATAATATTGTCTCAAGATTCTTTGATCAAAGACTCAAAGCAGGATAAAATTAGAATATGGACAAAGCGCTTTTGGATGACATTTTATCAGTTGTTCTTCCGAGATGTTTTCCTGAAATTAAATCCCTTACCGTGTCGCAGAAGGAGGCCCTTTTGGCATACATAAATCGACAATACGTCCCGTCGATGGCCAGTTGGTAGAATTGCCAATACGTCCCGTCGATTTATGTATGTTCCATAGAAAATCATTGATTTTTCAGATCGTGCCAGACATTTGTAGAGAACTGTTGATTCGAGGATTACAGTATGTTGATCCCATTCTGCTGTATGTCCATTAAACTCCTTATAGTTGATTCACACATTCGACAGTTACGAGCTAAAGGAATCAGTGCTGCTAGTCTGACTGGGGATAACATCGAAGAGCAAGGAATTTGCGATGGAAACAATGAGTGATAGAAACACTATACAAAGAAACCCTGGTTTTAGTCTATTGTGTAGGATTTCTATTCAAACTATTTTGAAGGATTTCTTTTCAAAGTGTTTCTATCAATCGATGATGTCAAAAATTAACGGAGCGATCGCATTCGCCGGTAATCAGAACAAATATGGCGGCCTTCAATTTACCAAAAGTACAATAAACAAAGCCAAATTTCTCTAAAACTAAAAATATTAGAAGAAAACCAAACAAAACCGGCGTAGAACCTCTGGGACCAGGGTATTACAACGTGCGAACTGGTGGAACAAAAGACAAGCACTCAATGACGTCAGAATTGAAAAGACAACAACCGCTGTACATCGACTTTGAGCTGTCGAGCCAACTCTAAACTGGCGGCGTAGCAAATTTCGAAACCGTAGACGGTCGGACACCTCTTTGATGGTCGGTGGAATCTTTTTATTATGTATATATATAGTTTACTAACAATGGGTTACATAAATATTGATTATCAACCAAAAAATGTCAAGTTCGTTTGCATAGCCGAGTGGTCTGTGTTATTGATTTTTAGTTGTGAGAGCGGGGTTCGAATGTTGGGTGAGTATATAATTTTTCCATTTTTTTAAATTTTTACTTTACTTTTTTAATAGGGTTAGGATTAAGGTTAGGTTGGGGTTAGTTTTACGGTTTGGTTTGAATATTATCAAAAAAATAGGCGCGCGTAAAAAAGTCCCAAGATTCCACCGACCATCAAAGAGGTGTCCGACCGTCTACGGTTTCGAAATTTGCAGCGGCGTACAGAAGCATAAAATACGAGAATGAAAACGTTATTTCTCGAGTACAAGAGCAGATACCGTAAAACTATTAAAATTTCTAAGTATTATACTTAAAGGCCTTTTATTTAAAAGTAATTTATTTTTTGGGTACAGTTCCCGTTTTTAAGTTATCCTCTTATTTTTCATTGGTTGTATTTTCACATGTGAAGAGCCTGTACGGGATTTTGATTGGACGTATCGCATTTTCACATCTACATTTCACTTGTAAATATATCAACTGAATACTCTACTTACTTCATCATAACCAAAGAGCCATAACCTTGGTGTTTGATAATATTTATCATAAGTCATATACAAGTCATAAGTTCGAGTTTGTAAAATGCCATCTCCAGATGTAGCACCCTCAGCGCCATCTGGTACACGGACTGGTGTCGCTTCCACAGAAAGGGTTGCCTGGTTTAAGGTAATTAGAGGTAGATGCATCAGTTAATTAGAGGTAGCTGCACGAGTAATTGATCTTAACTTAAAATTATTATTATTATTATTATTATTATTATTATTATTATTATTATTATTATTATTATTATTATTATTATTATTATTATTATTATTATTATTATTATTATTATTATAAAAATATATATTAAAAAAAAATTTTTTTTAATAAATAAATAAATAATTATTATTATTATTATTATTATTATTATTATATTATTAATTGATTTTTTGTGAATAATCGCCTATCCAAATTTTGAGTTTATTTAGATTACTTTTTAAATGAGGACAACTATCGTTTTCTCTTAGTCAATAACTCATCTTAGTATAAATTGACAAGTTTCTATATCAGGAGTTACTATTCGCTGATATAAACCTCTGGGGTAAACATCGCGTGATTTCGAAAGAATATTTACTGGGGTGAGTGCGGATGAAACGCCTGCACGAAAGACCCATGTTTTTGGATTTCTACGTCCACCAGAGGACGCTAAATTCTGATTGGCTAACTCAACTCATTAGTATTCCGGGCTCTCCTGTCAGGAAATAAACATTTAAAAATGGCGACTTTAGAAAAGCCAGTGTTGATCTTCAGTTCGTTGCTGGTTGTAGCTTTAAATTAAAACAGGAACAAAAAGTTGCAACGAGGTAGCTGCTGGGAAAATATGTTTTGATGGTATTACCAACAGGATTTGGCAGAGTTTTATTATGCATGATTTAGTAGATTTACCAGATGTTCGTGCGAGCGCGTGATTATCAGTCGGCAGGGGAAGCAGCTATTATTGTGATTTCTACCTTGTCCTTGTCTTCAGGTGTTTCCACAGTGCTCTCTGGGCCTTCGGAGAATTCCTTCGATGTTTCAGAATAAAGAGACTTACGGCTAGACGTATAAAAGTGATGGTTTCTACGTTGTCTTGTTTATGAAATTTCTTGGCCAAATCCCATTCTGGAGTTACGGTGTTCGGTAATCAGATGTCGCTTCGTTCTATCAGGGCTATTAATGTTATCGGTTGGTGGAACTAGGCTGTCTCCTTCTTTCGCATATGTTAATACTGATTTAATAAAGTTATAATGTTCAAAAGCATTTCACTGCGTAGTAATGCAAAGCCGATTGATTCACAAGCCTCAGCTAGAATCAACTCTGTGCTTCCATGTCTACACGATTGCTTGAATAAATTTTCAAAATAAATCTTGTTTCCACCAGATGCAGTCAAGCTTTTTACGGAGTTTCAGACATGGATATTTCACGATTCGGCCCCGAAGTGAAATGTTTTAATCACTGAGGAAAGCCCGCTAGTCGCTGATTGGTTGTTTTTGACAGTTCTTCGTGTGGGCGGAAATCCAAAAACATGGGTCTTTCGTGCAGGCGTCGATCCCTCCCCTCCCCCTCCCCCACTTCGCCTTTTCGCTTTCCTGCTCCCCCTAACGCCGCCACGCAGGCTAATAACTATATGGTCGTTATTGCATGCTAATAACTATATGGTCGTTATTGCATGCTAATAACTATATGGTCGTTATTGCAGGCTCATAACTATATTAACAGATACAACAGACGTGTGTCTTTACAAATTGTTTAGCTCGAACGTGGCCGAGTCGAAGGTATGTTAAAGGCGCCGCAGGCTGCCACCATCTGACCATGGAGCACAGCTAAGATTTAAACGTCGATTTTATTGAGGAAAATCCTCAAAGCACGGGAGAGATCAACTAATAACTAGTAACTACTCACATGAGTTCCAAGCTCGCGAATCAATACGAGGTTATTCCCAAATGGACTAGTTTTAGTCTTATTCCCATCCAAGTACTTTCCGATATATCGGTAGTTACCGATATTGGTCGTCAAGAATTTTTAGCACTTGAATTTAGGGCGAAACGTTGGCAAAACGTATTAAACAAGAACTGACAGACCAGTAAAAGAAACGTAATTACAATATTTAATGTACTCTATATAGTAATCAATGTTATTTCGGAAAGTATCAAGTATGGTAAATGACTATAACTGGCTTTTAAAATACGTTATACTGCAAATGTACTTGTAACACTGTGGAATGTTCTAGAACTAAAAGGTAAGGTATTATTTGCCTAAGACGATGTAATCGGCGGACATCTGCAAAACGGAATTAAAGTAATGAAATCTCATTGCGGGAAGTTACAAACTGAAAACATGTCTCACCTAGCGAGAAAAGCGTCATATTGATGCGCTAATTTGACAGTTTCATTGTGGAACAGAATGCGTCTTATAAACAAGTTCGCGTTTTTCTTGATAAACGAAGGAAATATCACTAGAAAAAAGCCAGCATTAGGGCAGCATGTTATTTATCTAAAACGCCGATATATATTGATGTTATCGGCCGATAACCGATAAGCCTGAATACCGATAAATATCCGATTATCGGCTCATCTTCCTTCCGACCGGACTTGACTTATGATGTTTGATAATTTAATGTTATTTTAAAAAAGAAATAAAATACTTTGTCGCAGTGTGGTTATCGAGTTGTTAGCCCTTGCAGCCTGGTTTCAGAAGAAAATTTATTTTGAATTTCGGACGGAGCTCAGTTCTCGGTACATTAAGGGCATAGAAGTAGTATATTATGGGCATATAGTAAGGCCAACTAATAGAAATAGACAAAAGGCATATCAAACCCTACCTCGTCATCCTCTAGCATACCACTTTCCTCAAATGCTGAAATAAACAGATTCAACAACATTAAGGCTATTTAAGAAAAAGTAAAAAATCCTGATGAATTTCTCTGTACGTCATATTTACACGATTTTCATACAATAAATCTCGCTCCTAATATTTTCGTATCTTAAACAGTGCCTGCCTCAACGTTACGATTATTTTATTTACAATTTGGGGAACACTGATGCTCATCTCAAGGTTTAGTTACTTTGTTGTGTTATGTTGTGCTGTGCGGTTCTATAGTGCAGCGTTGTGTGGTGTTCAGTATTGTGTTGTGTGCCTTTGTATAATGTAACGTGTTCCTTTGTTTTACAACATAACGTAAAACGGAAAAGAAACACGACATAAATACAGTAATGTTAGAACCTTCCATATCTTCGGCATCTTCCTCGTCGTCCTCGTCATCATCATCGCTAACCACTGGAACTTTGTTTGTCTGTTCAAGGTAATAAAACAGATTTTAAAAGATGCACAGTTGAACCCCTCTTAAGCTGACACCTTTGGGACATCGCCTAGGTGTCCGTTCATTAGAGAGGTACTTTCTGTATATCTGTATTTTGGTTTTCAAGACAATTTAAAAGTTGAAAATACGACAAAACATTAACAGTGATTAGTTTCATTAAAAAGCATAAAGAAAGTTTCCAATTTATATATTTGTTGAAATACAGTAAAAACCCGCGTATAAGAACCTAGATTTCAAGAACCTGTTTTAGGCTAAAATTTAAACGCAGGTTCTTATTTTATCAAATAGTCAAAACTAAAAATTTATAAATCAAAGAAAATAAACTCTACAAAGTAATGAAAATGAGCCAGAACCAGACAAATAGTGTATATATGTCTACAGTTGTATACGTTGTTTTGTTCCATTGAATTTACACACAGTAAGCTGTAAATTACGTACAGTGTAGCTTTAAAGTGCATATATGGTTTGTATTTGCTTAGATTGCAGTCATTTGGAGAAATTTTATGTATAATTTATATAAGTAATAGACCACACTTACCAAAACCAAGTCGCTTTTTTCTTAAGAAAATAAGAACCTGTTTAAGAACCTAAATAGCCTAATTTTGCAGTAAACACCATTTATATAAGAACCTTTTTAGTCTAATTTGGAAAAATCTAGGTTCTTATACGCGGGGTTTTACTGTATTCCAACTTTTGCAAGTAATTTGATATATCGATAGGCTTCGTCCGATAAATTAAAGGCTTGAATTTTTGTCTGGAATGCGATGCTACAAAGTGCAAAATTCAACGCCACCATTTGTTTTCGTTTGTGACGTCATAAGCATGACACATGGCACAGTTGACACAGAAAATTCCGTAAATTGGCTGTTAGTACAATTAGTTAGCTTAGAACGGCCAGCAACACAATATTTTCCTCCACGACGACGAGACGAACATTTGAAGATGTAGCCATTTTCTCTATGTTTGCCGCTTATGACGTCACAGCGCCCAATAAAGCCATCGGAGAATTTCGCATCCGAAGTGGCATATTTCGCTATTTCAACCGCTGATAAAAGCACTTCTGTTCAACCAAATTTCGTTCTAATTGCAGATTTAAAAATCGGAACGTGTAAATTTTCATTTGGGTAAATAAAATGGAAACCACAAATTTAGTGGCACGAGTGGCACTAATCAATAAAGAAATAATCAATAAAGAAATAATCAAGGAAGTGTTTTCTTCAAGACTCATTGAGTAAGTTACAGCGAATTCAAAATACAGCTACAAGACTTGTAACAGGGGTTAAAAAATCGGAGCATATCTCCCCTGTGCTTCGTAATCTTCACTGGTTGCCGGTGAGATCAAGGATTGTATTTAAGATACTAATAATTACTTTCAAGGCTTTGCATGGCCAGGCGCCTGTTTATATTACTGATTTGCGCAATAAATATAAACCTACTCGTGCTTTGAGATCATCAGACCGTAATCTGCTACTTGAGCCAAAATCCAGAAATTAGAAGCTTTGATATGTTGGGTAATTTTAAGTCAGCAGTTAAGACTTTTCTTTTTTAAAATTAATAGTTTTTTTGTTCATAGTGGTAATATATGTAGTAGGCTTTATCTTATAATGAAACTAAGTAAATTTAAGAATATATTGTTGTAAGAGCATTGAGACTATTGTATAATGCTCCTAATACGTCTATTATTATTATTATTATTATTATTATTATAAAGGCGGTCTTTGACTCCACAAAATTCGGCAATCTGTCAGCTTAAGAGAAGTTACTGTATTATGTTTATTGGGAAGAAAAAATAGGCAGAGGATAAGAATAAAAGTGGCTTTTACAACTCTTCCATATCTCACTTCGATCTTGATATACTAAGATTTGTTTGATATGTGAATGATCCTCACTATGATGTCATACTGCATAATGATGGCTTACTGAAAAACCATGTATATCTTTGAAATTATCAAATCACTCAAAACGTAACTTCGTAGGTTTAGTCTCATGGGTACACGGTTTCATAATTCTGTTACATAATCCGAAAGATGTACATGTTTCTGCAATACATTTAAAGTGCCCCTAACCTCAAAATGTTTTATTGTTTTATTTGGAAGAACTTTTAAAATGATAAAGTAACTTCTTTTGAAGATTTTCGTTTCTTCGCTTTCTTTTTGAGATATATCAGTTTGTTTGATATGCAAATGTCCGGAATTTACGTCAACATACATAATGAGTTATCAGAGAATCTTATATATCTTTGCGTTCATCAAATAAGAACACCAAAGTGTGAATAACACGTGCGCGTGTTTCTCCCACAACACCAAACGTCTTGATTTTAAAGGATTTCGTTCGAGAATGAAAGTGATACACACATTTCTCCAATAAGTCATTATGCATGTGTGACGTAAATTCCGGACATTTGCATATCAAACAAACTGATATATCTCAAAAAGAAAGCGAAGAATCGAAAATCTTCAAAAGTAGTTACTTTATCATTTTAAAAGTTCTTCCAAATAAGACAATAATAATAATTTGAGGTTAGGGGCACTTTAAGTCATTGTGCAGTATGACAACATAATAAGGATCATTCATATATCAAACAAATCTTTATAGTTCATATACTGTATCAAGAAAATAGTAAGATACGGAAGAGCTGTAAACGCCAATCTTTATAATTTAAGGTGTAAATGAATACTTGTTATATTTTTTAATAAGATGAATAACAATACTGCTGTTTTTTTGTATTAGTAATGTTGTGTCAAACTCATAACCTAGCCAAAGTCTGCAACAGGTGTTCGGGGATCATGACAATTATATTTTGTGAGACTAAAAACCAGGGGTCTGAAACCAATTGTGTTTCCGTGGTAACTATATAAACATGACTAGCCAGTCAAACAATAAAATACTAATATTACTGTCAAGTTTTGTTGTTTACCTAGGCATACTTTGCGAAGTATCGATGCTTTAAAGTGCCTATGCAACGAAATGTTCAAGTTGAGAAAATGGCATTAAAGTAAAGTTTGAGATTACTGCTTTCGATTGTGAAAGTTTCAGGGCGAATAATTAAGGAAAGTATGTTTGTTTAGCGTTTGAAAAACTGTTTTTTTGCCCAAAAAGTTGAGACATATTTTATTCCACAACTTATGACATCACTAGGATGTACATGAATTCTTATTGTTATCGAACCACAAAATGAACGACAAAATCCCTTTATTTTCTCTTTATATATACACGCTTAGAAAGCAATTAAATTTGGGGTCTGGGTCGAGCGTTGTCATTAGTTGTGCAAGTATGCAAACGATTTTAATGATGTCTCAATTTTTAGGGGAAAAGCACGGTCTTCAAATGCTAAATAAACATACTTCCATTTAATTGTTCGCACTAAAACTTTCACAGTCGAAAGATGCGATACCAAACATTACTTCAATGTTATTATTTCCAACTTGGAAAATTCGTTGCATAGGCACATTAATATTTCAAATTCTTATACATCAAGACAACTGCAAACGATAAATAAATAAATGAATGCGATCCTTCATTATTCAAAACATCTTGAGTTAAAAGATTGTACCTTATCAGAATCAAGTTTAATCTCGCTTGTTTTATCATCTTGTATCGTGTTCGTCTGTAGGTTGGTCGTAGTTTCTGTATTATGGGTGCTAACCCAACCACCATCTTCATCTGGTTCAACAATTGTCTCATTGTCGTCAACATATTCCATCTGTTTGCATCTTTTGTAACATGGAACTAACAAAATTAATAATTGTACAAGTAATTATAAAATTCATATAATCATAACAAAGTGAAAGTTCGTGGCAAGGCCTCATTAGCTCAGTCGCTTAGTACAGGGTGTATCAAAAAAAGCGTAACCTCGGAATTTCCCAAGAAATCCACTGTGTTCTTAAACAAAAAATATTTTCGCGCCTGGGAATTTAAAATAGCTTATAATCGTATTCCAGGGGCATAACTGTCTAATTACTACAAACTCGAGCACGTAAAGCAGAATTGAATCGAAATTTATGCATTTATTTAATGGAAAGTTGTTTATTGATTAGCAATTCGACAGTTATGCCCTTGGAATACGATTAGAAGCTATTTTAAATTCCCAGAGGCCTAAAATCTTTTGTGCTAATAAAAACAAAGTGGATTTCTTGGGAAATTCCGAGGTTGCGCTTTTTTTTTCACCCTGTATAGGTAATAGCATGGTTCTGAGTGTAATTTTGATAAAAACAAACACGCACGAGTAAGTTTTACAAAGACCTCAAAGGACGAGTGGTATTTGAGGTCTTTGAAAAACTCATAAGTGCATGTTGTTTCAAAATTGCAATTAATAATATGCTGGAAAATGTGTTAATACATATACACTGCTGTAATGAATGTGGGAGAGCTAGGACGATACATGATACGTAATAATAGTAAGCGTTCTTCCTCTGATTTCTAAATGCGGACAAGCCGGTTGAAAATACGAGGTTTGTCCGCATTTAGGCATCAGAGGATGAACAATTACGAGTGTTAGAACTTGCTTCTCAAACGAATCCATATTTTGTGAGAAAATCGAGGTTAAAGTTAGCGAAATTTGGCCGTAATCTTCCTCTTATTTCTAAATACTCATTAAATATTGATTTCTTTTGAATTTGCATCATGAATTATTAATGAGTTTGAGAAATACAGTAGAGTCCCGGACAGGAATCGAACCTGAAACCTTCTGATTGCCGGTGAGACGCTCTAACCATTGAGCTACCGAGACTCAGATGGAGCGCGAAAGGTGTACATGCAATGATGTACTGGTTCGATTGTTATATGTATATATGTGCAGCATATATGTGACAAGCTTGACAATCGTCCATGTATCGTCTGCCTACTCCAAGCTCTCCCACATTCACTACAGCAGTGTATATATTAAAGTGCCCATAACCTCAAAATGTTTTATTGTCTTGTTTGGAAGAACTTTTAAAATGATAAAGTAACTTCTTTTGAAGATTTTCGTTTCTTCGCTTTCTTTTTGAGATATATCAGTTTGTTTGATATGCAAATGTCTGGAATTTCGTCACACATGCATAATGACTTATTGGAGAAATGTGTATATCTCTTTCATTCTCGAACGAAATCCTTTAAAATCAAGAAGTTTGGTGTTGTGGGAGAAACGCACACACGTGTTATTCACACTTTAGTATTTTTATTTGATGAACGCAAAGATATATAACATTCTCTGATAACTCATCATGCATGTGTGACAAAATTCCAGATATTTGCATATCAAACAAACTGATATATCTAAAAAAGAAAGCGAAGAAGTGAAAATCTTCAAAAGAAGTTACTTTATCATTCTAAAAGTTCTTCCAAATAAGACAATAAAAAATGTTGAGGTTAGGGGCACTTTAACAAATCCAAGCATTAAGCTGATGTTACACCGTGCAATGTTTCGTGCACCTTGTCTCGTAATGGCGTTGTGAAAAAAGTTGCCCGAACCATTGAACATTGTAACATACCTTGCGACGGCGACAATTGTTGCGAGACAAGTTGCTGCAATCATTGAAGAAAGTAAAATCGAGGTCTGCTTTCTGTAATGATTGCAGCAACTTTTTCCAGCGTTGCACAACGTAACACCCCATCTGCAACTTGTCTCGCAATTTTCCTCTTTGGAAACTCCGTGCGTACTGTACCTGGTTACAAACACAGATGGAGAAACTTTGCCAGTCAAGTTGCACGATGAAATACAGAAGGATATATACAAGAGTCACGTTGCCTAGTGTAACAACCGCTTTTATGCAATGTAGCAGATTGAGCCGTTGCGAGACAAGTTGCATGAAACATTTCACAGAATAACAGCGCCTTTACTGATATGTGGTTCTAAAATCGGCGTGACTACTCCGTACTACCGGTCATGATTTTTGCAACAATAACAATTCGTATTTTTTTGGAATGTTCGGCAAGCGAAAACAAAATGAGTTTTAAACAAGATATAATATACAGTACATGTATACATGTATCATTCGAATTCTAGTGGTGTGTGACAAATTTAATTGGAATCAAACAAATTGATCAGGTTTATCTGTACATTAAGTTATGTACTAGTTTGAAGAGACCACTGACGTATGCTGCTAACAGTCTCATTTATAATAAGATAAGGCCACACCAATTTGATACTTCGGGGCACGGAATTTTTCCCCCAATTTTTAGGGTCGGTCGGTCGGAAAAAAATGGAAATAAAAAAGTATTGTTTAATATTAACATAAATTAAACTCGAAACAGAACGTGGAAACTAGCTGTTCTGATGATTATATTATGTCTTTCAATTCATATTTTAACAATGAATAAAATACATATAGCGACTATGCGTAAAAGGATCGTGCTTTTCGGAATTGGTCTATCTATAAATCATAGTTTATAATGTATAATGTTCAACAAAACTGAAACATAAACAATCTCATTATGAATTATAAATTTAATTTGTCTATTGTGTGTCGTTTAGTGCGGCCTTAATACCAAAATAACCAATTTTTGATCAAAGTATTTAATACTTTTAATGCTTAATACAATAATAATAAGTATAATAAGTACAAATTTTATTTTGGTTTTACAAAAACAGGGTCGGTCGGATCCGTATCCGAACAATTAAATTGGTGTGGCCTAATGAAACACACAATCAGATTTTTTAATACATATAAAAGTAATATTTGGTATTTCATTCGATTAAACTGTATGTTCTAAGGATTTATGGTGAAGGAAAATTTCGAGTGTTGGAATATATACATTTTAAGAACAAACCGGGACCAGTTGCGAAAAATGCAACTTCAAGGCCTTCCGGCTGGAATTGAACCCACGACCCTGCGATCCTATATAGTGTAGTGCTCGGACCACCGAGCTACGGAAGCCGTTGCCGAGAGCCTAGTCGCGACTGCCGGGTGAATAATTGGGAATATTACAAGTAATATTTGGCATTTCACTTGATTAAAAACTGTATAGGTTCTAAGGATTTATGGTGAAGGGAAATTTATATACACAAAAATAGGAAAATTTTACATACCTTTACCGAGTATTTGAAATAAGCCCCCTCCCCATTAATCGGCGTTAACGATGCTTGAAGAAAATTAGGATTCATAGCTTTGTACTTTTATATGTAGCAAAGCTTAATAAAATATTATAATAAAATAAAATGTAAAATATAAATATTCCATTACATTAAAACCTACCGTTTTTGGTAACTAAAAATTGTTTGTCCTTCGGAAGGTAACTTTTAACCTTAGATGCATCTCCCATTGACCTGTTTAAGTGCAAGGACAAGAAATAGCTACAGTACTGTAGTACTGTAATAGTATAACAGTGGAGGGTGCAGGATTGTTTAAAACGGGGGGCGCACATGAATTTTAATTTCGAAGGTCCAGAAATGCATTTCCGACGAATTCTGAGAAGAATTTTTACGACAATAGGGAACCAAACCATTTCTAAAATACATGTTAGATTACAAAGGGGGCATCTGTACATCGGAACAGACACATTAATACTCAGAAGTTAAACTGAACTCATTTTAGAACATTGTTAGGGAATGGAAATCATTGTTAAGAAATCAAAAGTGATCACAGAAGACGGAAGGTGTGAGGAGATTATATGCTGGCCACAGTATAGGTATGGCAAATGAAAAGTTTAGAGAAAATAATATCATTCCCACTAGCAGTACCGGAATTTCTACCAAGAAGCAACTAATCAAAGCATTTATTTCGTGTATTGCTCTACAGAGTATGGAAGCGAGTCGTGGACGTTGACATTGCGAAAGCTATACATTTTCTGAAAGCCCAATAAATCGGTTTTACCAGTGCTTTTAAATTTCCCGAACAAGACACATCAAACTTGGCGTGTGAGTGGATCTCATGTACCTGGCGCTTGTCGAATTTCAATTTTTAATCTTGCGTTACCGTGTGCCGTGTTTTTCGATTGACGACTTCGGGGGTCTTCTATGACCCATTTTGACTGGGCCGGACAGGAAAGAGTTAACTGAGTGAGCGAAGCGGTATTTATTTCGCTTTTCCCCCTACCAACAGATGTGTCGCGAACTCCGAATTGCTTTTGAAGCAACAATAGTCCTGTATTCTGTTCCATTCCTCCTAAACATCTGTGGACAGATATCGTCTTCCACAGAAGATATTTGACTCCCTTATAAATTGTGACTATCTTCGTGTACCCTCTTTCTCCTCAAACCTTCTTCTCCCAACCTATCTGTGTTTAAATTATCTACAACTTGGTCACCTTCGTTACAGCGCGAGAACGATAAGTTAACCAACCACAACATTTATTTACTCCTTATTCCTCAGACACCATGTTTGTTGATCTTGAAAAATTCCCATTTTTTTTCAAAATATGACTGTTCCGCGCATGATTCAATAGCGCTGCGTAGTGCCTTTAAATCACGGTCGTGGCTAGATGAAATACTCGCAGTTGAGGTGACCGTGAGGTACTTGATATTTTAAGTATTGATATTTTAAGTAGTTTTAAGTCAGCACTTAAGACTTTTCTTTTTTTAAATTAATAGTTTTTTGTTCATAGTGGTAATATATATTTAGTATGCTTTATCTTATAATTAAACTGTAATTAGTTTATACGTATTACATTAAGAATATATTGTTGTAAGAGCATTGAGACCATTGTATAATGCTCCTAATGCGTCTTTATTATTATTATTCTTACTAGGTCTAAGTCGTCTTCTGGACAATCCTTTATTAGTATTAAGGTTAGTATTAGAAAACCCATTAGGCGGGGGGTTAGGGTTAGGATCTAAGTTGTTTTGGGGCTAGCAGTTCCATGATGTATTTCATCATACAGGCATGTCCGATCGTATGATAGCAGTACAATCTCTCATTTCGTCCAATCTCTCGCGGAAACTAAAAAAGATCCTCCAGAAGACGACTCAGATCTAGTACCTCACAGTCACCTTAACTGCGAGTATTTCATCTAGCCACGACCTTAAATCACTGATCTCTAAATAAAGACTGAATCGAGCAACTGTTGTTTAGATGCTGCGAAAAAATGAAGCCGGTAATATTTCGCGGTGGCCATCTCGAATGGACAACGCTACCTGTATATAGTTTTACTGTATCTGTCTCTGATCTTTTAAGATGCTAGAATGAATCAGTTGTCGTAGGTTTTCCCGTAATTTAGAACACAATCTACGGCTCTATTACAATAATAATGAAGCTGGGATTAGCGCGTGGTGGCCATATTGGAGTGACTACTGTGGTCTCTCCACTATGGCCACCACGCGCTAATTCCGACTTCCTAGTTACTATTATGAGCCGTAGTTTGTTTTCTATATTATGGGAAAACCTTGGACAACTGATTCATTTTAGCATCTTAAAAGATCAGAGACAGATAGTCTCTGTCTCCTATAGTAAAACTATATAACGTGGTACAAGATGGCCGCCACGAGCTACTTCCGGCTTCATTTTCGGAACAATAGTTGCTCGATCCAGTCTTTATTTACAGATCAGAGCTTTAAATTCATCATATTATTTCATTTCAATATTATTTAGTGAATACAGTTATGTGGTGGTGACTTCGATTATGCAGTGGCTGCTTGCAAGAAACGCATTCTTACCATTGCCAAGTTGGACAGTGATGTACAAGATGGTCGCCAGCAGCAACGAACTAAAAAAACAAGATTTATTTTAGGAGCTGACACAAGAGCGAACAGTGTAGAACTCTTTAAAAAACTAGATTGGCTACCATTTTATGATGAAGTAGCGTTAAATAGGTGTATTTTAATTCATAAACGCTTAAAGGGAAACTGTCCCGCCTATATGTATGATCTTTTAAAGTGTAACGCAGACTTACACACCCGTTGTAGTCGCTATGGTTCCTTCAATCTGGTTTGCCCACGTTTCAAACGTGAAACTGAAGGGGGACGATCGTTTGCTGTGTCGTCTTCCAGACTTTGGAACTCATTGCCCAATAACTTGAAGAAAGAACAGTCACTGAGTTACCTTTGTTTAGAAAGGTACTTTTTAGTCATTTCCAGTCACGTTATAGTAACGTGGAGCATTTTAGTCAAGTCTAATTTAATTATCTATCATTCAGATTTTAATATTATAGTTATTGTAATATCTACCTTATTGTAATATTTACTCTATTGTATCCTATTTTACCTATAGCTTATATATTTATTTACCTTTGTAATATTTCTAGAGTATACATACATTTAAGAAAGGATTACTGGAAAAAACCAGATCTGATTGATGTGTTAAAATTGCGGTTTAAAAGTTTATTTTGTGAACAGTGCCTGAAGGCATTATCTCCACATGAATGGCATGGAGATGCAGTTTAAAATCGATACTGGAGCAGATGTGATTATCATACCGGAAAAGATGTATCACGGTCTGCTTGAATTAATACTTATTTAACCAAATCCAAGACGGTGCTTTAAGGACCTGGACATAATCGCCTGGATGTCCGAGGTCATTTTACGGCTAAAATTGAAAAAGGGCTGCTACATGTACTTCGTGTACAGGACACAGAATATTACATCATTGAAATATTTAGTTTTAAAATAGGGTTGGTATTCCTTTATTTCAGGGTTAGGAATAGAGTTTTTATTTGGTGTGTGTGCGATACACGAAGACGCCTGAAAAAGGTGATAAAACAATCCAACAAGAAATCTTTGTGGTTCGTGGAGCGCGACAAGCACTCTTGGGACGACAAACAATAGCAGCTCTCGGACTTCTTTCAAGCGTATTGAAAAGGAAACAATGGAAACGAAGTGCAAATGCAAATTTCCTAAATTATTTGAAGGCAAGGAGATTTTAAAACAACTCTTAATTGGATTTTACAGACGTTGCATCGTGTTGGGGTCTGGGGCCTTGGGTTACTTGTATGACGCATTAGGGTACCGCTCCTTAGCTACAATCGCGAGCAAAATGTCTTGAGACACTTTAACCCCAACGGAAGCCACGCCTTCACGGTTCAGCTGACAGTAGAACTTGTCATTTCAACCCCCCTCCCCCTGATCAATGTTGATTCTGAGTAAATATTGGATGTGCTTAACATTTGACAATTACTAATGAGCAACATTGAAACGGGGGGAGGGGATAACAAAAAATTAAGTTGTATTTTCTATCCGCTTTCCAATGGGTGTCGTATTAAATACTGTAAATATTTGAAGTGTCTCAACATTTATGCACGCGATTGTAGCTAACCTCTATGGTTTTGGCTCAGTCTCATCGCCTCGTCTGCTGTTCGTTGCGGGGGCCATAGCTGACATTAATATTGGGTTGATTGTTGGTTTCAATCATCGGGGGTGGTGCAAGGTTTGGTTCTGGCCCTGTCACAATCTGTGGGCCGGGTTTTTTTTTTCTTGGTGGCCGATGGTGGGGGCACCAGTGGACTTTCCCGCTGTTCTGTTCAGTGCAGGTACTGCGGCGGAAAATTAAATAGTTTGGGCTATTTAGATGTAGTTATTTTGAAGTTTGATGTCTTATAATAAAATTCAGACAAGGCAGACTTCGTGGTTCGAGGCTCTCGGAGATGATGTCCACAGAAGGTCTATTAGAATTGGCAAACGGAGGGTTGTTGTGTTTTCAGGTGAAGAGAAGGCGGGCCGGGGTTTGTTGCGTACACGTCTTTCCAGTAATCAGTTTATTGATCAATATGGCAGAAACCGAGTTACGTATATGGCATAAGACTACAATGCAATCATGACCTAAGCTGGGATTGGGTGCTGTGTTTGCGGGAGGATCCGTCGCATGGGTAAGGGGTTTTCTCGGCCGCGCAAGAAACACGTACACAAAGTACCTAACCTGGCAGTACCGATTATTGGCCAGGGCCACATGGAAAGGCAAGGCCTCACTAGAGCGGTGGTATGCACGGCTCAACAGCTTGCCAAATTTGTAGTGTGCTTTTCCGGCTCGTGAAGTGGCGTACGACGCTTCACACCGGATTGTTATTAAACCTGATACGAAGCCGCATGCTGAATATACCCCAAGACGAATTCCTCTACCGTTGATTGACCAAATAAAGCCAGAATTAAAGAAAAAGGAGGATAATGGAATAATTTCTCCCGTGGAGGGACACGCTGAATGGTGTGCAGGCATGGTCGTGGTGGTAATTAAACCGAATGGGAACGAAAGTGTTCTTCGCGAAAATCAGCCTCTACCGTGTGTGGATTACACATTGACGCAACTGGCTGGGGCGAACTTTTTAGCAAGTTAGACGCCAATTCTGGCTTCTGGTATATTTCCTTATCACTCGAATCAAGACCGTTAACTACAGTTATAACCCCGTTTGGAAGATTCTGGTTTAATCGTCTGCCTGCGAATGAAGCGAATATTGCAGATATTGGAACAATGCGAAGGAAAGATGGATGATGTCCTAGTTCAGGGACCAGATCAAACAACCCATAACGAAAGACTTTTCAAAGCCTTGGATACAAGTGTGAATTTTCCTAGTCAAAAATCACATATCTGGGGAATTAAGTCGATCGAGATGGCATTACGGTAGATCCAGAAAAGATCGAAGCTATCGATAAAATGGAACCACCTAAAGATCGTACATGTATACAGAGCTTAGACGATTTATTGGCATGACAAATCAGATGGGCAAGTTTACACCTAACTTGGCAGAGGAAACTGTTGCGTACCAAGAGCCAATGGATACGGGCAAACCACAACAATCAAGAAAGAACTAAGTTCAACTCCGACGCTGGCACTCTACAATCCAGATCACGAAACAACAATCTCAGCTGATGCTTCGGTCTAGGTCTATGTCTATGGTCTAGGGGCAGTTCTAACCCAATGTCAATCCGACGATACCTAGAGCCAGCACAGATACCGCGCAGAGGTGCGGCCCAGGTGGAAAAGGAAGCACTAGCAGTCACGTGGGCACGCGAGAAATTTGCTGGAAAGAAATTTAAGGTGGAAACTGATCATAAACAACTTATTATTCCACCGATTCCGGATGCGCCTGATGAGGATGACCTACCATATTGTCTACATCCCAGGGAAAGATCTGATAAGTAAGAGATAAAGCCCGAGAACGAGGGATTTATGCTTTACATGTATATAGCATAAATCCCGACGTTCGAGGGCTTTATCTGACTTATTTCATGATTGAGGAGGTTTTCCAACAAAATTTTGTCTATTTTTTCCACCTTGGACAAAGATTTTCCTAGTTTTTTCTTCATTTCTTATCTAATTAGTATTCATGGGGCTTATGCTATATAAAGCCCATGGTACATCAAAGAAAACCGACTCAATCATGAAATAACAGCAGATACACTCTCGAGAGCACCTCCCCTAATCGACCTTCAGAAGGAGAGATCAGAAAAGAAGAAATTTAAGCCTAATTGTGGCCTCTGTTGTCCTAGATTTATCAGCTAACGCGGACTGCCTAAATACTCTGCGAGTCCAACAATAACAAGATGGAGTTACTCGTAAAATCATGATATATTGCAACGATCGAAGTATTAAATTTATCAGCGAGTCCCCTGACAAATCACAATATACATCTATTTTTTTCTAGCAAGATCTATATATATATATAATATATTTGATCATCATGACATTCATCAATAATTTATTTGGTTATAAGGAAGCCAGTATTCCAAATTCAGTGAACATTTACTGCATGGCGACAGTTTACTGAAAAATTATACATAAATAAGCTGTTTTACCAATAAATAGTGTGAATTGAAAACAAATATATACCACATAAATAACACAACGCAAATAAACTAGATTGTGTACTATAATTCTCACATAGGCATAGGAACCGGGGGGCTTCAGCCCCCCACATTTTAAATGGGGGGACTGAGCCCCCTAAAAAAAAAAATAAGAACAAGCTTTGCAAAAATTTAATGTTTTTTCCCCATTGTACTATTAGTACGACTATAGAGGCTAGGAGAGAAGCTACTTAAGGTATCTACCTAGTAACCTACGGGCTTCATCTACACAAGATTTTACAAACAGGTGATAAGCCTGAAGTGTTAGCCAATTAACTCCTAAACCCTTGCCACGTGAGTGTTAGAAATGGTTCCCAGACCCTTCTGTCAGTACTAGGTGCAAAAAATGGTGTCACCTGGTAAGGTTCACCCTTGAACTATGCTCGCTGTAGAATTAGATGAAAAGGTTTGCTCAAATTGCTGCAAATTGTCTTTCCGAGCTTCTAGATTTCAAAACATTTTCCCGGGGGGTCCCCCGGAACCCCCTTAAAACGTGGTCACTAATTACCTGCTTGTCGACTTCAGTCCCCCCAACTTTAAACCTGTTCCTATGCCTCTGGTAAGTCATGGTTATATATTCTGGCAAAATTGAAAGTACAGTACCCGTTATTTTGGCATCAAAATAAATTTTTGACGACACATTAGACGCACCGGATGATAACGCACATAGCAGTTTTATATTTTGAAAGTGTAAAAAATGTTAAAACACTCAGTGTGACTTAATAAAAATAGTTTTTGTACTATTTATGAGTTTTATTGAATGCCATTTTATTATACGTTTCGAAGTATTATGGTTTGATTCTTTCGTAAATTTGGTGACTCCATTAAAAAGAGCCGTTTTTTGGTGAAAATCTTTTAGAAGTCGTCTTCTTGGAAGCCTTCAAAATCTTCGTCTTCTGTGTCGCTGTGGAACAGGCCAACAGGTTGTCTTTCTTATTTTATTGAGTATATCATATTATTTTTCGAGAGCAATGTCGCAAAACACCAGTGCAAAGTTTACTCACGTTTGGGCAGACGATACGCTTCGAATTTCCTATTTCCGACTACTATTTCTAAGTAGTGGGCGAATTTTATGCAATTTGACACCATTGAACACTATCTTGAACTTCCCTTTGGCAAAACCCATTCAGTTTCTTGTGAAACCTATTAAACTTATTTTTGAAATTGTGAAAAAAATTTTCACCGTTCTATAATGCGCAGCAACTTTAAAAAAGAAAAAATAATATATAACGCGCGCGTAATTGTTAATAAGTTGTTACCCTTGGGAGTCTGAACACAATAAGTAAAGTTGTTTTCCAACATCTCGGCAAAACAAGCCTTGTTTACAGTTGTCGATAGTATTTAAACACGCATGGGCAGAATATTATTTGCAGCAGAGCAACGTTGCTCAGCATGTGTGGATTATTATTTGTATGCAGTTATTTGCAGCTCAGACACTATAGCCAATCATAATCAAGAGAAAAATAAATCAATGCATGATAATAGCAATTATTATATTGTTGAAGTGTCTATCCTGTAGAATATTCATAAACTATAAACTAAAGGCATTGTTTACCTTTGATAATTTTTCATAATTTTACCTTTAATTGATAAGACATAATTCATAAAGTAACACTCATCCTCGTTTGACTAGGAACAATGAGGGTCAGTAACTTAATTGTCTTGTGCTCGACTCATCAACTGCCATCCTTGCTGCTTTAGTTTCACAAATACCAATCGCTACCAATCGAACGCAATTACAGTAGTTCATCAATTTAGGCTGATGCGGTATTGAAAAAATATACTGTATACTGATACCGAAAAAAAACCCGGTAATATCGAATATACCATTTTTACGGATCAAATTTACGCGAAACTCAAACGTTTTTAGTATTGATGTATTGTAAAGTAGTCAAAGAGCACAAAATGTTATAAATAACATTTTCGCACACGTTCACAAAATGCTGGCCAATGGACTGAAAAAGTCTAATTAGCATGATAAATTTAAGATGCCTCCCTTGTTCTTAACAGCCTTGCACAGCTATTTACATATGGAATCAGGATCATCATCGGTATCAGTGTTGCCTTTGTTGAAATAACTCCAAATGGCACTTCGCACATTAGGCTTGATGAACACAGTGAACAGAACAGAGATAATAAAATAATGGACTCAAGAAAAATGTGTTGACTAGGTGCTGTCGACTGGCAACTGCAATTGATCTGTATAAATTCTGACAGATCTATATTCAAATCCATTTCAAAGCACATCACAATTGAGAAGACACCTTTATCATGCGATTTGTCATTCTCTCACAGATTTCACTTGTTTTTATAGAAAGGCCGCTTCTGCAAAATGAGTCATTCTTTTGAATAGTGTTAATTATAGCAATGTTATACGTTAATTATAGCGATGTTATACGTTAATTATAGCGATTGTTATACTTAAAAGGTGATACATGTAATAGGTTCAGCTTACGTTTTTTCTATGAATATGTGAAAATGGTTAACACACATCCGATAATGTTGAAAGTTTCGATATTTCCGGTATCTGAGAATTAGAATATTCTGTATTTTAAAAATACCGGTAATTACCGAAATATCGATATATTGTATAGTGTATATGCCGCATCAGCCTACATCAATTGCCATTCATGATAATCGATAGTGTTTCTATTAACTATATGTCGATACCAATCAATAAGATAATACCAATCAATAAGATAACCCATCATTGATTGTTCATCAATTATCAATATTGTTGTCACATTCACTACAGCAGTGTATATTAATATATATGTATTGTATTAATACACAATATCAATTTGATTGATTGACATTGATTGTTATTGATTGATCAATTATCGATTGCATGAAACAATGTCTTTAAACAACTAACCTCTTCAGGTGTTATAACACCAGTTTCTTTGAACTTTGATTCCTTGAAATAAATATGATAAAAAGACCTCAATGTAATAACAAAATATACACAACAATTGTTATTGTCATACTCATTATCTTGCGCATTAGAGATCGAT